>JAOXJK010000023.1:97836954-97848419 GCA_025774025.1 Xenus cinereus | reverse complement strand
GAGGAGGGCTCCCTAGACAAAAAAGACAACACCTTCAAAACAGTAGATTCTAAAAAAAATCCTGCAGAAGCAATAGTCATATTCTTATTCTACATCACCATTGGAATGACTGTATTCCAATAAACTACAACATGCTTACATAAAAATACTTGAAATAAACAGGAAACTAAATTAAACATAAGACTATCTTGTGGGTTATGTTTAGTTGCAAATGCTTGTTATGAGCTGAAAATCTGGTCTTTCAAAATTCTGTACTTATTTATATTTTATATATAAAATATACAAGAAATTAACTCAATTTTCAAGAAAATTCTTGAATGCCCTGTGTAAGAAAATAGAGCATGTCCATATTCAAAAATTAAAGAGGATGTACTTTGTGACCTTCATCAAAGCATTCATTAAACTGCTAACTCGTCATCACATTATTTTTTTAAAGACTGGAATATTCTTAGCAATAACTATTTCCAGTTAAAAACAACACTATGCAAGCACATGTGCTGGAATTACCATTATCCTATAGTATTTAAAGTTTTTGAGAGAGGTAATAATACAAACATGGATGTTTGAACAAAATATGATTATGTGAAATAATCCATTGATATTTATAACATTAAACTTCTGTATTTCAGAACTAAAATGCTTACAAAACATATAAAAAGTTGATATATAGCAGAATTTGCTATTTAACTTCTTAGGTTACTCTGCTCATACCACCAGTGATTTACGAAGACAACTGTAGTGTTTTCTAGTAGCTCTGGGATTATAAAGGGGGTTTTTTTTGCAATTACAGTGATTTGTTGAGAAAAGAATTTGAAAGAAAGGAAAGAACAGTAAGGATTAAACACATGCACACATAAATAGGGAAAAAAAAAGTGCTATCTGTTCTAGCTTTATCTATTTCCAAGCAGTGAAACTAAGTCTTATTTTTTTTTGTTACCTAAATTTCGTAACTAAACTGAAATAAGTAGAAAAAGAACTCACACCCTAATTAAACCCCATGTTTCAAAAATGTTGTTCTGAATTGGCAGGTGGATTTGTTATATGCTACTAATTTGTGAAAGCTGGTTTTCAGCAATTTCAAATTTCACTTCATTGAAAACTTCAGTTTAATAGATATCACTTGTATCAGGTTCATGCCAAGTAAAAAAAAAACCAAACAAAAAACCAAAAAAACAAAAGCAAAAAACAAGAACAACTTAAATTCTTTTTTTCCTGAGAAAGTCTCAAAAAGTAAGCAGTCTTACTTTTGTATTCCAGGTGAAAACCAGCTGCTGCCACACTAATGTCAGAGTGAAAATGCAGGTAAAGCTGATTGGAGGTGCTATTCAACAGTGCTGGCACAGTTGTACCTGGAAAAACAGAAGTTATGGAATAAGCTCTAGCATGCTGGTACATCAGAGTTTCATACTGAAAAGACATAACCGATTGAATCAGATAGGTTCATTTTCTTCTTACTATGTGCATAGAAATCCCAAACATTCTGCTATATTCTGCCTTGTTTTCTCCTGATGCTGCAAGCAAATTTTGATTAGAAGTCATGATACTAAGAGGCTATGTAAGTACAATCAAGCAAGATCACCTCATATTCAGATGAAATTTTATTGACTTGGATAGAAAAAAGAGGAATAAACAGAAAAAAATCACATAAGTAAAGGATTTGATTATGAGAACAAGTTCAACTGCCATTTGACTTCTTTCCCCATGTATCAAAAACCTGCAGTGCAGAACAGAGCAGTCCAGATTTTTTCTCTTTGTCCACTCCACACTTTCTTCCCGCAATAATATTTCAACCACTTACCCTAATTCTAAAGGTACGACAGAATATGAAAAAGTAGGTGCAACACATTAAAAAGAAAAAAAGGAAAAGATATACTAGCTTTATCTAATTCAAATAACAATAATAAAACGTGTGCCACATCCTTCAGTGTACGCTCCACAACAGGCTTATCACTAACCCTGGACACATTCTTTGCCAGTAGCATTGCTGAGTCTGACGCGTTTTCTTTGTAACCACATGATCTCAAAGGTCCCTTCCAACCATGAAGATTCTGTGATTCTGTGACTACTATGGAACTCACATTCTACAGTCTAAAGCTGCAGCATCTACCGAAGCCAAAATTTACATCATTTTCTAGGGTTACCCTCAAAGACAGTATCAAGTAGCTAATAAACTTCAATGGTAGTTGCATAAGAAATATTTTCATTTCCTGTGGGGCATTTGCTGTTTCTATAGTAACTGTGAGCAGCCTAGGTACGAGCTTGAAACTTGGGCTTAAAAAGAAATGCTGGAAAGAATTATCTTCATAAGTCTACACTCTAAACTAGGGAATGGTAAATACTTTTAAATCTAAAACTGTATTAAGCACCAGATATACATGGTGAGGAGCTAAAAGATGACAAGTTGGCTTTTAAGGAAGGTTTTAGTGTGTGACATGGAAGCTCCAAGTACGGAAATTCAGAGGCAAAACAGAGCATCCACATTGCACAGTATTTACCATGCAATAGAGAAAACAGTGAAACATCTTCCTGGAGGGAGGACTTTTCGCAGTATCCATACAGAATTTGGAATATATTTAAGGATGTTTAAGGTGTCTGTTCTCTAAGAATGAGGATGCTGACTCAGAATGATTATACTCTTCATTGAAGAAAATTGTTCATCTGGCAGTTCTGTTTGTAAGATCTTTGTAAGATGTGGTAACATTTAACACCAGTCTTTGCTTCCTTAGAGGGTGGTATTTGATGAGAAATTATATCCTATTGTACTGTGAGAAATAAATGAGGCTGGAGTTTTTAATTCTCATAATTTACAAATTCAATTGCGTAGTTCAGGCTGGCAGACTGTCACAAGTGGGGTCCTCCAGGGATCGATACTGGTCCCCACATCGTTTCAACGTCTTCATAAAATATCTGAATGACAAGATCAAAAGCACCCTCACTGAGTTTCCTGATGCCACAAAACTGGGTGGTGAGGTTGACATGTCAGCCATCTTGCAGAGGGACCTGGACAGGCTGAAAGAGTGGACTAGGAAGAACATTATGAAGTTTCACAAAGACGAGTGCAAAGTCCTGCACCTGGGTTGGAACAACCAAAAAGGCCAGTAAAGGCTACAACCTGCATGGGTGTGGAGCAGCCTTGCTGAAAGGGACACGGGGATCCTAGTGGTCAGCATGTCAGCAGTGCACTGCTGCAGCAATGAAGGTTCCTGGGCAGCATTCTGAGGGGCATGAGTAGCAGACACTACTTGTCAGGCCACCTGAAGTATTGTGTTAAGCTCTGGTCCCCACAATTAAAAATGCAGACAGACTGGAGAAGGCTCAAAGGAGGGCCATGAAAATGACCAAAGGACTGGAGAATCTGCCCTATGGAAAGGATGAAGGAGTTAGGTCTCTTCTTGGAGGACAGAAGGCTCGGAGGGGGACCTCATCACAGAATTCCAGTACTTAAAGAGCAGCTACAAAGAGGACAGAGGCTCTCTCTTCACAGGGAGCCACATGGAGAAGACAAAGCACAACAGGTCCAAGTTGTACTTTGAGAGGTTTCATCTCAACATTAGAAAGAATCGTTTTACAGTGAGAATAATCAATCTCTGGAACAACCTCCCCAGAGATGTGGTAGAGTCCCCATCACTGGAGTTTTTCAAGATGCAATTGGACAGAGTGTTGCACAATTTTATCTAGGCTTCCTTTCCGAAAAAAGGTTGGACTAAATGATCTTTTGATGTCCTTTCCAACCTGGGCTGTTCTATGATTCTATGGTCTAACTGAAATTTTATAGATCACTTGCCAACATCTGCTTCTTCTGTGATATATGAAGTATGGAAGATACATTTTAGTGTGGTGACCACAGTGTCTTAGTGTTTGGACTTCCTTTATCATCAATAGAGAGAAATGGTACTGAAAGGGCAGGAGCAGATTTCATGAATAATAGCTTAGATGTAGATATCTCCATGGTAGACATCTAACACTCATATAGATGGTTATCATGTTAGGATACTGGAATCAGGTTGACTTCTTAACCTTTTGATTGACAATCTGTAATCTGGAAAAAAGAGAACTCGCCTAGGAGGCAGTAAGTGCGTGTTTGTATTCCTAACCACACATTACAATGGAACGAAGGCAAGTTTTCTATTTAAATTAATGTTTAATTATGATATTATTGTAGCAAAATTATGTCCGCTATCCCTTTCAAGTGTTAGCAATGACAATCAAGAGCAATGTATCTCATTCTAGAGGGGAACACTACACTGCATATGTGAAAGGTTGCCTAAGTATCTAAGAAATTTCTAGACTAAGAATGGAGATCAGTTGTCATTTTAGGCATTTCTTGGGTTAGCACAAACATAAGCATGGATCACATTCTTACCTAATTTCTTTCTAAATTTAACTATCATCATAAGAATAGATTATCCAGATGTCAACCTCAAAGACTACTGTATTTGTATACTCTATCTGAATATGTCTATACACATATTTAAGTACATATACATATGTAAAAGAATGCCAGGTGTTAGCTGCACTTCCAATTTTAGATGGAGCTGTAGCTATATATAGTCTCTTTTTTCCTTTTTAGTTTGAATATACCACAGTCAAGTGAAGCACCGGTCCCAAACTAGCAATTCTAAAATACTGATGCTTTCTTGGCTGGTTTCCATTTTCTTCTTCATTTCTGTGTATTAAGTAAAATGATGTCTTACTTAAGTTCAGACTTAATATGCTCAGGAAAAAGCAATGTGTTGGTCAAGGATATCCTCTCCCTCAGCTACTAGATCTATTACCTTCACTAAGGAGTCGAAGGCAGACTTCACTTTGGCATACTGATGAAAGCCTTTCTGTCCTTTCATCCAAGGAATTTCCACTCTCTCATAATTCCATTTTGTGACAAAATTGGCAGCACAGCATATTTACAAATAATCATGGGATGCCTGACAGTTATCCAAGTTTTATAAGACTTTTTACATTTTTGGTTTAATGGACAGGTTTCACATAGGAACGGCTATTACTGAGCTGTAAGGACAGAGTATCTAAATTCAGTTGACAAGTTTGTAGTCTTACAATAAATGCAGGCTTTAGAAGAGAAAAATATTCTTGGAAGGAAGATATTGGCTTGAGGAATTGGAAAATATGAGTGTACAGCTGTTAAGGACAAGCATAGAAGATCAGACACTTGGTAAACTTAACATACATATAACCTGATTATGATTTAATGAAACTTTTTTTTTCTTTAAGATCATATTTTAAAATAAATTCACCTCCTTTTCAAAAGAAGGATGGCTACTGAGAAACAGGGAACTTAAATCACTTTTCCAAATGAAAAATGAAGTATAGTTCCTCTGCAGGAGAAAAATCAATTCCAGTTATGGCTTTTCTTTTTTTTTTTTTTTTACTTCTGAATATAGCAGGTAAAATCTATCCTGTTTGTAAAAAGTGTGACCTCCCCAACTGGGAGAATTAAGATTCTATTTGTGCAAACAGATCCTTAATTTTATTCAAATATTGCTGATACAACTTTATTATGTAAACCTGGAAACATGTCTACTCATCATAAAACTGGTCAGTAATACTATGAAAAGAATTAACTTACTCTCCCATTAGTGAGCCTGTTTCATTCAAGCATTTGGTATGGCAACTAAGCTTCATTCATTAATCAAAAAATCTGCTATACTTATACATATTCTGTAGATGGTACAGCAACGGTTTTAAAAGACTAACTATTTTGATGGTTGTCTTTCAAAGACAATGTTAATTTTATTTCCTCATGAGCCATGAGCACTACTTTGATGAACCAGTAATACTGACAGCAAAAATAATTTGTAGTTTTCCAGTTACTCTGAATGTCTCTCAACACTGTCTAGTGTCTGGAAAACTTGGTCTAAAAAAGAATCAGTTTGGCCACCAAAAGGCATCACTTGTTAGTACTGGGCACAGGAAACTAACTGGTTTACTAGTCCATCGCATTCCACATGAGCACTCTTGGAGAGAATCCCTCTTGGCATTCAACACACAAGTCCTATCCACAGCAGTTTCTTTTCAAAACAGATGTACAAAACCCGATGTATTCTGCCACCAGGAAGACAGCAGCCCAAGGAATCTTTCTGTCTCAGGACTTTTCCTATACTTTGTTATGAAGATCCTATCACTTTCCCCTAAAACAGCATCCTCACATGACAAGCATTACTATAGCATTAAAAGAAGAAAAAAAGGCATATTTCTACCATTCACTGATAAAGGATGACCCACGGGATTAACCCAAAAAAGACAAGATAATATATAAGGGCCTAGATTGCTATAGCAGATGGCCCCTGGGGCCTGCCCCCAACCCTGCCCACAGCCCAGGACCCCATGTCAGCCTCCAGGGCCATCAGCCCCTGCCCCAGCAATGCCACAGCAGGGCCACCCTCCAACTCCCCACAGCCCAGCCCTGCCTGGACACGGCCCCACTGAGCCAGGCTCACCCATGGAACCACATCCCAGCCCAAACTCAGCCTGTCCCATTCCCCTGAGAGATATCTGATGCCAGGGACTGGGGTTGTCCCCCATGTGCCCCCCAGCTGCCCTGCTCCTGGCTGGGGTGGTGGGATGGGCTTTGCCTGGCCACCCCAGGGAGCCCCTGTCGCTCCTGGCACCCCAGCCCCAAGGAGCTGCCAGCCCCTGCCGTGCCCTGACTCAAGGGAATAGTATAGGTATCTATCTTTCTAAAAAACTGCCTTAAGAAGTAGGCTCCAGTGAATTCACCTTTCCAAATCAACTCTGTCACACAGTTTAGCAGCACAGGTGAGCAAGTTCTTAGTAATTACCTGTACATCTGTGCATCTTGAATGCTTATCTAGAAGACAGATGAATTCATGGAGAATGAATCAGAAGACAATAACATTGTACAAGATTTAGTAAGAGAGAAATGATACCTTCTCAATTTTACCACCTATGAAAATATGCATGGAATTCAATTTCAATGTCACATCACTTGTTCAGTTTTGAGAACAGCAGATTTCATGTTGTTTAAATATTCTTCACTAGGCCTTTCCCATACACAAAACAATTCTTCATTTTGTCTGACATTCATTATACAAAAGAGATAAATCCTCAATAAAGCTGTGCTAGTCTATCTCCAGTGAAATATTTCTAGTACAGAAAAAAAAAAAAAAAGGCTTTTTCAGTTTACCTGGAAATTAGCAAGGCTTTTAAGCTAAAGCATGGCGACACGCTTTTAGTACAGAATAAGAAAGTGTTCTGAGCCTTGAGTATTGTTAAATGGAATATTGTTAAATGGATCATTTCATCAGCTATTTATCCAATGGATCCAATATATTTGCCACTTTTTTCACCTGTCGGAAGTTGATTATGTTTCGCAATTTCTTCCTTATTGTCAATTTAATATACAGCATGGTTACCAACATTTAATATAAAATGTTATAGCCTTTTGTACTGGGTCTAGCTGAGACAGTTACATTTCTTCATAGCAACTAGCATTGTGCCGTGTTTTGGTTTGTGACCAAAACAGTGTTGGTAACACAGGGATGGTTTTGTTATTGCTGAGCAGTGCTTACACAGTGTCACTCTGTTTCTGACACTGTCCCACCAGCGAGTAGACTGGAGGTAGATAAGAAGTTGGGAAGGGCAAGGGCTGGAACAGCTGACCTCAACTGACTAAAGGGATATCCCATACCATATGATGTTGTGCTCAGCAGTAAAAGCTGGGGGACAGAAGAGAAAGGGGGGGGATGTTGGCAGTTATGGCATTTATCTTCCCAAGCAATCGTTACATGTGGTGGAGCCCTGCTTTCCTGGAAATGGCTGAACACCTACCTACCGACGGGAAGTAGTGAATCAATTCCTTGTTTTTCTTTGCTTGCACATGGAGCTTCTGCTTAACTTATTATATTTCAACCCATGAGTTGTTTCAATTTTACCCTTTGGATTCTTTTCCCAATCCCACTGTGTGAGAGTGAGCAAGCAGCTCGGTGGGGCTGAGCTGACTACTGCGGTTAACCCACAACAAATTTTAGTACGTAAATTTTGAGGTGCAACTGCAAACTATTTAGCTCAATATCCAAACAAATACTGTGGGGTTAATTTTTTTTCATTGATCATACATTTCCTTACATAATCCATCATATGTCTATACTTTAAAGTTCATAAAGACACCAGAGAGGCAAAATTCCACAAAACGTGTTAGCTACACCAAAATCAGATCACGCTTGTAATAGAGTTCATGCATCTGAGATATTATTCGTGATTTAATCTTATATGAGATATCTCTTTCTCTTGGTTCAGTTTATAAAACATGCTCTTTCTATAAAAAAAAAATCTTATAAAAAAAGAGTAAAACCATATATGTCTGATGTACATGTGAAACAACAAATTACATGGTCTGTTATATCCCAATTGTAGTAATTTGTTTTGTTCTCCGAGGTCTAGTGAGTTTGAATGAATACTGAATGCTTCATCTTTCTCCTGAGAAAGGAAGGCTAACAACGATTAACTAAGTCAAAGCTATCAAAGGAAGTTCCTTAAATGTCAGTACTAATTTATATCACTATATCTTCTGTATGGGAGAGGTAGGCAAGATAAAAGAGATAAATTTTTTTACAAGCATTGTCACCTAAATCCCACTAATCAAAGCTAAACACTTTAGTATCATATTTTCTTCTGAAAATCTCTCTTTGAATTTGAATATTGACATGTTTGCAGTGCCTGAAATCTCACCAAAATGAGAACATTTCATAATGATATCACAAACGATGCAACACAAATATAGTCCTTGTCTATATGCATGAGCAAACGCAGACATGTTCTCTCACACACCCATTTATAGAACTGTATGTTTAAATTGTGGCATATCCTCACCTGAAAAGCTCCCAAGACGTGGTGCTGTCATATCTCCACCATCATATATTTCAAGAGAGTCCCAATTATGTTCAGTGGCAAAGCTGATGACTTGGATCTGTAAAACACAGAACTTTTTAAATCAACTAGCCATATGTATTTTTAAATGTTCTAGAAACAACAAAATAAAAAGAGAACACTCCCCAAAGAAAATATAAGCAGATCCAAACAAAAACACTTCAGTGAAAAATATGTAAATAAAACATTAATGTTCACTTTATATGTTGTCATAACTTTTAGAAAATATGACACTAGATAAGCAAGAAGGATTTTGCACATATGTTCCAGGATTATAAATAATCACTCAATGTGTTATTAAGCAGGTAAGACAGTTGCAGACCTCTCAAGAGCCTCAGTGTTATCCTAGCAGATAGAAAGGGTTGGTATTTGCATACCAGATTGAAGGATCAGGACCTCCTTTCAGTATTCTACACAGTTATAAGAGAAAGCTGCTTGTTCACCATTTCTCATTCATACTCCCATGTGAAAATAAAGTAACAGAATAAAACTAACCAAAGAAAAATACTGACAAAAAGCAAAGCACAAATATTTCAAGTACCCCAGAAAATGATTGCTATTTTCTCAAACTTTTAGAGAAATAAACAATTACTTTTAAAACTGAACCAGAAAGTACTTAATATTCCATGCTTGACAGAATATAGACTTGCCTGAATACCTGATCCCTCAGTCACTATGATTTTCCAAACACAATTCAAGCTGTTACCATAAGGTTCAGGGTAACCAGGTGAAAGAATAGTACCTCTCCGCTCAGTAAAATTCCCACTGCATGGCACTGAAAGAAAGTATTATCATGAATTATTACAATACCTAACACACTTCAGAGAACAAAGTAAGAATAATTTTACTAAGCTAATTATAATAGCTTTCTTTTGTAGCATAAATACATAGATGTGAAGCAACGATCTGAACTTGGAAAGCAATGCTGTCTATCAAGCATAAGATAAAATCTGCATGAATACATAATTCAGAAGTGAACTTCATTTTAAGTGTGTGCAGCCTAGAGCAGTCTAGCAGCAGAGCCTAATCATGTCTTACCTGAGAGTAACAACAAACTGTAAAGACATAACATTAAACACAATCATGATTGACAGAAATCATGTGAATTTACTCACAGTGTAATATGGTTCCAATATTGGATCTAGCTGGTAAAGCAGCGTGGTACATTAAATATTTTCACTGTACACGCAATTGCTTCTTTAAGGTTCAAGAAAACAGAACCAAACTAAACAAAAAAACCCCCAACAGAATACATAGAAAACAGGACACCTATATTTATTTTTAGAACACTCTAATTAGTTACAGAGTAAATTTCTACGAAAAGCAATGACTTTTGGATATAAATCCAAGTAGGGAGAGAAGAAAACCTTTTAATATTTACCAAAAAAAGTGCTAAACATTATCCCACCATTGACAGACTGAATAAAATTAGCTATACTTAACAATACTATCATTATTCAATGTGCACTATGCTTCTACTTGAAAAAAAGAAATCATCATTCCTTATGTGACAAATATGCAACAAGTACTGAGTAATAAAACAGGTAAAGACACATCTGGAGAATTATATTCTGTCCTGTATTTCAAGCTGTAGATGAGTCATGAAAATAATGAATGTTCAAGAAAATGTGCATCACACTTGTTCATATAATCTAAGTCATTATATGAAACACTATACTGCCTACCAGCCAGCTGGTACTCAATTACTTTCTGATATGGAAAACTGCTCTCTTAAATTGGGCGTGACTGATATTAATCACAGGAGAGTGAATGTATGTGTTAAATACTATTTTCTGAAACAGTTCCTGAATTCTGATTCAGAGACACGTGTGACAGAACAGACGAGTTAAATGCAATTGCTTACCTACACAGCTTGGTACCGTGTCATTCCACTGAGCTAAGGCATTAGGTACAGACTGACATCGGATAGCTTTTGAGCCTTGCAGCAGGTAGCCAGGACTACACTCAAATCGAACCACAGAGCCTGCTGAAAACTCAGAGCCGATTCTCCTTCCATACCTAGGCTCTGGAACTGAGCTACACTGAGTATCGCTTGTGCGTGGAACAGCTGCATAAAGAGAGAAAGAAAAAAGGAGAAAAAAATGCTGTAAGTCCAAATTGCCTGCCTTTTGGTCCTGTAATAAACAAAGACACAGAATGGCACAGAAAAAAACAAAGTGTGTTTAGACTTTATGCCTGGCAGATTTTCAAACGTGATGTTTCTGGCTTACTAGCCTATTTTAAGAATAATGTATACAAAATCACAGTTAGATTTAATTTTGTTTTACATCCTTACATATAATTTTCTTTGCTGGCACGTAACAGTGAAGAGCAATATTCCCATCTACTCATACGAACACCTGTACACACACACCCCTGTACGTACACACACTCCACTTGTTCAGCTGTTCTCGTCACTAAGTAAAAGACAAGGTGTGTGGAGCCTACATATACTTGTTTACATAGTGATAGCTTTATGTTTTTCTTATTTCTTATACTGTCATTTGCTCTATTCGGAATCATAGTTATTTAAGTGCAGTAGTCTTCTTAAGTACTGGTGAGTG
>JAOXJK010000023.1:97825665-97836019 GCA_025774025.1 Xenus cinereus | reverse complement strand
TATTTAAGTGCAGTAGTCTTAAGTACTGGTGAGTGCTCTTGAAGTTAACATTTGGTGACAGGTTGGATGCAAAACACTAATTGAAATCAATCCTATAAAATCTAGCATGAAATATGCAACACATTTTAGCAGAACATTGGAAGTTCTCAATCATGATTACAGCAACACTACATTCTACCAGTTTTCTGTATTGTTATGGAGAATAACAGTTTATAAGTTTATGCAAGTTTCATTGAAAGCAGAGAAAAGCTTTTTCAAAGAAGATTTAGAAATAATTGGTACTCGTAATAACAGTACAATACATGCTTCTTTTATGAGTATACAGTGGGGTGATTTCTCAGACAAGGTCATACAGATACAGAAACACACATTTCTTCTGAAACAGTAGGTTAGATGGTTTCAGAAGATTTTAGCCTTGAAAGCTGAAGGAAGTTACAAAATGCATCCAAGACTGAAAAAAATGGTGAGGGGTAAACTCACATACTCCTGGAAAGATAACTAGGCAATATAGCAAACCAAAAGCAAATACAGTTTTCAAGTTTTTAAAATACTTAAATATGTTATGTAGTCTAAACAAACCACTTCCCTTTCTCTGAACTTCAGTACATTCAGTAAATAAACTTTAAAAAGTTAAAATTTAAAAAAGTTTATTTCCCTGCCTTTGTTTATATAAACGGGATTTTGTGATTACGTTTTCAACAGGACCTCAGTATCAGCCAGCTGTTCTGTGAAACGCTTTCATGCATACAGTTCTAACCATGGCAGGAAGATGTTCTGCATTTGTGGAGGGATGATGAAGAAACCATAGTTCAAGGACTACACACAGTCACAGTTCTTCCTGATCATAACCCGCAGATCAGATACAGTCTGACAGGTCAATTCAACTGTCCCAACCTGCTCTTTTTTCTTCTCTTTTATTGGGACTAGTAGCCTTTTCTCTATCAAATGGTCTACTGTACAAGCAGTATTTTATTCAAACCTTTTTTTTTATTATAGAATGTCTTTACAACTGACTACTGCTTGCACATCTAGCTACATAACTGTCATATGCCTAGAACTACAGCTTCTGCCACATGGTTAGGCCTTAGTCCATCCCTTGATCAGGACTGCTTGCTCAACTGGGAGTTTTGGTCACAAGATAAATCATTCGCAATCACATGATAGCAAAAGCTTCAATCCATCCAACCAGTTTTGACTCAGGGGATTTATACCTAATTATGTTTAATTTAATTTCTTACCAATTAACACAAACCTCTTATCACTGATTCAGGAGGTAAGTAGCAAGAGGATACAAACAAACAACCCCTTAAGTACACAGCTTTCCTTCCCTCTCTCCAGACTCAACTTCAGTCAGACATCTATCCTCCCACTTCCTTGTCTCAACTTCCTTGTGTTCATTTTAGGTCCACCAGGGAGGTGAGAAGCAGCACAGGAGGTTGCATTCATGTGCCCTTTTTGCTCCTTTATTTTCCTCTGCTATACTTAGTATTTTACTCATTTTTTTCTCCTGCTTTTTGTTTCTTCAAGTTTTCATTGCACTCTGTTTTTTAGTGTTTGTGCTACAGCGTGGATCACCCATGGGCTGCAGTTCCTCAGAGGCATCACCTTCCTGCAGAATAGGCCTTTCACAGGCCGTCAGTCCCTCCAAGGTTTTCTCGCTCCAGCATGGGTTACCCATAGGCCACAGTCCCTTTAGAAGTGTTGTCCCTTTGGCATGGAAGGCCCCTTTCCAAAAGCGTCTCAAACAGTCCCTCTGTCCCAAAGCAGTTGTCACTTTCTCAAATATCTTTGAGAACACGCACTACATGCTCCTCTGACTGGTAGTTTTGGTATGTGAGGGGTTCTTTTATACCAGCTTCAGAGGAAGCTCTTTGTGAGTGGCACATGGTAGCTCATGACCTCCTCCCACACAGGTCACCACTAGAGCCACCTGCTAGTCAAACTTTTAGCTTCACGTGTGTCTAAACTCAACCGTCTTCCTAAGAGGCTATATGACCTCAGTGAAAATTTCAGCATCACTCCTGGACTATTTTTCATTCACTGTGTGGAAGAAACTCTTGCCCAGCCTTTTATGGGAGTGCTACCTTTCTCTGTTTGTTTTTTCACCCATTCCCTCAAACGGGAAGTTTCAGAAGCAAATTCTTGCTCAGATTCTCTAACCTTCACCTGGAGTCCACATCTGGAAAATCTACAGGAGCTGTGCAAAGGTAAAGGACCCTTTATAAGAATAAAATTAAAGAATTTTCTATAATTGTTAGTAATCACAGCTGGCAATTTGCACACATGCATTTGTAATTGAAACAGATTTTTTTTTTGTGTAACTAGCATTTTCAGCACCTCTCAACAAAGGATGTCAAATTATCTGGTTTCATTATAATATTGCCTTAGGAAAGTTATTTTCCTGCGAGCAGGCTATCTCTGCCATTATAGCAAATGTAGGTACAGCTTACTAACACTCTTAAATTAGTTCATGTAGCAGAAGTACTGCTATATGTGTCCTTCCTTTTCAGACTGAAAGCCATTATTTTACTGAGAGCAGCCAGTGAGTAAAACAGCCATGGCAGCCACAAACATCCATGGCTAGAGTTGTGTCAGACTATTCTGTGGTAAGTAGGAAACACTTAATGCCATGTTAAAATTCATGTGTTTCTCAGTTTTGCACAGGTTTTACTAATAATCTATTAATGGTTACGGTGAGACGATAAATGCAAAAGATGCAAAAAATAAATCATGCCGTTCACTATAAGAGGCACCACTTTTCTAATGTTTTTTTCCCCCGTTTTAATAACTGCCTTGAGAATAAATGTAATGCAAGTCAGGCATCACAACAATGTCAGGTACTCCCATACTACTTAAAATGGAATTTAGATCTAAGTAATTCATGGCAAAATGCAGTATAGTTTCAAACATCTCTAAGATGTGTTGTAAACCAGGACATAATGTGTCATGGTAACACATATGGAAAATAATACTAACAGTCTGAGTTCTGCTCCCTAATTACACTCAGCAGTAAGTGCGTGGCTTTGTATTTTATTCTTGTTGCAGACTAGATCAACTTAATTATTAAAGTCACATCAATCTTTTATTCTTGCTCCCCATTATCTTTCTTCCACAGTCCTTCCTCATCCTACTATGCTAACTTTCTTAATAGTCCTCTTTAAAATCTCATTTGACCTCATAAACTAATTCATGTATTTGTATGGTAGAGCAAGTAAAGGAAGACAAGCATTAAAAACCCATAAATTTGGAGGTAGTAGAAGGTCATTACTTTGTTTTTTAGGGAAAGAACTCTCTGTACTGCTGCAGCCTCAGCTACATGAAAATACATGCTATTGTTTCTTAGGTGATGTCATAGCAGGAAAACAAGCACAAGGTAAACCTGAAAAAAAAAATATAATTCTCACTCTTCTTGAATGTAATTGTTCCTAGCATATTTCAACATGCCTGACCCTAATGTTCTGAAAGACTGGATCCATTCAGCCTGATATTTCAGATACCCTTTACCTATTGTATGAAATACAAGGAGATGTGGTCGTCTGAGGAAAAGAAATGAAGGCACAGATGACATATGGAGCTAAAAAGTTGTTTTTGAGAAAGTGGCATTGCAAAAGTCATTAAATCTGGATCAAAAGCTACAAAACTTATCTGTTGCTTGCTCAAACCAGAATGTGAAATAATGCAAGCAATAACTTTTTTTTCCCCTCTAGTCTTCCTTCTAGCTTTTGCCTATAGCCTTGGCAACCTAGACTTCTCAAGCTGTATCACAGAGACATTCCATTTTCAATAGTAATTATCCTCCATCTTTTAGTAAATGTTTCACACTGCTGTGAAACAAAATTGAAATCAGCCCAGTGGAAAAGTGAACAGGAAAGAAGGTCAACCTGGAATAGAGAGCGATAAATAAAATGATTGACTTTGCAGACCAGATTACTGTGTTCAATGTGAGAGTGGAAGTTATTCTCTGGAGTATTTAAAAGGCTAGCAAGCAGATGGCCATTGGAAATATGATCATATGCTTCAAAAGAAGAGAAAAATCTCAAAATGATAGACCTTATTAAATACCACAAATTTATTAACCAATATATGTATACATACATGTCTGTGTTACAAAATGCTCTTAAGATATATTTTAAAATATATCAAAAACCTGGATATTCAAATAGCTTCATGATTCTCCTAGGACAAATAAAGTGGCTCATTTTCTGCTGCTGCAGAGAGTACTTCTCATTTGTTAAAATCTATTTCTTACATTTCCTAAAAAATAAGTGTAATCCAAATAAATGAATCAAGTGAGGCATACATTGTGCTCACTTGGAGACTTACAGCACTATATGTATGCATGCGTGTGTGTATTCACATACAGCTAATAGAATTGAGGATTTGCATCACTACGAATTCTTTAAAAGCAGCAAAAAACCAGCTAAACATTTTAGGCACATGAAAACCAAATAAGACAGAAAGGTGTCATTCATATGCAAATGGATTCTAAGAATTCAAATACTGAAAGCTGTTTTCTAATTCCAGAAGTTTATGTTCCCCCTTTTCCAATTAATTGTGAATGACAAATTTAAATGCAAGTGATGTTTTTGATGTGTAAAAAGGACGGGTACTGATATCTTGGGCTATATCTAGTAGCGTGTCCAGTCACAGTGATATCTTTCTATAAACACAGGAGTAAGAAGGCTTAAAAACACCATCCAGAAGCAGCTTGAACATTCCCAACGAGCTCCTTACAAGTATGGAAATATTCTTCAGGTGAGAATTAACTTGCTATGTCAAACCAAGACTGTGCTCCGATGTGAAAAAATAAAAAAAAATTAAAATGAATCTTGATACTATAATTTTTAAAACTATCCAAAACTACTTTTATACTTCAATTTAGTAAAGCTGAAAAGCTGGTATATAATAACCATAGTGTTCAATCGCTCTCTCATTAAACTTAGTGGGTGTGTATACAGCACATCTAGTGAACTGCCCAGAAGCCCCTTTGGGACTGCATTTGTTGCTTGTATGGGCAACAGACCTGTAAGCACTGCTCCAGGTGTCACCAGACAGCAGACACATGGATCAGCTTGGTGCACCGAATTGCCCAGCAGCATCCTGACAGACCGTCTCATCCTTGCATTTCACCCGCAGTGTGCAGAGACGCTCATAGCAACTCCTCAAATTCAGTTGAGTCGGGAAAAAACCTGCAAGTCTTACATCTGCCACCCACCTTTCAATACTGAAACTGCCTCACAGTCTCTGCCATAACAATTTTCCCTCCAAGCTTTCCAAGATAACAGAATTTCTTAGCAGCCTGAACAAAAACTCTTGAAACATCAGCTGGGAGTACTGATCAATACAAATACAATTAAGTAAACTCCCCAAAACTTTGAGCTGAGATACAGATATTCATTAGGTAAGCTTGAAAGTGTCTTTAGCACTTTTATCCTCTCTTTATAGTATTACACCGAGGAATAGTGTGGGATGCAGAATCCAAGCTAACTACAGTCAAACTAACTCTGAAACTGTAGGTGGTAAAACACTTTGAAGGACAGCTATATTGTTTCGACATTATGCTGCCTATACATATTCAGAACTTGAACTTGAAAATATCTTATTTTTCTTTTATTTTTTCTTATGTCTTCAGAAAGCTGAAATGAACAGTACCTCTATGGATAAAAACTGTAGGCAAATGTGACAAAGATTCTCCTATTGGTTTTTATGTTATACTCACACGTTAAGTGAGTAAATGTCAGTATAGAGTAAATCCCCAAATGTATTTTTCTATTGTTTTGTTAGAAAATGATCACTATTTCATATTGTAACTGTGACTGAATGGGGTAAAAATTAAGTATAAAATAAATGTTAAGTATACAAGTAAGTATACAAGTATAAAAGCTTTCATTTTGTTTTTAATATCTGTTTCAGGTAATCAGATATTTCTTCACCAGAACCACAAATCTTATTTTCTGTGTCATTATAATATCTGAATATAAATCAGAAATTTTTGGAATGTTGATATTGTACAACAAATATACTGGTGTAATTTTTACTGATGTATTGAATTCCAAAATGCAGCTAGCAACCTGGGAGGATTTCCAGTGCCTATTTCTAATGTTATCCATGGCATGTTTGCACTTTTATCTCAGGGAAACCTGGCTTTTAACAGAGATCAAATATATTCCTCCTCTGGTCTACACCAGTCTAGCAGCTTACATCTAACTCAATACAAAATAAAGGTGTATATCTCCTTTTGCTCAAAACTGAATATAAGTGTCTGTGTCTAGCAAACAAGTTCTACGGTCTTGTCCCTACTCATTTTAGTCAATCTAAACACTGGCTAGATTTAATAGATATTTTTATCAGATAACTAACTTATGTAGCTACAACCCGGCCGGCTGCTCACAGAGAAGAGCTGTTTGTGCATGTGGGTACAGATGCCAGTTTGGGCTGCAAGGACCACAAGATGATGAAGTTGAGAAAGTGGCAGAAGGTTGGAATTAAGGTGAGCGGACATTGGCATATTCATGAACTTGGTACATAGACTCTGTAAGGAACAGGCATGAAGGGGAAGGATACTGCTGAATTGTTTTAGAGAGATTCGAGAGCCTTGGAACAAATTATCCCATTATGAGGGAAGACTGGAAATTTGGGCAGGGCTAGACCAGGAGCTCTTCAAACAATTTAAATACAAATAGAGAATATACCACAAGTGGAGGCAGGCACATGTAATACATCAGAAGTATGACAGCATTGCTCAGCTACTTAGAAACAAAAATCAGGAAAGTCCAAGTCCAGCTGGAGTGAAAACTAGCAAAGGACATTAGGGCAAAATTCTACAGGTTTGTTAATTACAAAGAGAAATGAAAAATATATGTGGGTATGCTGATGCACCAGAAGCGTGTGGAGTGTGGACAAACTAATGACAAATGATGCAGAAAATATTTAAGTATTAAATGCCTTTTTTGCCTTGCCTTCACAGTCCTTACCACATACTTGTACAGACTGAGGAGGACATGAACACTTAGCACTAAAGGAGCAACAGATCACAGACTACTGAGGATAGTCTGGACATATTCAAGTCTGTGGAGCCAGATAGTATTAACGGGAGACAACTGCCATTATGAAGCCAGTTCACCATCAGGAGAAGTCCCTGATGGCTGGAAAAAGGTTAAGACTACACCCATACTTAAAGAAATACTTTAAGATCTAAGGAGAATTCAAAATAATACACCGTGTGTGACTGGCACCAGTGCCTTCCACCAAAAGGAGACACGTTTACCTTGGTAAACAAAGTGGAACCCTCTGGCTGATGCGCCACTCTTAGCACTGAATCGCAGAAGAATTTGATTAGATGTAGCCAAAGGCAATGTCTCTCCTACAAATGAAAACAGAAAATAAATTAAGCACACAAAACACAACTGTTACAACTCTTCAGCATGTAAGCAAATATACTGTTAAAATACATAGTTTTATTTTTTCCTCTACAGTTAAAGAAAACATAAATAACAGTGTATAAAATTAAATTTGCCATTGGCGGTTTGAAACTTGTCAGAATAAAAAAACTTCACGATTCAACACAGACATTCTGGCATTTACTGTTGATGTCGTTGGAACTAGAGCTCCAATACACTACTTGTCTGGGGAAACCTACTGTCATCTGGGGCCAAAATTTTTTGTTAACTTTTTTCTGTGACTGACATCACTACCTTGCCTTGCAAAACACTTTAAACGATTAAAAGTATTTGAAAAATGCCACAGGGGATCTTCTTTTCAAAACTAAAACTGAAATGAGAAAGAACATAGGCACGACTTGTTTTATGTAGTTGCTTCAATAAAATATATGTTCACACATGAACTATATTACATTATTAACTTTCTAATAGCAATTCAAATTTTAAATATTGAATTGAGGATTAACAAAGATGTTTAATAAACTTTATTTCCTTTCCTGAGACATTTGTCTACAGTCACGATAAAATTTCAGTAATGAGTCACTACAGACAAAATTACAGTATTTTTACACTGCAAGAATGCCTCTCTATATGACAACTGGTTTTATTCTCATTGGATTATATCAACATATATTTCAGGAAATTCTACTGAAATGAATGCTAACGCACAAACTTAAAATATCTTAGATAACCGGATAAGGTTAGGTTTACCGTTCTTTCGCTTAGATTAATTTTATATTATTGTTACTAGTGATTTCACGTAGCAGAATCCTATCCTAAACAAACATAAATCAGATATGTCACAAGTAATAAATAAAAATCACAAGTTTAAATTCCCTTCAATTATTTTCAAGTGTCTGCTATGAAAACAGACATTAATTCTAAATCTTTAATACTTCTGATGCAGTAAAAGTGGGTGCTTGCTTGAGTGGTCTTTTAAATTTAGGTATTAAAAAGCAAATGTTTTGTTGTTGAAATTTTGCTAGTAATTAAAAAAAAAAATTAAAATTAACTTGTGATCTCTTATTATGATGCAAATAGCTATGATTCACCAGAGAAAAATGATGAGTTGAATTTTTCAAATAATAAAATGTTTTCTATAAATCAAGTAGATATGTTACACTGTTTTAATATCAAGTATTTCTCCAACTATTCAAAGTGAAACTAAGAAGCCATGAAAAGCCCTGGACTGCAAGAATATTAAACTCACATATAAACTTTCCTAAATACTAGGAGCATATGACAAAACACATTCATAGCTGCAGAAATATATTTGTATATTATCCACTTGAGATGAACATAGTCATTATATATGCTTACACTGTAAATTCTGGCCCTGCTGAAATCCATGTAAGTTTAATTTAGATTTCACAGGGTCAACATTTTGCTATAGTTACCTGAATGTAACAGCTGGCCTGCTCTTAGTCTAAGCATATGTTTGCATACAGATAATGCATTTTGTGAATAAAAGAAATTTGAGTTTAAACTAGAGATTCAAAAAATGTAGATGTACAATTCACAGAGCTAAGGGACAGAGAAGATAATTATTCCATCCAATCTGCCCTCTTACATAAAAATCTGAGAATTTAATTCAATTATTTCTGCACTCATTCCAGTGTTCAGTTCTTGCCTAAACCATATGTTCCAGAAGAATATCTTGATTCAAAGATTTCGAAGGTCTTCCATTTCCCTTGGGATCTTGTTCCAATGACTTCATTATTATACTTCCAAATGAAATGCATAACATTCCCCTGATTTATTTTTACCACGCTCAGCAGTGTAAGAAATATATACTTCTTTTCTTTGTAACTTACCTGAGTGGGATCCAGACAGTGAACTAAGAAGTCTAGCCTGAGAGTTTTCTCCATCAAATAATTCTGCCACATCATTCAGAGCCGTCTGAAAATAGGCAAACTGTCCAAATACAACTACATTAAAAAAAAAAAAAAGGGAAAAAAAATAAAAAACAGAAGATATAACAAGTACCTAGTCTTTGAAAACAAATTTAATGGGATATTTTTGCTTGTCTTACTTACCAGTGGATTCCTGCAGGAATCCTTTCCAAGTTAATTTATTATCTACCATGACAAAACAGTTGCATTAAACATAACTAATAAGGATCTGATGTGCTTTTCATTGTTCCCTTATTTTTAATTTAAAAAAAAAAGATAACTAAATCCCTCTTTCTCCAAAAGTGTGCTCTCCAGTCAAAAAAGTCTTGTCCCTTATTGTATAGGTATTTATGAGACTAAGAAAATGGAAAATCTGAAGTTTTTAACCAAATTTCATTACCACCCTTAGCAACTGTTAGGGAGCATCTATGGTCACAAATAATTAGTTGCTCATCCAGCTTTAATCTGAGGAAGATGTTTTAAATTTATTGATTTGGCTATTTTTGTAACTTTGTATTAGTACTTATTTTATCAGAAAGAATATAAAAACCGATCCACTATTAAAAATATCATTTATTAAAATGTTTTTGACACTTTGCTACACTTACTTGGTACTTTAAGTAATTTAAAGTGTATTAACAAATAAACCATTTAATTATATGACACATCTCACTAGTAAATGTTAAATTTAAATTAATTAAAATATCAGATTGCAATAGAAACATGAAGTAATAAACCAGTAAAAGCAAGTCAGTAAAAATATTACTTCATCACTCCAGTCACGCATATTTTATTGACAAGGGAGGAACCTATTTCAAAATTATACCCATTCCAGATTCTGTATACAAACCACAGGTCTTCAGTGCAGCACAATTTCTGTACAAACTCTATTTTCCAACTTCTTACGAAGTTCTTTTTTTTTTTTTTTCCCTTTCTTCTTTTATGAAGCAAGCAGTAAAATGCATCTTTTATTGATAATTGTCTGGACTTGAATTAGGGAAAACTTTTTTGCAGAAAAGCATG
>JAOXJK010000023.1:97780340-97808094 GCA_025774025.1 Xenus cinereus | reverse complement strand
TAAAGAGTCCCAGCTCTCTCAGTCTCTCCTCATAAGGGAGATGCTCCAATCCTTGAATCATCTTTGTTGCCCTTCGCATTTAATTTAATTACATTTACAATCAACAGTAAATAATTTATAGGCGATATTTTCTCATCTACCTCATACTATCCTTTCGCAGCACCTATTTTTTAGGTGCTGTTGCAATTATGCAATAAGTTGATTTATTATGTATTGAATTATTGCAATTATGCAATAAGTGTATTCTGTAGTGCAAAGTATAGAAAATAATCAGCACATTCACAGCACAGTGAAACAAATTCTCCAGCTGAAGGTTAGCACTTGTCTTTAAGCTGTTCACTGGACCTGATACTCTCAGATGTATACCCTTTTTATGACCCCATAATTGGATGTTCATTGCTATAGACACTCGTCCCAATTTCATAATCCAATACAGAAGTTGCATGCGTAAGAGGTCCAGATTATTGCAGGTTTTTCAATCCCGTGCAATTCTGCACATGAAGTTTACTTCTTGGATTGTAATTAATATCTAAATAAAATATACTCATTAATAAATACAACACTCGAAAAATCCTTCAAGTGACATAAAGACACAAAAGGAGCAGTTACTTTCATAGAACTTGTAATAAAAAAATCTACATCTTCTGCAACTACCACAAAAAAAAAGTTTAAGCAACTCAAGACTCTTTTATTCATTGAGTTTCAAACCACTATAGTAGTGACATTTCAATATTATGTGCAGCTTTGCTATAAAGTGGCCTATAGTTTGAACACATGATGAATACTAAAGCATGCACAGTTCCTCACTTAGGAATAGATTAATTAGTTTAAATCCTTTACAGATCAAGGCCACAGTGGTCAGCCCATTGTCTTAAGGAGACTAAATAAACTAAGGTCTGATTTTTAGATTAAATAATTTAACATTTACATTAACTTATTCCTTAAATCATATTTTTTACTCCTTACAATTAAAAAATTAATAAAACATTCCACTTGTCAAGTAGGGTGAACGAAACTTTAATATCATTTTCCCTTTATTTGAGCTGAGGCATTCAGTTCTTCACCACTAATTCCAATTAATTCCAGTAAGACATACACTGCAATTGCCAGCATGATCTCTGACTGCATCCATCAGATATTATACTAAGATGACAAAATCAGTTCTTCACCCTGAAAGCATTAAATTGTCTTCTACTTACTATAAGTATCACCAACTGCTTAAATATTTTCCTTGTTTCATAATTTGTGTATAAATTTATAAACATTTTCAAATAATGCAACATAAAATGTGTTTGCTAACTCTAACAGAGTAAAAAACCCCTTCATTTCCATGAATGTAAAATTAACTTTTTTCAAACAACATATTATATAGCACACTGATTAGAAATTTTAGAAATATTTATTCTTCTCTTTGTCTTTAATTCATTTTGAACACTTTTAAGTAGGTATCTTAGGGCTGATGAAAGAGCCCTAAGGTTTGGGGGGGTACAACATTGAGAAAAATCAAGGAAAATTAATTAAACAGGTAAATATAAAATGCATTATTTAGAGACCAGGAAGCCCGCAAAATATATTTCCTCATTCAAATAATAATGACTGAAAGTTTATTAGTGCCCTTTACTTCTGAATGACAGCACCTACAGAGAAGAGTTGTTTTCAAATAATACTCCTACTCTCACATATTTTATTAATTCATAATTTGCCTATGTTCCTGAGCAGAAATACACTTACATACACTACATTTAGATATATAAGAATGCAACAACTGAGTTCAAGACAATGATATAGTCTCCCTGCAGTCCTACCCTTAGTCTTTAATACTTCTGTCATAATATAGCAAAAGTCCACATACTCGGTTTTACAATATTGATCACATATACAATATATCAATCACAGGTCCTCTGTATATGGAGGCTCTTTCACTTTAGACCTCAAGATTAATTTTATTAGTTTAATAGTAAACTTTTATATGTATATCAATATGAAAAGATATATTTCGTTCTTCAGTTTAATCATATACACAAAGAGTGGTTAAGGTAATAAAAATGATGCATCATGCAACCACTGTTGTGAGAAAAAAAACCCCAAACAACATAACGTATAAATGCAAAGTCATATATTATTAGGTAGAACTGGTGGGAACATTCAAACATATCAGTGCAGAAGAAAACTTCTGTATGTACAAACCCATTTTGACTGCTTAATAATGCTTATTAGATAATGCTAGGCATGTGGTTACTGTACAAAACAAGGAATAAGAAGACTTAAAAGTTCAAAGCAAATCTAAAAATTCACCCTAGTGAATATATTTGCAATATATAAAATAATTAAAATCTCTTGTAATGTAATCTCTGTTTTTAAAGATTGAGTAAGTTGTAAGATGAGAAACAGTTCATATTTATAAGAATAATGTATATAAATAACACATATAATTACTGTATTTGAGATGAAAAAAATATTTACATACTTGAAAACTGAATGGAGAAGCCTGATTTGCTGATGAAGAAGTCACTGTCAAATTGTAATGTTAATGAATTGAAAGTGCTGTGAATATCTTCTGGAAGGGCTGAACCACTCCATTCTTTCAGAAGTATGCTGCTCTCAACAGGCCCATCCCATACCTTCAAGATGTCATGAGCAACCTCAGTGTCAAAAACAATAAAATGCAGACTGGAAAGAGAAAGTAAGAGCACTGTACATTACTCATTAAACGAAACTCCAAGTGGTAATTCCCAAACTGTACTTAGTTTTGAGATGGTCTCCAGGACTGAACAAGGGCTGGTGGTCCTGAAGAGCTATCCATTTTTCCTGTTGGATGAGCTCATCTTGTAAGAGAGATGCTATTCTGTTCTATAAATAGCTGAATTACAGAAAACATCATCATAGGGCATATGGTACTAGTTCTAGAATTTAACTTATTTTTATGATAGATATTTTAAGTGATCAGAACTATGATTTCATCAAAGATTTCCCCTCTTCATTCAAACGAGGATACCAAGAAAATTGATTGGCTTGAATTACACGCAATTGAAAAAAAGCAGTAGCTACTGGAGAGTAGCAAACATAGCACAGGGAATTCTGTAAGCATGACGTTTTCTTTCCTATACAAAACCAGAAAACATATTGCCCTATCTTTACCTTATGCCAAATTTCATAAAATATTGTATTATAATAGAATAATCTGTATTTATCTCCAGCTGAAGTACTACATTTAGAAAGGTGTTCAAGAATACTATGTTATTAGTCAAAATATGTACATCAACTGCAAGTTCTGACAGTTAACATTTTAACACTGAAGAAATCTAATACGTAAATATCAAGACTTTTCTTTTTCTCAAATAATCGTGTATTGATATTTCTTCATGACACTTGTCATTATTTGGAAATCATTAATTTTTAAATTGTAATTTAAATGTAAATGATGCACTGAAATCACCTATGATGGAGTGAATTGGTTATTTGGCTTAATGAAACAGGTTTACTAGAAATAAAAAAGGAAAAAAAAAAACCACTCCCAGTGAATGGTTTCCCATTTGCTTACATTTTTGCCTGTTTAGTTTTAAAAAGTAACATTTTTCATTTAAGTGATCAGTTAAAACTATTGTCCACATAAACTGTATAATGAAACAGCTTACTATTTGGTAACTTTTTGCTCAAAATAAATAGCTAAAATTCTGAAGTAACACATTTCCTGGAAATCACATACTACTTTCTTGTCACTGGAGTAGAAAACTAATCTGTGTTACATATCATTAGACATATTAATATCAATAAATTATTTCGAATTGACAGAAGTTAAGATTATCTATCTTGATTAGAAGTGAAATGTTTTTGCTGCATTCTGGCTTTCACAGCAAATTCCTGTTGGGAGTGGACAAACTAGCTTGAATATTGAACAGAATTTGCCATTTCAGTACTTTTGAATCTGTATCTTACTACAGCAAAACTGAGCTGAAACAGTCTTTAAATATTGGTTTTCATTCCACTTGAGTGATTCAGCTATACATCAACAGCAAAGTATGATAGTCTTTCTTGTTGGTACATCCCAACTGATGAGGAAATACTGTTTTAAATTTTTTTTTCTTGTATTACTAGTTTCCTTCTGCCCGAGATCTTGAATCCTTCCACCATCTTTCCATGAATCATTATAGAAATAAAAGCTCTAGATTCCATCACTCAGTTTTTGTCACGTACCTTTATTTCATGTGTTAGTCACTAGTTGTGTTTCCCTTATTTTCTGTTTTCGTCTTATATCTTCCTTTCTTTGTTATGCTTCCTACACTATGTGGAGAAAGCTTACAGTCCTTATCTATTAAGCATTTCCTCAGTCCTGTATGCACTTCTCATTAAAATCTCATAATTTTTATCAAATTTGATTATTCTCAATGTCTTCTGAGATGTTGCTGATCTTATTATTCAACTTATTATGGGGAAAAAGTCTGGTACTTACATAATTCAAAATATTATAGATGTTAATAATGATATGATGGAAGAGACTAGGAATGGAAAATGAAAACCCTTCAGAATTGTATATAAAACTTTATAGCACTAATCTTCTCTGCTGATGCTGTTAATTGTCAAATCCTCATCAGATCAAAGCATTCATGACAAAAAGACAGCTGCTAATAGGTACCCAACAAGGTCCGAGATGTCTGATGCCTAAGCACTCCTGGCAGAGAGTCAGGAATTTACGGCTCCTTGAGGTAATGTATTTAAGAAATAGTGTTGAATAATTATATTTTAATTAAAACAACAAATTATTACGTTGAATGTGACGGTAAGATATAAAAGAATGGCATTCTCGGGGAAGAACTTTGAAACCATAGGTGAGAGATTGGCAGTTTAGTTTGTTTATAGCTAGAAAAAAGCATAGCAATGCACCACTCCAGCACACTGAGGATTTATAGGCCATATTATCTAATGGAATTCACAGTTCTGAATTAGATGCCTAGGTGTCCCCTACACAATTTAGGTACCCAGGTTCCCCAGAGGAATGGCATTCATAAATGCCAGAGTGACAAGCATCAAATTTATTAATGTAAGGAGGAGTTAATAAACAAAAAATTATGTGGAAGACTGTGAGAATGTAAGACATAGACTATAATTTATAAAATACTGAAGTCAACAATAAATACTGAAATTAAGCATGTACCTTATTGTCTTTCCTGGATCTGCTTCAATAATCCAAGTGCAATGAAGATTGTTGTCATATGGTGCTGGGTAACCAGGGGACAAAATGCGCCCTGATGTAGCAGCATGAATTCGACCACCACATTCAGCTACAAAATAAGTAAGGATCACATTTATTTTTAACAAGACCATAATATTTTACATTTCCATTTTTCTGTCCATCCCACATCTCTCTGTCTTCTGAAAAGGTAACAGAATGACCTAATGACTCTGAACCACTACATATATATACAAACCAGGACACGAACGTGAGTTTAAAATGCACATATAATGATCTCATTCCTACCTTGTTAAAAGCAATAAACCATACTTCTGTGTTACATTATTTTACCAACAAGAGTAGTTCAATATGAAGGGGGACGACAAAAGCACAATATTAGCATCAGCAAGAAACCAAAAATATTTTAGAAATATCCCATTTAACATGTTTGACTTTTCTAAGTAGCACTGGATGCTCAGATTTTACAGCATTAGGTTTTGTAATTAAAATCACTTGCTATGTTGTTGTAATGTCAAAATGTCTTTAGTTCAAAGCTTTCAAGTTACTTCTATATAACTTCAAGTTTAATTACCTCAAAAAGCAGTTAGGTATTGCCTAGTAATTTCCTTTGGTATTTAAAAATTTAAATGTCGTATGTCCGCAAAGTAAGAAAGCAAATCAGAAAGCTATGATTTGAAAGTATGCAGTGGTTGGTTTAAAACATTTTTCTTATCAACACTTTCTTAACTTTGTGGAGAGACCAACCGCAGTGTTAAGCATCTGGAATCATATGATTCTTACGTTGCATGTTTAGAGCATCATGCTGTTGTCTGGTCAGTATAAAGACGCACCCTGATGAAACTGGAACTGTGTAACAGTCAGGTGCCACTAAACCAAAAAGGATCAGTAACTCTTCAGTTAAGTGATGTACCTGAATTCCTACCTCATTTACAGTGTTGCCTTACAAGTAGAAAATATGCCTTACATATTAAAAAAATGCTACCGTGGGGAACTCTTCAAGTACAGCTGCACAGCAAGCATAGTGTAAGACAGGTGAGGAAAGAACCACGGCAGTTGGACCAAACAATCTATCAGGAGTACTCCTAACAACTAAAAAGTCTTATACGTGCCACCAAGTCAATGCTGACAATCAAATTGTTACCAGGAAGGAAAGTAACTGTAGAGGAAACAAGGCGACATTTACTTACTTATCCTGCTGGTCTCCAAACACTACATATTATTTAGAGAACCACAGCAGGAAGCTGTTCTAGTACATAATTACTTCAAACATAACCTTTGCCTAAGATTTCAGTTAATTTTCATTATACAACTTCAGAATGCAATAATTTCTGTGATAGATAAGTAGAGATAAAGAAATGACTGCTACAGTAGAGTACAAAGAACTCAAGATAATTCAGTGAAACAAAAATTATTTAAACTCAAACTAATTGTCAGATTTGCTTTCGGATTCGGAGAAGACCACTGAGAAACAGAATACATAATAAAATTTGGGATGATGCATTATACAGTTCATATATTTAAAAAGAATAATATCCATTTTAGATGCAGATCAAAAGTAAATTTTCAAAATTGATTCTAACAAGAAATACAAAAAGTTTGTTTTTCAAATGCAGAAGTGAGCACACTGTAAAATCACCATCTCAAAAATATACTACATAAAGTAAATAACTATACTATAACTAACAGAAGTGACATTCAAACAAGTTCTATAATCTTCTATACAAGGAATTACGGGATTAAAGTTGTTTGGTTTTCTTCATTAAGGCTCTGAACATAGAGAAAATTAAAATGAATGCTAAGACGGATATAGTAATTTATTGCTGAAGATGACTAGGAGTAAAATATGTGGAATATGTCTATGTATGGGCCTGATTTTTTTTTGTGAATGAGATTAAAATGATTGTAAAGACAATGATGAATGTAAATGTCACTGGAGACAACAGCAAATGTCAAATGCTGATTTAAAACAAAACAAGCAAAAAAAGAATACGTCTGCACAAACAGAAGGATGCTAAGAAAATCTGTCTAAGAAAGAAAATGATGTTTGGAAGTTCATGACAACTTAAGAAAAAGGAGGAAAAGGAAGCCAGTCAAATCAGAGTAGAAAGAGATAAAACCATGATAGCATAAGATAAAACTGAAGGAATAAAGGATTATATAAATAATACTAGAGGGAAAAAAAAGAAAAAAAAAAAAAAGACCATGAAATGATCTGCAGATTCTTAACTCAGTTTTCGGGGATCTTCATGACAAGTTTTCCTGTGCACCTAACAGTAGAAAAAACACAACAATTTAATGAAGGTAACAGCCTGTTTGTGAAAGGTTGTTTAGAAAGATTCATTTTTAGAAGATTTTCAGAGAGAATGGTGAACTTTTGTCTTCCTGGGAAGCTAATAAAGAGTTTTAAATTGAGAAACAGCAACGGGGAGGTTATACAAAACTGATGCAATCCCAGAATTTGATCTTAAAGATAGGAACAAGGACAGCAAATAAAAAGATATGTAAAGAGATAAAGGTACACAGAAAGATGGCTTTGTGCTTGAATAGACAGAAAGCAAGAGCAAAGTCTGTCTTAGCATCCTGAAAGAAAATTGACTACTCTATTGATATCAGGACATAATTCCACTTAGAGATGAAGTGACATCCTCAAAAGATTTTGGTACAAGTGATTCCAAAAGCTTAGTAACAAAATACAGAAACCAAATCTAGTAATGCAAGGTACAAAATCAAAATATAATGAAAAAACCCAAAAGACAGAGTAGCAATCATAAGTGGAACACAAAAGCTTAAAAGTATACTGTTATCTAGAAAACTGGAAATACAGGTAGACATATGGGAGTGGCAGGAGCATCACATAGTAGTGATGCAGTAAACTCAATAAAGTCAGAGTGAAAAAACATACATATGGGTCAATAATATTTTGGAAAAGGGTTATTAAAGATGTTCCGCAGGAGCAAAGATGGGAATTTTCTTTAGATTCACTTGATCATTGGTTCCCTATCTTCCCTTAGGTCAGATTGGAATACACGTGATTTATTTTTGTTTTTAAAACACTGTATCGTTGAGATTTTAACTTTCCACATATTGATTAGAGGAAAAATCCTCATACTAAGAAAATAGGTAGATGGATGTATTCATTCACCTAAGAGACTCGGAACCAACATGGATTTTAAAATTGATTCAAATACTTCCTTGGTGGTGCACATAGGCACAAGACAATACCACAGAAAATGACCTTAGAGTAATGACTTCATTTGAATTAAATGGGGAGATAGGCAAAGGTAGGACTAATTATGGCTCTTCTCTACAAAAGGGCAAACTTGGAGCATAAGGAAGCTAGCCAATTAAACTGAGGAGCTTGAGGACCTGAATGTATGAAAAGCCTAGAAAAGCCTTTAAATCAAAACTGGAAACAGTTGTTTTGACCTGTCATATATATAGATACATAAGAGAAAACTTACAGACAGAATTCTAGAATCAAGTGGGAAAAATAACACTTCTACTAAGACAGCAGTAATGCTGTTCATTGATGTTTTTCTAGCACTTACCCTCTGGGTAAGCTGAATTTTTGAAAGGAAGGGAGACTGCAGGTCTTTGTAGACTGCAGGTCTGTGGATGTATTCAGCAGGAAGCAACTCCTGGAATGGAGAATGTAGCACCCAATATGGGAGAGAGGCAACAAGCAAGGATCCTACAGGTCAGGTGAGTGCTGAAAGCAGCTGATGGTCTGCCTGCAGCAGGCAGCAGAGGCAAAAACTAAGCATCAGAAGACACGTAGAAAGAAAGACTTTCGCAATGACTCACTGGAACTCCATGTGAAAATTAAACTTGGGAAGTCACTGGTAATTGCTGGACTGGAAAGAAAACTAGAAGGGAGAAACTCCTAGCAAGTGTATGATGGGAACAGCCACAATGGTGTTCAGTTATATTATGCATCTCACCTAGTACTTCTCTATTTAACATATACGTTGGTTGTAATGAAATGCAGTTTTAGAGACTTGAAGACATGGGATACTTAAAGAAAAGGTCTACCTCCAGGCTCTGACAGATGGGGTACCCTAGCATGGAAACACTGACTCAAGAGCACGTAGATAAAACAATCCACCAATGTGGGGTGAAAATTAGAAATCAGCTTCACAGGAATGAGATGCTGAAATAATTTCTGATTAAAAGAGATAAGGTAAAAAAAAAAATTTTAATTTGTTTTATGATGAGGTTTACTTAGCTTCTGAAGTGTTAAGATAATACCACTGCCTGTGGTAGCATACCAGACTCAATGCTCCAAGATATCATCAGAACAAAGCAGCAATCTTTCATCAAAAGACTATAGAAAGACGTGCTGCCCAGCAGTTTTCTAGCCATTACTAGCCAGCTGTCTGTTTCAGAGAAGGTCTACTTGGATATCCACAGTAAATCATTACTTGAAATTTTAAGGTTTTTTACACCATTATCATAAACCAGGACATAGAGAAAAACAGAATATTAGATATTTTTCTTGAAACACCAAAACAAAATCTTTCATTTTCACAATCCATATTACCTATGCAAGTAGGCAAAGGTCTGTCCCAAACTCTTCGATCTCCACTTAAGCAGGTCATAATACTACTACCATGCATTGTATAGCCAGGATTACAGCTGTATAAAATGACGGTGTCTATAAAATGTCCTTCATCTCGGATCTTGTAGCCATAATTTGGTATGCCAGGGTCTTCACACTTCACTAGGTCAAAACCTGCAAACAGAAATGGGAAGGGAAACGAAGCAAAAAAGACACAAAGATATAAAATATCAACCAGAATATAATGCCAATGAATCCGATCTTGATGCAAATTATATTCTGATAATTCAATTAGATTAAATGTACCCACAATCACCAAAGAAAAATTATATATAATTTGGGTAAATCAGAAACTGAAACACCAAGATCTAGTCAGTAATTTGATATTTAATTATGGCATTAGTTTATTGAAGAAAGTATATTATCTACACTATCCCAAAAGAAGTTAGTGAGAAATTTATTAATTTAGACCACTTCTGTTCTTCCATTCTTTTTTATTCAGAGGAAAGGAAGCAATATCGACCCTGTATTTGGCACTAAGTGGGAGCTTCACCTCCTCATCTAATCTCCATAACGAAGCCAGCAGAACGTAGTGGGAACTCAGGAAGAAAATGCAAAGGTTATTTCATCCGTCCTAGTGTCAAGATAGCATGGCTTCAGCTGCTTCTCTGCTTAAAATAAAGAAATATTCCTACACTCATTTTCAATTAACATTCCCCTTTTTGGCCTATTAACATGCGGAATGGGATAAACAGCTGCTTCTGTACTCCCTGGAATGAGCACTTCTACTCTGAGCAGCTACAACTCTTTCCATATTTTACTCTTTCCTCTCTGCATTTTCTGCATGTAGCATTGCTAAAATGTACAGATGCAGTCTAAATCAATTTTGCCTCGAGGTCCAGTTCTACTCTGAGCAATATAAAAAGTGGTTCCACATTCCCCTTTCTAAACTCCAGTCAGATTTGTAGATTTTTCATTAATAACTGTCATGTCCCCAGCTCAAGAAAGTAATTTTGACTCTAAAAATGGTTTCCATTTTGCTGTCCTTATTTTACTGAACATCTTCGTTATGCAGTCCTGAATCGGGTTGCTGGTCTTCCCTTCGGTTTGCTGTTTTCAGCCTATTCCCTACATGAGGCCTTTCACTAATTAGGAGAGAATCAGACATCTTTATGGTAAATAACATATCCATAGACAACTTTTCATTATTCGACAAATACAAAAACTAGAGTTGATATCACATTTTTCTTGTTGCCTTTCTCTTGACACTGAAAAAGATCAACTTCAGTTGAAAAAGTGGCAAGTAGTCTAATACCTTGGTTTTCATCCTGTACAGAATCTAAAGCTGTCCAACAGCTCAGTCCTCTGAAAACACAAAATGCCTTTGTTTTCTTTGTTCATACATTGGACACAAAGTTTGGGATTTACCTGTCATAACTCAGGCTTCTGAAAATTAGAGGGCTAAACTTGAACTAGTTAGCTTAGGCTACTTTCATAGTCAGTAGAGAAATATGAATCTTAAGAAAAGAAACCAACTCGTATTTAGATAGGTAAGATTAGTGAATTCAACCATCTTCTGGAAATACTTATTTTCTGCCTTTACTGTAAACTGAACCTAGGTTCACTCTTCATATAGTAGGCTATAGCAGCTCAGAATTTTAAGTCTCTGGAGCTAGGGAAAAGGCATCCCTCTCAAAAAAAGAATGCTATTCTATCGCATAGACATTGCATCTCTACCTCCGCTGATACCTTAAGAAACATCAGGCCCCAAGACCAATGAGCATGCTCTGACCACAGCCACACACTGTTAAACTCAATTGCCCTTCAAAGCAGCATGGCTGCCTGCAAGCCACTTCCAGGGTATTTACCTCCCGCTGTCTGCTACATTATACCTGAGATTTTTGTTTAGAGAGAGTGCTAGATAACCCAAGCTAGAAGCATGCTAGCATTTAATGTAGCATTTCAGCAGTCTAGACAATGACTTTCCCACACTCAACACTCATGTCCTGATGACATTTAGTTTATTAACAGAGGTGTGGCCCGTGTGTCAGGAGGAGTATGTGCAATCACACACAGTACAAACAGATTATAGAGATTTATCATTATTCCCTTGCTAAAATATTGTTTCCATGTGAATATTTGCACATCCCTGCAATTTTATTTTGTTGACAAAAAGAAAACAAGCAAACATACTCAGTTTCCAGACAAAAGGGGCAGTGTTCATTTTAAATAGCTGTCAGCATCTCTTATATAAACAGTCATATCTAAATCAGTTGTCTGTCTTTTAAAATTAATAGGTATTTATGGGGTATAATTAATCTCATCCTAAAGTAGATTGGATACATACATAAGTAGATTTAGATACCTAAAATAGATTGGATGAACTGTGCAATTCTAAAAAAGTATATTTCTGTTCATTCACTATAAAAAAGCCAAGATGATTACGTCGTACAGATGAGCTGACCGTCACAAGAAATGGCTATATTTCATTATTTTGATATCCTTGTTAAACATACAAAGACATTTATTTAAAACTCTCAAAATGTAAGTTGTTCGATAAATAATGTGATATTTAAATGCTGATTTGACAGCATAAGCCAGTGTAACACTATTGCTCTGCCACCTGCTTTTAGATACTTTTCCCATCCTTTAGTAGAACATTTGGTTATCATTGGCAGTGGCATGTGATTGACAGATGAAACTTCCCTGATTAAAGAATCTATTTGTGTGTGTGAAATAAACTGTCCATAAGACTGATATATAGTTAGCAAGCTACTACACAAGAAATTGATTCTCCACTACCTTCTACCACATAAAGAAGAAAATATTGTCAGGGAGAGGTAGTATCTTTTATAAGACCAACAGATAAATTTGGGTGAAATGAAGCAAACTTTGGGACAAACAAGCCCTTCTAGTCTGCTATATAGCCATCTTTGCTACAAAAGATATCAAGACTGGGATAAAATTGACATCTGACTTGCTATCATTTCATGTATCCCACTTGGCATTCACTTGTGCAAGTGTGTAAATATATATGATGCAATGTCAGAAAAATCTTATTTCTTCACTCCCTTTTGCAGTGCTGCTTCTGTAGGATGATGTGACTATAAAAGGCACTGGATCCCACCATTCATCACAATAATGTCTTCCTGAATAGTGTGAAACGAAGTTTGGTGTGTTTATCTTTTTACAATCTGTTTGCACAGTATATATGTCAGATAGCCTATTCCATTTTCTCCTCACCTGCAATAATGACCCCTGAGGAGTCCTGAAACCTCACAGACATGAAAAGTTAAAAAGATCCTGCCACAAGCTTTAGAAGTTTAACAGAAGCCTATCATAGCCTGTCTGCACTTTCTCTGTCCTTGCTTTGAAATAGGACTGAGCAGCACAAAAGATGTTTTTCCTTTAGCTTATTAGTAGTTCATATCATTATTGCAAGTTACTTATACCTTCAAGCAACCACTAACATAGTTTTCCACCTCCTTTGCTTTGTAGACTGCTACAAACTCTCCAAAGTGAGCTACAGTATTATAAAAGCCTATCTCTATTGAAAATAAGTTTGCGTTTCTTGATTACATTTGCAGACTCAGTAGCCAAAATCCATGAGGCCCCACAGATCACAGGCTGAAATGTACTTTACGACTACATCAGAATACTGTAATTGAAGTAAATATGAAACAAAGATATGAAAGTAATCATTCAATGAAATGATCTTGACATTACTTACTAATAAAAAAAACTTACAGGGGCTCTTAAAGAAAGTTTTTGCTCTAAAACCAAATTTTCTGAAAACAGAAATTTAATTCAAAATCTAGATTGAGAGTTGGCATTTAGGAAGAAAAAAAAAGGAATTGTTGGGTTTTGTTTATTTTAAGCCCAAGATATCCAACCTGTAAAATGATTTACTAGTCTTTGGCATTAGTTTGACTAACATATTTCTGAAATTACTTCTGTTATATTGCTACGTATGTAGTATGCATATATCACAGCATCCACACGTTATATTGATTTTTCATTTTAAAAGTTTGTGTCACTGTGTGTATACTTATAGAGAAATAAAACACTATTAATAACTAACTAAATAAAGTTTGCCTAGACATTCAGTATATAAACATAAAATTCAATTACTGTTGCAATAACAGGAGAATAAATTAGTTAATTACTTACTGGCTCTTCCTCTCCTCCACCTCAGACTGGTCTAGATCAATCACGTGAAATTTAATGATTTTATCCATTTACTCTTTTAACATAAGTATCATAAATGAAGATGACATGTCCCTAGATATAGCATACTTTTACAGTTCTTCTTGAGTCATTATTTTCCAAATGTGGAAAGACTTTTTCACCTGTCAAGAGCACTACCCCAAAGTGAATTGCCTACTCTTTCAAGAATCTCATATTCTTCAAATACTCACTGAACTGTATTTCTGTATCCGTAAATGACAAAATACCTCTGCAAGTTATAAGTAGGAAAAACTATCTTCTGTAAAGACACTGTGCCTGAGTACACAGCAGTACACATAAGAATTTCTCAGCCTACGCGTGTGTCAGAGGACATGAAGTGCCAAAGAGAAATATATTGCTTTTTTAAATCTTATTTTTGAAACTCTGTGGGAGCATTTATATCAATAGAGGAGTTAAGACTTTCTATAACTCTATTTCAAACTCAAACTTAATAAAATATTTATTTGGGGTAAAGTGTTAGATACACTGATTGTAGAGAACATAACCACACACTGTCTTGGGCACCAGAATTCAATTGTATATTTCACACACAATACAGAAAAAAACAACATGCAAATAAAAATATCAAACTGGAAACAAAAATATAAAACAAATTTAAATATCCTTGAGACACTAAGCTCTTCATTTGCTGTTTTGTTTAGATTATTCAGATATTTTTATCTGAAGATCACCTTGGAAAATTAATATTGATTTTAATTTCTTTGCATTATTGCTAATTCAGGAAAAGTCCAGTGGTAGTCTCAATTTTTAGTGTTATTTTCATAATATCCTGCCTAGAAAAAAAAACATTGGACACGAACATTCAGTATGACAAAATAAAGAGTATTATTGCTTTTTGTATCTGAAAAACAGAATATTCCCTGTAAGGACATCCAAGAAACTAATTGCTGTCTTTTATGCTAAGTTTTTAAAATGCCACTTTGAATAATCTAGAATAAAGATAAGAATGACAGTACATAACTTGTAGCCACACAGTCACTACACTTTCCAACAAACAAGACTATCTCTATTTTTCAGTAGGTCTATTAAAAATCAGGGTATTTCATATGCAAGTAGGTGCTGCTAATCATGTGCAAGTATAGCAGGAACTTGCCCTGGGTGTTCGCTGCCTTTCTAGTTCTTCTTATCCAATTTCTTCCCCTTCACATTACACACAAATATAGAACTTTCCATTCCCTTTTTCCCTGACGCTTTTGTACATCTGGTGTAATTTGTCATAAAGGACCATATTGTTGTGAAATCTCATTGTTGAAATGTTGCAAGAGAACTTCAGTGTTAAAGTAGATACCGTGAACTTTCACAGTGGGGACATATGGTGATGAGTTCCATACAATCACAGTACTCAGGTTTACCTGACATTGAAATGAGACATCAGTCAGAGAAATTCTGCTAATATTCTTACTGCTGAGAAAGATTATTGTACTGGCCAAGTGCTGCCAATTATCTTACTCCTGAGTTTCATTACAGGATTATCAGAACAATGAATGGATAAAAGCCAGTTAAATTAAAACCAAACCAGCCAGAATACATCTTCATGATTGGCTATCACCTCCTGACACTATTTATCCAATGTGTTTTGTTCTGTCATATTTGATATAAATAATCAGGAATGTAGAAATGCCAGTTGTCAGGGTAAAAATTATTGACATGTCTGTAATTTATGTAGACTATTAATTACAACTTCTTTCAACTGAGTTTAATTATGATGGGCACTGTGGTTCTGTCTACATTAGTATGTAGCGCAGTACAGTAGAAGCATATCTGGGCAGCGAAACAGTGAAGCTGAGGACATAATGTCCACACTATCTGCACTCAAGGGTTTTTACTTTGGACTAGTTTTCGTGTCTGCTAGTGGGTGGGGTGTGTCGAGTTCATTCCTGGAGCACAACTTTCAGTTCTGCTTCAAGTTTGTACCCTCCCAAAACCTGTCTTCAATATGAATTCAGGTAGAAGCAGCGAGTGTTCATTTTGTGTCCCCAAGGGAAGTTCTCAGGGATTCTATATAGTACAGTGCACTTTTAACAGAAGCTGATGAAGTTCTGAGATATCTGAAAATGTTCTCTTCACCTAAGAGGGGCTGGAAATCTATGATCTCTAAGGTCCCTTCCAACTCTAACCATTCTATGATTCTATTTTTAAAGGAAGAATGCAGTTTAATTACCTTATATATACTTATATATATATATATACACAAACACATATGCATTCGTACTGCATGTAAACCTACCATGGCTATATGAAAAATAAGTAATTTAAAATAAGAAAAGCCAGACACACAAAAAAGTAAGCACCTAAAAGGTATGAATTACCAACCTTTAGGTATTTGGTCCCTACTTGGAAACTCTAATGTTAAGTTTGATACTAAGACTTCTATGAAGAGTATGACACAAAAAAAAAAAATGTCATGAGTTCCTGGCCCAGAAAGTTTGGAAAAACAAGAAAGACACTCTGAATTGTGAGCTATGGTACTCATCCAAATTTTACTTCCAACAAAAAGGAATGCTAAGGCATGTTAGATTATGTCTGTCTTAGTAGAACATATAAGCACATTGTTACCAGGGACAAGAATATAGGTCCCCTATAAGCACGCTAGAAATTAGGCTTCAGGGCTTTATTCCTTCCTTTTTTTTCTTTCTACCTTAGTAAACCTTGTTTATGCTTTGGCACAAAGTATACTATGGCAATTAAAACTCGACCCATGGAAATGGAAGAGAACAGTTTTAAAACAGAGGAAGTAATTGAACTGACAGTAAAATAAATGTAACATCACAGTCCTTAATTCTGTAGTCCCATGGTACAAATTTGTTCAACAATTTCTGACAGGTTAACTTTATTTACAAGATTTATGTTAGATTAATTATTGTTTGTCAATGCTGTTCTGACTTTATGCTAAATTATATATAAAATGGCAAAACAGCACAAAATGCTTGTAAATTTCCTTCTGTATGCTCTAGTTATTTTTGCAGGAATTCAGTCATGTGTTTGTGCCTGATTCAGACCGGACTTGCACGGTTGGGTGTTCTGATGCTGCACAGATTCATATGGAACCTTGGCCTCAGATACGATCTCAGAGCACTAAGTATAGGAAAACTGCAGCCACCAAGCTGTAAAACAAAAAAGTATTTGGAGGGAATTTCTTCTTGTAAAGTCAAAAACCCACAAACCTGTGTTGTAACTTTTGTGGACTCTGGGAGTTTGTAATATGAACTCTAAATAGAAAGCCCACCAGACAAAACCGTGCAGACATTTTTAAAGAAATGCCAGCTGGGGTATTTGCAAACTTTAAATGTCTAATCTAAAGAAGAGCAGGTCCTGAAAACATAATACATAGCATAGAAGTGTAGGTCAACACTATCAATGATCTCAGCCTAGAAGAGTAAATTTATACTTATATAATTTCTTATTAATATTACTGTTTGTTACAGATGGGGAAATACTATTAAAACAGCAATACCACTGATCCCCACAAAAATTTCACAAGACAAGCCATGAGGGGTTAATTATTCTGAATGTAAAAAAGTTTTTGCAGTTCATATATAAAGCACGAAAGGACTAAAAGCACCCTTCATGAGACTCCAAGTACTATTTAATAATTTCTAATAATTATATTACTTACTATATCGTAAGTTTAGATTGCGTAGACCCTGCTCAGCAAAAAGGTAATGTTGTCTTTTCATTTCTACTTCCCATGGAAGACAGAACTCATAAATTATGTATAATCTTTCTTCACCTCATGAAAGTGATGTGTTAAAATATTTTGGGATGACTCCAAAAAAATAAGGACAAATAAATATATAAATCCTATTTCAGTACATACATGGACATTTTAACAGATGTTTCAATATCTAAAAAGTAAGGTAATGTAAAAACATTGGAAACACCAAGATCTCTCTTAGTGTTATCTAAATCTCAAGTAATTTAAGATCATAAACATAATCTATATATTTTGCACAGAATCACTTTTGAACTACCAAAGAGTAATTAAAAGTATGAAATGGTACTTGAGTTAATGTTCAGAGTCTATAATGGATTTCTAAATGCATGTAAATGTCAACAAATACTCATTCTGCAGTTGTTGCATCTTAAACATCCATAACATAATCTATTTAATTAAATCAATGCAATTCAAAATGAGAGTTCCTGGCACTTTCATTCTGTCTTGAAACCATTTATGTGCTATTGAAACCTACAGTTGTAGAGAAAAGAAGTCTATATTATGTACTGGAAAATGTGCCAATTACAAAATCTCTACCTAATTAGAAAGATAGAAAAGTCTATAGAAAGAAAAGTATTTGGATAATGTGGCTATAGTGAGGTAATTGAAACTTGCATGAACTTTTAAAGAGTCTAGGATGACAAATGAGAATGGGCTCCATGCACTGGGACAAAATTAGTTCCAGACCTCTTCCTCTTAGATATCTAAAGTTTTTGTAAGGAGGGCTGAAATATTTTTATGTCCTGGTGCGTAAATATTTTACATTCTAACACAGATCATCTGAAAGAGATGAAAGGAGCCACATTTTTCAAATAAACTGATATATTTCTACATGCTTGTACAGCGTTCACAATAAATAATGATACGTGCTGCTTTGTATCCTTTGGAAGTTGAGAGGTACACTTTTAAATTCTCAAAAGCTTTGTAATCTATTAATAATTCATGTTTGGCTGTACTGATGAGACTGTCATTTAATGGATAATACTTCCTTATAGGAGTTTCAGCACTTATTCTTGACATAAGCAACATGTAAGAAAATGTATGTAAATGTGCAAAATGTAAAACAGTGATATTAATACATGTTGCCAGTACAGGTTGTTTGAGCATAAAATGAAAAAGAACTCTTTTCTGTATTTTTTTTTGTAATAAGTAAATTTTAAAAAGTTTTAAGGCCTTTGCCTACCAATTTCAAACTGGATTCTTTGTGTCCGGATGTCCTATTCAAAATAATACCCACACATACAAAAGAAAAAAAATATAAATTTAAGAAGCAAGTTAAATACACGAAAACAGGTAGTAGAAGACAGGCTTTGTATGTGATTATTTTATCAAAAGAAAATACTTTTAATAAATACTGATACTTGGAAGAGATAGGTATGAAAATATATGTGTCTACATCAAGATGACTATTGTGCATCTATAGAAAACATAAAAGTAAGCTTTGGAATCAGCAAGCAAATGAATGATTAGTTATAACTTATACCCAATATAAGAGAAGCAGAGATTGAAGGTGGGATTGCACGTGAATTTAAGAAGTCTAACTTCAAGTGTCTATAGATAGATATCTTCAGGAATGCTCCATGTCTAAGCCACCTTTATAATCAGTGGGGAAATGACTGATACAGTCAGTACTTAAAAATAGGTTACTTGTAGGTTACTTGTGAGAAGAGCACTGGTCTGACCGGTGGGGGCGAGCATAGAAAAGGAGAAGAAATAACATGAACACATACATTTTTTTCTTGTGTTATTTAGTGCAAGGTACTTTGGCTTAAGACTTTCCAGATGCTTCAGTGATTACAAATGCATTCCTTTCCTCACAATCTTTTCTAGAATACTCACTCTTAGAGTAATCAAATATAAAAAACAGTATTGGCACAGACAAGACTGAAAGTTAAAGACCCCCATAATCAGCAGCTGGGCTCATTCTCTCATACACCGACAGGGGAACAACGTGCACACAGCACCTGTTATGCTGGCTAGTGGTACTGAGGCCCAACAGTTCTGAAAATCTAGTTCTAAATACACTGTGATGAGCAACCTAGTTAATGAGAAACACAGCAATCTAGTCTACCTTTCATCATTCTGTCTTAAGCAACTTTCGCCACCTAGGAAGTTTATGGAAGTGGAAGGAATAGAAATAAATAGGTTTATAGCATTCATCTTCTTTAGCTATCTTTCTTCCAAATAGTCCGCTCTCTACATGCATCCCTAATTCTGCTCATGTATCATATACACGTAGTTTTGGCAGAGTGATTTTAATACTGCACATAAACTTTTGAAGAAATAATCTTAATTTTATTCTTAAATAAATGTCTTAAATTTTTAAGTAATTAGAAACATAGTTTTGATGACTGAAAAATCTGTTCCCTATTTATTGCAAATCTTCAGTTATTAAAAAAATGAGTAGATTCTAGGTCAACAAGCTTAATCTGTTGAAATGTAAACAATTTTCTCATAGAATGAAGAGAGGGGAGAAAACGGTCACATTCCTGCATCTGAACTGTTAAAATCCTTACAAATGAATTCTGATTTTTTTTTTCCTGAAAATTAATGTTTTTGTTAACTCTATTTGATTTCAAAATTTTTACAAAATGGTTATATAAAGTATTTTGCGTGATTTATTTTACAAGAGGTCATTTCATCACTCAGAAGAAAGCTAAGATCAAACTTTGATCTCAGGGACACACAGAAATTACTTGAAATATATAACAGAAACAACCCAACCCTATGTAAGGTTTTATTTTTGTATAGCAGTATGAGAAGTATGGAATAGAATAGTATCTTTACATCTGTGTTGCTTAGATTTTATAATTATACTGTTATAGTTTGTACTTTCATGAATTTAGTAAATCAACGAGGCACCTAAGCGATTTTACATTTGAATTGCAGCAAGAATGAGCTTGCAAGAAAGATTAGTCCATCATCCCAGGTTTCTAAATGCAGATTATCTACGTGACTTAAGGAACTGCTTATCAATAATAGGTGCAAGGCATCTATTATCAATAGTTGGATAACGATGGCAGTTTTTGCCCGTGTCTCATACTCATTAGCTGCAGATTCTCTCTCCCAAAACAGAGAGGGTTCAGCCAATAATCCTAAACTGGAAATAATAATTTTTCACCCAACATGAGGCCAAAGTAGGCAAGAAGACCAGGGGTAAAGAACAAAAAGACACTGAAAGTTCTTAGGAATGCTTAGGATGCTTTCAGACAGGCATTTTTGCTCATAGATACAGCAGCGGGAAGAAACTGTCAGTAATACTACTGTCTACTCATGTAAAACTTGGAAAAGAGGAAATTATTCACTGAAAATCAACAGGAGTCTTTTTGGGAAAAGAGCAGAGGAAACGGGAAACCTTTTGGAACAATTCCCAGCTAAAACTAAGAAAATCCAATTGCCCACACAAATAATGGCAAAGTCTATAATGGCTTCACAGAAATAGATTTTTCTTAAAAATACAAGAGGAAAAGTTGAGATTAAGGTGATGAAGCTAAAGAAGTTCAGATTTTTGAGCCACTCAATTGACAAATTCATGGAAACTCTGTGTTCCCGCTAAGCTCTCAGAAATAATGCTTCAAATATGATAACTTCTTTAATATTAAAGTAACATAATTTTTAGTTCAGCATTTATGAGATGATGAATCTAGCTGAAATCTGCTTGCAATTTTCAACCAAATATTATAGCTAGGATGTGTACAGCAGCAGATGAGAAAGAAATATTCTTAAGAAGCCTACCTGAATTGACATCACTGAAAAATCTTATTTTCATATTCTAAAAATAGAATTTCAATATAAATGTAAAAGAACACATGCATATGGACATCTATGGTGATCTCTGCTAGCCCCACTCTTTCTCACCTTCAATGCATTAATGTATTTTGAACTTTATAACAGGAGATTTTAAAAAACAGCTCTTTTCTTGATAATAGAAGTGAATTACAACAGTAAAACCTCGTGGCTTTAGACTGGATGAGAGTCTCTGACCCATACACAGAAAAGCCAGGAGCCCTTCAGCAGGTTATAACTGGACAGTATCTGAACCAAAGCAAAAGAATCTTTAACAAATTACCTTTTTCACATCTTCTAATATCTCATATAAAATATTTTTCCTTAATTGAAAATGAGAAATAGTTAACATCTTTCTCCTTTCTAATCCCATGCATAGAGAGATAATTCAGTGATTTAAGGATGATAAATTATGTAGTTGTCGGAAACTAAATGTGGCTGGATTACCTAAGTATTTAATATATTAGAAGCAGAAGGCAGTTTATTTGTTTGGGGGGGGAAGACTATTATGTGATCATGTTATTAACAGTATATCATAGTCCTTGTATATGAATGAACTAATTAAAATTTCTAACAAATTTTTCTTTGGGCTTTTCTTAAGCTTTTATTTCTCAATTTTGCACCTTTGACTTTCTTTTACAGTATTTTTTTCTATGTATACAATTCAGCTTACATTAATTTGGCGTTAGTCACATAATTGTATTGCTTTTCAAATGACCCATGAATATATATATGTATAGGTTAAGACTTACTCAATTACTTTTTTTTGCCTTTTGTTTACTTTCATTGAATTTTGTCTTACATTTTCACCGCAATGTGCAAAGGTTCTCTTTGCAACAGATCTTATACATCAATTTGTTACTGAAAGGAAACTGCAAGAGCTTCTTTTCATTACTGGATTGTTCTGCTCAACTGACACTATACAGCCTGAGGGAACACCACGATATTTCTGGATTTGAGTCTGTTTGTACGCTAGAATAATTGACTGAGTTTGCAGTTTCAGAACAATGTTTTCACTGACAGTCTTTTAATATTTTCAATTACTGTAGAATAGGAAATGGACTAAATTAAATTTCTGTTCAGGATTCTCTTAAATTAATTTCCAGGTTTAAAACATTTATATAAATTTAAATAATGGTAATTCAGATTCACCTTCCATGCACTAACTTTTACTATCCCTTGAAAGACGTAGGGGTAGAGAATGTTTATAACACAGAGTTTAAGCTGAAAATTAGAACTAAGGCTTCAGCAATAACAGAATAGTATGAATGCCAAACCAGTGCATCACATCTGAGATATGTATTTTAAAATTTCTTTTCTTAAACTGAAAAGTATCTCTTGAGACCAATGAAAAGAATATTGTAAAACTACTACCTATGCATGCTAGATATAGAAGATGTTAAATGCAAACAAAAATATTTGCATTTAACCTACTTATAGCAGCCTTCCAGTATGTTAAGGGGGCCTACAAGAAAGCTGGAGAGGGTCTCTTTATCAGGGGGTATAGTGATAGGATAAGGGGCAATGGTTTCAAACTGAAAGAGGGTAGATTTAGATTGGACATAAGGAAGAAATATTTTAAGATGAGGGTGGTGAGACACTGGAACAGGTTGCCCAGAGAAGTTTTGGATGCCTCATCGCTCAATTCATTCAAGGCCAGGCTGGATGGGGCTTTGAGTAACCTGATCTAGTGAAACTTGTCCCTACCCGTGGCAGCTGGTGTTGGAACTAGATGATCTTTAAGCTCCCTTCCAACCCAAATCATTGTATGATTCTATGATTTTAAAGAAATAAATCTATTTATGCAAAACCCTAAATCTGTTTTCTTTTAGAAACACTAGTTAGAATTTGATTCAAAATCTATGGAGTTGAGCACAGCTCAAGGGCCTGAATCTTGCCCACTCTTCTGGCAGAAATGATAGCCATCCAGAATTCTGCTTTCAGTGAAATAAATGGTCTTGGATTCAAAAGTGTCAGAAGTTAACATTAAGTTAAGATCTGTGTCTACGTAACATTCACTCTCACAAAGAGAAATCATAAGTGAGAATTTTTCAGCCCTTATTTCCATCTTAGCACAGAAGTGCAGGAAAATATCCAATTTTATATCATAGGGAAATGGAGGATACAAATAAAAGACAAGTGTTGAGGAACTAACGTGGCACTACATTTTTAATACGTGGCAGTGAATCAGGAACAGGTGAGTGAAAGGCTTTTAGAAAGTAAAAATCTAGCTACAGAGTATACCACAAATCTCTGAATGGTTTTCAGGCTTTATAAAGTCTTAAATTAGTTCTGCATGTTTCTGAAACACATAGCAGTCTGTTGTTAGGCAGAACATACTGCTGAGTGGCCCAATGCAGCCAGACACATTCCCACAGATAATATCTGCCACTATTCCTGGATAAACCCTTCGACTGACTCATTGCAATGGACTCCAAGGCTTATTCTCCAGATAAGTGAAGCTTTTGCTTCTATTATGTCCTGCACAAGCCTGAGGAACCATGAAATTGCCACAGAGAGATAGATAAGCTGTTCCTAAAAAAGCAGATGTCTGGATAAGGACTGAGAGCAGCTTCATACTACCTCAGACAGGCAACTATCAGTGCAAGGAACTTGGTAAAAGCACTCAGTTCTGAGGAGAGTCCAAAGAGCAGTTCTACCTAGTGGTAAAGCTTACACATCACAACCCTGGGACACTCTCTGAGGACACGGGGGGATGGCATCATGAATATAGAAACCCATCTTCAGGCACCATGAAAAGAAATGAGTTGTGAGAGTTCTAGCCAGTACTGTGAAGGGAAAGAGTGTGGGAACTTCTCAACCGTGTGGGAACTTTTACTGAGAAAACACGGATGAACGAGTATTTGAACAGGAAGCACAGACATTGCCTTCTTTGCTGCAGCCATATTTTTTTTTAGATTGTTTGAAGTGTTTTGTCTTCTAAGAATTTTGGACACGTACATAAAATGGTAAGGTCTTTAAAAGATAACCAGCAACACAGCTACTGACAAAGAGAAATTGTGAAAGTAGTTTTTTCATTGACACCTACATGAAACAAATAACACACAAGTAAAATTACTGTACAAGTTATCTTCATAGCAGTCGAGTGATCACCGTGGAAGTACAGTATAGTGCTGAGTACTCTGTGATCTCCATACAGAGACAACATACAGACCACAGAGTAGTCAGCATTATGCAGTACTGAGAACATCATAAAACATTTCTATATGACGTGTGATAAAGTGTGGAGGGCCTGGTTTTGTTTTTCCAGAAGCTAAGAAAAGTGTGACTACATTCAACGAATGAGGATTAAACAGTAGCAAAGAAGCAATTGTGACACGAATGAAAGTTCAGTTCTCCACAGGATGAGTGAAAACAGCCACTGCTGAAATTCCTCTCGTGTCAGGACTGTGATAGAGGAGTGGTCAGACACTGCAGGCAGACTGCCTTGTTTGTTATTCAGAGGCTGTACCGCCTTGTTCCTTATTTAAAGTTGCAGTCTGTTACTTTTACCAGACAGCTGTGTTTTGTTTTTACTGTCTGTCACTGTGTGGCATCAATAAGATTTCATTCTAATTTGAATGTCAATTTAACGTTAAGTACTACTGACATGACAGCACAAAGCACTGGCATCTTTATACCAGAACGGCCAAATCTTCTAACTGAGCAGCGAGCACAAAATGTAGGTCCAGTTGTGGGAACGCCTATGGCTACATCTTCTCTTCCCCACAAAAACGAGACATGTCTCAGAACAATTATAACTGGACAGTGAAAAAAAATAAAATCCCCCAAATTATAAAACTGAAATTATGAAAGGAGAACTGACATTTTCTCAACCAAAAAAAAAGTAACCCTCACATGAGTCAGTTGTGGCTACACCATGTATAAACATATTTTAGCATGCAGATGTCTATCGAAGTCCTCTATTCTTAGGGAATTAAAGCCATCTTAAAAGTCCTTTTTTGTTCCTTGGATTTTACAAACACTTCCCATGATGGTTAAAATTAAAAATGTATTGGGGAGGAACGCAAAGAAAAACTTTGGTATTTCTGCAAGCGCTTGTTGAGAACAGTAAGAAATAACATTAAAAAAAATTTGTAGAACTTTTCCTTCATTCTTAAGACTAAAATAACCCAGTAACTTCTCAAATTGGAATACTCTCTTACTTCCTATGTCGTTGTGTCATGCTGTAACCGCAGCTGGCACCTGGGACCATGCAGCCGGCTGCGCGGTTCTCCCTATTCCCCCCAGGAGGGCAGGGAGAAGGAGAAAAGGAGAGGAAAGGGAAAGAAAAAAACCCTCATGGGTTGAGACAGAGACAGTTTAATAGAACAGTAACAGAAAAGGAAAAAAAATAATCATTATTTATAATAATAATAAAAATAATAACAATAATAATGACACAAGTCATTCTCACCACCTGGTGAATCGGTATCTTTTGGAGCAGCGATCACAGATTCCTGTCCCCCAGCCAACCCCCATTTATGTACTGAGCATGACCTCTGTGGTACAGAATATTCCACTGGTCATCCCCTTGTTCTGTCTATGCTCCTTCTCAGCTTCCATGGGAAGCTGAAAAGAGTCCTTAAAAAGCATAAACATCGCCTAGTAACAACTAAAGAAATATGCATTACTGACATTCCTTTCACAGCAAACACTAGAAAGAAAATTAACTCTTTACCAGACAAAACCAGGACACATTGGTATATGAAAGACATTGAAGATAGAATAATCTATTGAAACCTGAGATCATCTTCAGGTAAAAAATTTAGTCCTATCAAGCTTATGTTGTCATTTCCTCAGCACTGAGATATGAATGTTCATAGTCATTCCCTCTGACACCAGCGTAGAGGTACTATATGTGGAAACAGACACTTTTCCTTATTCATCCCAACACATTTTCACCCTAGTTTTAAGGAATTGGCTTTATATCAACTTGTTTTACATGAAGTAGACAAGTTTTCTTCTTAATTCCTCCTCCCCCCCCCCCTTTTTTTTTTGTCTCTGGTAAACTCAGATTCAGTTGTTGCTCAAATTACAGTTGCACTGACTCATTCATATATACTTACCCCCCCAATCTCACACTAATATATAAACAAAATGTTATTGCCTACATTTTTCTGAAGCAATTTCCTGAAATACAATCACTATAATTTCAGTCCTCAGTCAAAATATTTCTTAGTTTCTCAAAACAGTTAAATTGAGAAATAGTACTGACTTTTCATGATCCTTTACAGTAAAAAGTTATTTCTAGACATTGCGCTAAATCTGTTTCCTTAAAACCATCTTGTAGTTACAGAATAAAATTACTATAATTTCTAGCTTCCATTCAGTATTGTTCTTACCCTGAAGCAATTTCCTGTACAGCAGATTTCATTAGAACTTGAATCCTTTATAGATTTATTTTTAATATCTGCTTATATTCTGTTTTCTACAATTTATACAAACCACTCAGATTCTAAGTGTATAGAATTCTGTTTTATTATGTCAGTAATGAGATCCTGAAAACAGAAATAAAATTTTCTTTATCCACATTTGTGTTCTCATGGATCATTAGCTTTTTCTTCTGCTGCATTTGTAAATTTAACATCATCCACAGAATTCACAATGTTAAAAAAGATGGAAAGGTAGTTAGTCTTTAGAATAGTATATGGCAATGGTTCTAAAATTCAAGCTTCAAAGCAGCACTAATCTTAATTTCAATAGCATTAATGGGATGAAAAGTACTAAAAAGACCAACAATTAAGCGCAGTTGATGTATCCCTTGTGGGGAGCGAGAACTCATCAACCAGATAGGGAATAACCAAAATTAATTTACCACTAGATTTATTACACTATAACTTCTAGCTCTTTCTAACAGCCTTATGATATTCGTTATTCAATTTCATTCACTCCAGTGTACGTATTTCTCCTTTTCTTTCAGTGAGATTACATTATAACACTCTTTTATATTTTATCTTTGTTTGAGTAATTTTAAAGGATCTGGTATATTTCAATCTGAAAAGTGAATAAATAAATTTTCAGGGAAGTTAATTACAGTTGTAAATTCCAACTTGGTTAATACAAACAGATAATTATCATTTAGTGTTTGATGTATTTACCAAATGCAAAATGGACACATTTGTTTAATAACTGCATTGGAACTACATCAAAATCTCCAGTCCCACCAAATAATGACTTTAAATATCTGCAGTACCTTCAGCTAAACATATCCTAAGTAATACTAATATTTAAGTAAAAGAACTACCTAAACTGG
>JAOXJK010000023.1:97767667-97780240 GCA_025774025.1 Xenus cinereus | reverse complement strand
CCTTCAGAAAAAAAAAAAAAAAAAAAAAAAGGAGTCAGCACTGCAGCCAATTTTCAACGCATTCCAAAATAATGCATTTTCTGCTTGTATCAAATTATAAATGGTGAAAAGTTCCACCTTGTTACAGTTTATGGGAATCCCCTAGTTAGATGATCACTATCTCAAAATGTATTGTCTTGAATTTGGACTCCTGAAAATACATGTGAAAAATAAGGAATTAGACTGTATTTACAAATGAGGACTGTCTCATGTGAGAGCAGGCAGGAGGAAAAGTCATTACAGATAAACACTTCAACATGAACTGCCGCAAATTGGTCACATGATATACTAAATGAGATATTTGGCAATTAAAAAAAAAAAGAAAAATGTAATGAAGACATAGAAAATTGTGTTTTGCCTCTGTACACAGTATTGTTAAGATTGCTGCTGGAAGACTGTGTCAAATTCTATCTACGCACTTCAGAAAATGTGAAAATGCTTGGAAGAATCAAGAACAGAAATTCAAAACTAAGCTAGGAAAAAAGCCTTAAAACGTGAATTATCAAATGTTAACTTACACAGAAAAATCTGGTATGGGAGAGCAAATCTTATTAAATTGCAAATGGAAGTATAACAAAATCAAGCGATTGGATGCAGAAATTAAGCAAAATTCCATCTTTAAACAAAATACCACTTCTAAATGGTTCATCAAAACTTGTTCACTCAGGTTCCCTTCCACCATACTCCACCCTCATCCTGACAAGCAGTTGGGACATGTTAAGAGTGTGCAACCAGGCACACTGTATTCTTTTTATTTTCATTCTTACTCTAATCTTTTTTAATTTGACAGCAGGAACTAAGTGTTCCATTTTTAAAATCTGTCTCTGTATAAGTTTTCTGCTGCAATATAACACTAACACACTAATATGTGTTGTGCAACCCACATATTTCACAATTCACTTCTTTCTAAGCCTCACTGCTAAATCTTCAAAATTATAATTCCTTCTGAATCTAAAAGGTTACAATTTTTTTTGGTTTTAGTAATGGTCTTACTAATTACTAACACCTATCCAGCCATGTAGGCAATTAAAATTCAGTCTGCTAACCAGAGTACATTCTAGGAAATTATCTTCACCATTCCATGAGAAATCACTGCAGCTGAGAAATACAAATTTTCCCACAAAACAATCAAGCAGTGCATATTTGTGACCTACTTACTTGTGTAAGTGAGCTGAAATCCTTGGTCAGTATCAGATCCATTGGTATTAAACTCTATCCGCAAATGGTTAGAGGTGCTATTAAGGATAACTCCCATCATGTCATTTTTGGTGAAGGCTCCCAGAGAACGTGAAGAGCTGTCTTTTCCATCATACACCTTGTAAAAATAAAATAAATATATGAAACTGGACGTCTTTACACATACTTCCAAAGTGAGCTATGTATTGCCAACAGTTTCTCCAAAAAGTTAACGTTTCCATTCTGTGAGGTACATATCACTTGGTTATGCAGTTCAACAAAATATAAAATATTCTGTCGCCCTTCAGGTGTTTTATAGCCTTCTTTCCTTTTCAGTATTGTGAGCTCATCTTGAATGAAATTAGTATTTTTACGTCAATCTTATCTTCTGAGGTTTCATAAACTCAGATTATCTTTCACAGTTATTCACAAAGGCTAACAGAAGTATAATTTCTGAAATCATCTTTGAAGTAAGGCTGTAAGAGGTAAATCCCATTCTATTCTATTCTCTCCTGTCTGAAGATAACAGCAGAACTGAGGTATCAAAGTCAATCTGTCACCTTTTATTTCAGACTCTGAGCCTGCAGTATTTTTTGGTTTACTATAGATTTTAACAAAGAAAGATAGCTTTTCAAAAAGATAGGTGATTTTATTTCCAAACTAAGTGTAGAGATGTTCTTATTTACCATGTTCCTTTATTGAAAATCAACAATATTAACCTCTATGACTGTTCATCAATACAAGACAAGTACAAAGAGTTAGTATTGGCTAGAGGGTGAAAAATTATATTTCCTTATTGCAAAACCCTGGAAGCCATAAAGTGCCAAAATAGTCTTCTATGGGTTTTTTTGGCCTCAAGATGAATTTAAAAAATGTGATTTTTTTCTTTAAATTAAATAAATCATGTGAACTTTCTCATGGAAAAATAAGCAAATATGGAGTGTGTTTCATACTTTGAAAACATATACCAGACATCATGTGAATAGTTATATGAAAGCAAGTAATGAATCTGAGCAGCTGATTTCTAATATGACGTAAAAAATAATTCACCATGATCTCATATGTCCTAGAGTGATTGTAGATAACTAGTGCAAAAGCTACAATTTCAGTAAATATCTTAAGCTCAGGATCTTCATCTCTCCATTCTCAGACCTTGTGGTACAGTGAGGATTTATACTGATTCCAGCCAGAAGCAGGTAGTGACCCATTTAACAACCTAAATTCCTGCATTTGAGTCACAGACACTTCTTCCTATTTGAATGTCCAGTTAGATCTATTAAGAAATGCATCTTCTGAGAGGACAGGCCATGGCAACTACATTTATAGATGATGACAAACAGTTAAAAGCAGAGCAGTGGAAAAAATACCAGCATACAGTCAATATAGGTGTATGTCTTGAAAGTACCTCATTCATCTCAAGTGCCGACATTAACAAAAGAAAATAATAATAAAAATGCGCATAAAGATATTTTAAGATAAAAGCATAAATTAGTTTAATAAATATAGACAGATATAAATAATTACCTTCCTTGAAAGAAGCTTTTGAAAATAATCTATTATGCTAGCCATTAGTAGAACAATATATTGTGTCCTTATTACCAAGGGAAAAATTGTCTTATATCAGAGCACATAGACGAGCTATCAGAAGACACAATCAGTTACGTTTAAGATTTGTGGGAGCAGTAACACATACTTAATGTCTGTGACTTTAAATTGTGCTAATAGTATCTGAAAAAAAAAAAAAATGCCTCCAAGTTTTTACCATTGTCCTGGACCAGAACTACAGACCACTTTCACGGACTAATTGCAATTTATTTATCAGAGCTGGAAATCTCTTGTACAAAATAAAGCATTTGTTCACTACAAGATTTACTTTTTAATAACATTCTGTTCACACGTATTATGTAAAAAGCACAGATCTATTTTACTTGGTTTGAGAGTTATTACTTTGAATGGAATTACCTACTTTTAATCGTGATTAATAAAAATGCTATGTTAAAATAAAAGTGATTTTTATTCATATTTAAAAGAAAAAAATAACAGTTAATCACTACAACTCTCCCTTAGACATCCTGTCCCAACACTCTAGTCATTGAAATCACGTTAGTGAACAAATATAAGCATTGCATTTACTGATAACTTGTTTGAACCATCCCTGGGAAAGAAAAAGCATCTTCCCTAACAATTCTTGGTCATGGTTTGGTAATTAGTGGGGGCCAAGGACCATTCCCAAAAGGCAGCTTGTGTAAATATTGTGTTCTGTCATATCCAGCTGTCTCCAGAGCCAGAGAACACGTTTATCGCACTAGTTTAGACATTGTCACTATTCACTCATATAGAGTGCATATATTTAACTCATGTAGGAGAATCCTAAACATAATTCACATGCTACAATTACTAAGCATTATTTTCTCTGTAATGAAGAAATAAGGAAGGTCTATTTGACTAAATAGATGAAAGACGTGAAATTACTTTCTGGTTTTCCTCTTACTTCTAACAAATTCACGGTGATTGCATCACAAAGATTTCACCATAAGCAGACACATAAAAATATTTAAGAAATTGCAAATGGCAGTTAAAGGCAGATCAGGAGCTGAAGTGTTAGTGAGTGAGAAAGGATAAGCTTTAAAATAAACAGGTAATACAAGTACTCAGTTATGCAATACGCCTCAAAATGGTGATTTTGTTTCTGTTTTACTTGAGTTCAGATTTCTTTCCAGATAATTCAAGTTCAAACTTTGCAAGCTATAGAAAGCTTTGTCTATGATTTATAGACCTGCACTATTCTCCTTGAAAGCATTAGTTTTGACCTTTCCTCATGCACACAGTCTTACTGTTAGAAGTACCCTTGCAAATTATTTGTAATTCCCTATGCGCCACAGCCTCAATATTCCCTCTTGTTCCAACGGTAAACCTAGTTGAATATATATAGCTGAAGGTGTTTTATATTTTCAAAGCAAGTAAACAGTGCCAGAGTAGGAGTCCAGTCACCACAACTACACTGTCTACATAGTATTTATTGTCAGTACATCCTTGGCGCGCATTTAATGCAGACCTACTAGCACCCTCACAAATCTTTCCTGAGAAAGCATTAGTCCATTAGTCCAGGAGCTGCATGGGCCAGGGACTGAGAGACAGTTTGAGTGAGCCACCTTGTTTTGTAAGATTAGAGAGTTTAATATTATGGATGCAGTCAGCCTGAGGAAGTTGGCCTCGGGGGCAGCGGGGAATCATCACGGCATTGTTTGGAGCACGAGGATAAATGCAGCCAGAGCATTCAGGGACGCTCCATTTCACCTAAACTGTGAGGAACTAAAAGGGAAGTGCTTACTTTACTGCTGGAATTAAAATATGCAGGCGAGAGGACAGTGCTACGATTATTCATGAGGCGAAATGCTCTAGTAACGGTGCTAATGTATCCGCACCTGCTGTGGGAATGTAAAAACAGGCACTCACCTGAAGGAGAAGGCTCGATTTTCTTAAGCTCCAGTTTCTCATTCTGACAGTAAGAAGAAACTACTTAAAATTGAACTTTGCAATTTTCTTTAATTGCAGAGATCTTTATGGCATAAAATCATCCCAAAGGGAAATGCTTTTAGAATATTCCTTTGATGGTTTGAGAGAAAATTCCTGTATAGATTCCTGACATTGCTATGCATATTCCTATATATATTCCCAAACATTTTCACTAAATCCTCATGGAATTCTTAGTGATACCACCTCAAACAAATTGTGATATTATATACTTCATAAGACATTCGTGGTGTGTTGATCTTGGCGTTACCAGGATTGTCCCTCACACCTTTTTTTTCCCCTCACTCCTCTTTCTCACACAATACTGTGCAGCCTTTTTTATCCTTTCTTAAGTACGTTTTCCCCAAGATGGCGGCGGGGCTCAGCCGTGCCCTGAGGGGGTTGGTCGGAGCCGGTTGGAACCGGCTGTGTCTGGCACAGGGCAGCCCCAGCCTCTCCTCACAGAGGCCGCCCCACAGACCCTCCTCACTAACAAACCCTGGACACCGGCACCCAGTGCAACATCACATCTGTACCTATTTTCTTTAAAAGCAGAGCAAGATACTCAGGTGGGAAAATGCCCTGTATTTCAGCACAAGGCTTATAAATATTCTACGCCTCGCAAGCTGCCTGCAAGGCAGTCTTGGGGCTTTCTTCTGTGCAGACACAAGATAGGAGGCTGGTGTTTAGAACATGTTTTGCTCATATTTAGGGTGCAGATAGGAATGAAAGCAAGCTTCAGAAGTCTACAGGCCTGCCAAAGCTGTGGGAAGGGTGAGCCTTTGGAGGGTGTCTTAATTTCCCAACAGGTCAGATTGTGGATCTGGTCAGAGCATGTGAAAATTTATTTCTGTCTCACATGCCCAGATCTCCTTCCCACGCAGAACAGGACGGGAAAGGGAAGAGGGAGAAGAGAGTAGATAGTATACATTTGGTTAAAGTAGTCTGTAACCGAAGCATGCAACCACAGTTAAGGAACATTTCTAAATCATTTTAGGGAATGAAAATAAAATGAAATAAAACAAAACAAAAAACCAACCCAAAATAAAATAAAATAAAACAAGACGAATGAAACAATAAAAAATAAAACAAAATAAAATAAAGTAAAAGAAAAGAAAACAATAAAAGAAAAGAAACCAAAACAATATAAATAGTAGTATCAACTAATTTTAAAAAAATACCAAAATTCAAAGTCAACATGTCAGTAGCAGATGGAAGAGACAGCAAAGTGGGATCTAACTTAACCAAACAGCTGTGGATGTTGGGGGAGCATAAGGGCAATGGAACACAGAGAGTGGCCAAATTTGCCTATTTTACCTTAATAAAATCACCTATCACCTATCACAGAAAGCACACTGAGCTGGTGGGGCACTTGATTCAAGTCAGCAAAGTAACTGTAATGTTTCTAAGATAACTGGCATTGTTTGGAAAACAAAAATTCTTCAGGCTGGCTTCCTTTGTGAGGTTTCTGGAACATTCTCTGCTTTCATCTATGGGGGTGTAAATCAACACAAAGTGTCTTATTAGTGGTAAGCAGACAGTATCAGCTCATGATGCGTGGCAAGACTGGAAAGAACATTTCTTTGAGTCTAGAAGAATACCACCTACAGATTAACTAAAAAAATCAGAAGCTGCATTGGCAAGTTTATAAAATCTAGAGATAAAAACAAAGCTAGGACACAACCCCAAACATTAACGTTCAGTTGTACGCTCCGTTCAACCTCCAGCACATTTTCAGTGGAGATTTTGGTCTGCTCCTTTTGGCAGTCTTCCAGTCAATGCCTGAGTAAACCTTGGGGCTAGATCAAGGGCTGATTCCAATGGATATGTGTACAGGACATCCTGGCATGGGACTTAAGAGGAAATAGACTTTATTTTTATTAATCCATGTTATGGAGAGGCTATGGGGGAAGAGACTTTAATTCTCTAAATGGAAGCTGTGCCATGCCAGTTGCCTCAGAACCAGAGAACAGGCCTTTTGCGGTACAGACATCACCACAATTTTCCCTTTGCTTCCTGTGGATCCTCAGGAGGATTGTGCGAACAGATCTATGAAAGAAGAAAGCATCTAACAGATTGCTCAGAACAGCTTTCTCTCAGGCAAATCTTGCTTATCTCTCAAGGGAGTATCTCTAAGCGTGCTTGACATTACTCATGAAATGTTCTGAAAGATAATTGAGTTTCTTGAATATTTGTTTAGGGCTTTTTAAGTTTTGGGGAGCTTTGTTTGGGTTTTTTTTTTGGTTCGGGTAGTTTATTAAATTATTTACAAATTTTATATGTGCAAAGCTTCTGGGGGACTTATGCACCAGATCCAAGCAGCTCAGCAGGCAATTAAGTTCCTCCTTGTCTGCTGCACCTGTTCAGAGCAAAAATACTCTGGGGGATTTGCACAGTCAGACCTAGGAAGATGGGAGCAAAGGACAGTCTAGAGCACATATTTTGCCCACCTACTCAATTCTCTTTGATCTAAAAGGAAAACCGTAGGCCAAGGTCTTGCAGTGTTTCATACATGGTGGCCACACAAGGCATTTATTATTAATGATTTTTTGGGTAAAGATGGAGAAAATGTTGTTCTTTTGACTGTAACTTTCTAATACTATTGGGGATTCTTAATTTTATTTATTTCAATGTCTAATACAGTCTGTACTTGCTAAAAAACCCAGGAATAACAACAAAGATATGAATGTCTATATTAATAAAGATAATAATTAAAGAGAAGCCTTTTTTTTTCCCCTCCCCACTTTCGTCATATCTGTAAACGCCTTGTACTTTGCAGGGAATGTAGAACTTCAAATTGAATTGTCACACTTATTTACATAAGGAGTCTCTTAAGATAACAAAATTGATAAAAGTACAGCCATCAAAATTTGATACATAATAATGGTGTCTTTAAACTCCTTGTGGGAAGCATTCAATGCAAATAAAAACAGTAAAATCAAGTTAGAAACATAGACGGTAGTTTCTAACATGTTAAATGGGTTGCTGTAGGATCCCCAGACAGCAAGTTGCTAATTGAATTCTCAGTACTTGGTGATTTCAAGTATCAATTAACTCTGAAAATTTAGAGACATAAATTTGAAAGAGTAATTTAATGTATGCTCAGCCCTTCAGATGAATGTCATGATATTCAGTACATACAGGAATGCAGCAGCAACTGTTAAGAAAAGACAGATTATGGCCATGCTGTGTAAAAGTACATTACATGTTCAAAATCTGTGCTTGGCAAAAACTAGGCCAAGTTTCAAAGGCTACCTACAGCACAAGGAATGAAAACCATCTTCTGTGATTACAGTTCTAGTCAATATTACAACAATGTATGTTAGATAGCTTCTTTCTTTTCAAATAAGCAAAGTAATTAATTAAAAAAAAAAAAAAACAATTCTCTGCAAGACAAATAAAATAAGATGATAGAACGGTACCAAAAATGTACCAAAATTAAAACCTTTAAACACTTTTTTTAAGCAATCACCATGCTACACTTACAAAGATTACTGCAAACAGTTAGAATATAAACACTTTTGTATTCAAAATGCAAGTTAATATTTTAGATTTTCTTTTTAGATTTAAACCCATATAAATGTAATTAAACACTTAATGTCACCTATAGTTCCTTTGAATCCAGTATAAACAATTGAATCTGGCATAAAGAAAACTATGCTATCCACACAGAATTTATTCATTTTGCATGAGAAAAAGAAATGAAAAAAAAAAACCAATTGATGTTAAAAGTGGAGTAATTCATGCAATGTTAAGCATGGTAGAAAGTGAGATTGGTTTTTGTTTGGTTGTTTTTTTTTTACCTTAACAATATCTCCCTCACGCAGCTGAAAGCTCCTGGCTCTAAGATGAATCCCTTTTCCAGCCTCTGTTTCAATTTTGTAGATACATTCATGATTGTTGTCATAATTAGATGGAAAATTTGGAGACAGCAACGTTCCTTCATTTCCAGAGACAGTTGCTCCACATTCAGCTAAAGAAAACAGACACAATAAAAAAAAAAAGTGAATTATCCATTTCAAGAAAACAAGGGATATTTTAAATAATATTTAGACTCTATGGAAACTCTTAACAGGCTACCTAGGTAAAGTATGTTTCTGTTGGAATCTATCTGTAGGACAAACTCCTAGAAACCCTACCAAAATTGCTATCTCCTCTATTTCACATTACATTTATTAAGTGCACTTAGGTGTTTTCCTGTAATTCCCTTTACCTTCAATTTATCCCTTGATCATCCCATCAGACTAACCTATAATTCATAAAAATTGGATGTTTTGTTGAAATATAGATATTGTGGTAACATTTCAAATAAATATAACATTGATTTCACTTACTCCCCTAGCCAGCTTTACAAATAAGTATTAGAAAAAGCAAACAATGAGCTGCTGAGATAAAAAAAAGTATCTGGCAATAAATCAGGAGTATTTGATTTTTTTTTTCTAAACCAGGATTAAAAACTAAAAACAAAACAGAAATCTGGGGACATCACACAGGGCCAAGCAGACAGCTCCCTTCTTTTCCATGTAAAAAGTAGGCAAGTCTTTTTCACAGCTATCTGTAGTAAGAACTTATTGACACTTTTGGGAGTACATATTTTTGTCATTGCTTCCCAGTAAAGAAAATAATAAAGTGTAGGAACAGCGGTGTGCTCCAGCCTGTGGGCTCAGTTTGAGTTCTGAATAAAGACTAATAAAATTATTCCAAATGTGCAATATAAATTTCAGCACATAAATGAAAACATCCAAAGAAACAGAAAATAACACTGGTGTACTGATCAAACAAATATTCAATATTATGGATGAGATTTGTATTTATATCTCAATGTTTAGTCTAAAGGTAAAATATACTGTGTTAAATATGGATTTTGACCTAAACGTCATTCAGATCTAATTCAGAGTTTGGTAAAAACCTGTTATAACAATTCAAATAATAATAAATGAATGTACAATTTTAAATCAACAGTTTTTTTAAATCAAAGATATGATAGGTTTTAAAAAAATCTGGATTGTTTTCTCTAAGTGTTTAATAGACTTTTAGGGTTCATAGGATGTTAAGATATTAATTTTTGGAAGTGTATGAGGTTTGCAATTTTAGGTAAAACTGAGTATAGTTTAACAAGTATATATGTAGAGAATAATTTTGAAAATATAGTGTAAAGATAAACTAGAAAGATATATCATCAAATAATTCATTTATACATGTTTAGGGAGAAATGTATGGTTTATATTTACAAATCAACAATATCTAAAAATATTTGATTTACATTTCTGAGGCTTTGACAGAGAGAATCAAATTTATGTGCTTCTTGGTTTTGAAACACCTAAAACCAGTGAAATTTTCTGTATTTTAGACTTCCTCACTTCAATAAAACTGAAGAAAAGAAAAGAAGGAGGGAGGGGAAGGAGAAGGAGGCAGGGAGGAACAGAAGGAAGAGGGAAGGAGGGAAGCAAAATGAAAGAGGAGAAGAAAGGGAGGAATGAGACAGTCACAGTCTTATTCGGAGCCTTATTTTCCTCTATATTTGGGCTCTCTTTAGGCAAAATGAAGAAGGAAATCACCAATAAGCTGGCTCAAGATCTTCTATTTAGCACATAAGTTTGAGTTTGTTTGCTATTTTAAAGTAGAGCTTTACATTCTTCCCTTCCTTTGCTTACTTAGGCCCTGAGCTGCATTATATTTAATAGGCAGAAGAGAGCTGGGGAATAAGAACCCCTGCCAGCAAACTTCAGACAGCCAAACTCTTCCTTTGTTGGGGAGTGTGGGATGCACCAAGTATTTCTAATATGTTTAAAGTCATTTTGTCTAAATATTTCAAGGAACTGTAGCAGACTGACAAGTGAACTATATTTTTATTCTGATACCTCTTTGGTAAAGGATCTGTCAAATATGTGATAATTATTATATATGTTTACATATACATACACATATATTTCTGTGTATAAGTTCACACGTAACTATTTTTGTCTTTGATTTTTAGAAAGAAAGTAGAACTAACGAAGTTTATAAAATGTTATTCAAAGCAATGCCAACATTAATGGCAGACAGGTTTAGACCCATACTACTTCATGTCTTCTTGTGTTTACACCACCACTAGTTTACACAAGCCTTCTGCAAACAAGCGTTTGCCCAAGTAAAGATCCACGCAAAAATATCTATGTTCCCTTAGGCTGCACTGGTATCTTGTTTTCTACCTCCTTCAAAGATCTGGAAAATATAGAATTAAAATGTTGAGGAGAAGGAAATAAGAAAAAGTTATGGAAGCAAAGGTTTTTTCTTGCATAATATTCATACAATATTCTACATTTTGTTTCAGTTACTGACTGCAAACCACTAAGACATAGGCAGTAATAGAAAAAGTTTGCAATGATTTTCCCCTCATCTAGAACTGGCCAAATTTCCTACTCCGATAAGCGAATGTTCCAAAGTTCAAAACCATGGTAATTTAAATCTGCAAATAAAAAGTACTGATGGATAAGATCAGGGATAACGAGGGTTACAAAGGGAAGTTATATAATATTACTCCCATTCTGAAGCATACCACATTCTGCAAGAAGCAGACATGCTTTCCGCTATGAACAATTAGTTATTTACTAAAATGCAATTACATAGCAAAATTCTTCAAACTCCAGTCAGCACTCGTACACCTCCAACCCATCCCATACAACCGTATTCTCTTTCCAGTGAATGCTACGGCTTCTCAAATACCTCGCAAATATTTGACAGCTGTGCAGTTTCATCAGGCCCTGGCATTCCCCTTGTTATTGTGACAAAGGGTTGCTAAGCCTCTGACCAGTCGGGTTTCCTAGCTCATCTCATGTCAGTCAGTAAAATCACTGACAGCCCCCAGAAAGGTTTCCAAAGGAAAGCAAGCCCTTCTTTGTCGACTCAATAGGAAAATTACATAAAACGTGTCACAGTTCAGGTTAGTTTTCTTCCCACTTTTTGCTAATGTTAGGATATCAAGTTAAGGCTATGTTTAATTAGCTCCCCCAGTTTTTTGACCTGGAGATTTAGGTGATTTTTTTTCGGAGAAATGTTGGTCCTATCCACGAAAATATTTCCTTTGGAGGTCTGGTGCCCTAAGGACTCATCTGTGATTAATGTCCAGATATACAAAGGACATTATACCTTAAGGACTTCAGTTGAGTATTTTTCTAACCGTTTCTGCACACTGCAATCCAGAACTGCATAAGCTTCCTACGCATAATGAGGATCTAGAAACTCAAAAAGAGCAGCCACAAACAGCAACACCGGGTCTGGCCTTGTCAGCAGGAAAAGCTTATGCAGTCAAAGGCATCTCTGCCCATGAAAACCCTAATATTTTACTCAGCAGTATAGGGAATGTCATGGGTTTTTTCTTTAAAAATATCTGCAATAGCTGATACTGCTGCTGCTTTTTTATACGGCAATTAACACACGCAGCCAGAATGTGTGACACCTAAATTCAATTCATTTTGCCTCTGATGATTTAAACATGCACCTCCTATGATTCCTGCTTCACATAAAGGGATTAGAAAATCAGTTAGTCACAAAAGGAGCAAATGCTGGCTAACCTCTTTAGCATAATAGGTACGGCATTAAACAGGAGAGGGGGACATTTCTTCAAGGAAATTCATACATTAAACTGTTAGGAAATGAAATGCTGAAATAATCTATAAATCAGCATTCACTGTTACCCTATAAGTACAAACTACTGGACTGGAAAAATATATTCATGTTCACTTCCATTTTCATCTCATTCAATTAATCTTTAATTCTTTATGCAAAATGAAACAACAGCCTTTAGCCATGTTGGCAAGATCATTCTGCTAGGAGGCATTAGATATAATTTAAAATTCTTTTAGA
>JAOXJK010000023.1:97743449-97763513 GCA_025774025.1 Xenus cinereus | reverse complement strand
ATAAAAATTCAATGTTATAAGAAAAAGAAATAGAAATTGTAAAAAAACAAAAATCTATTAAATATATTGTATGGAATAGAAAACAACCTAAAGATTAAACAATTTAAATGTGACAGCATCAAAAAATAGAGTTCCTAAATACAGTGGATCCTGGATTCATGCACATCCTTATCAGAGGATTCATCAGAGACTCAGCTACTGATGTTATAGAAAATTTCTTGCTCATGAGCAGCTCTTAAATGAGAGCTCTCTCTGCCTAAACACTAAGGAAAAGTGAATAGAAATTTTCAGACTTAGTTTGACTTCTCAGAGGTGAACTCCAATTCAAATTTTATGCTACAGAGAATTCAAAGAAAACAATGAATGCCAGATCTCAAGGGTCTCACAGAAATCTACAGTGCTATTCAGGCTAACAAGGTTCCCACTTATGTTTCAATCTCGATGGAAATTAACTCAATGCTACAACATGACAAAGTGTATTAATTATAATTGATCATTTTGCAATGAATACTAACTAAACTATTAAAAAGAAACAACTTACTAAAGAGTGTCAGCAATTTATTGTAGCACCCTGCCATTAATTATTCATGTAGTATTTATTATAACAACTGAACATGATAAATTAATGTGATATTAATGTGAATACCAGTGAACAATACCACGGTGAAGATTTTACTCAAATACTGTATTAATGCAACATTAAAAATCAAGTGCCATGTAAAATTTAATAAAGGAGCAACACTGCTTAAATATGAAATGAAAACATTAAGTAGTTGTTTCTTTACAGCTTTTAAGTTTTTCACAGCTTGCTTTAGGAACACTCCATACAGTTAAAATGATTCATGGGGGACAGGGAAGTAATGAAGGTTAAAACCCAGCCCCAAACAAACAAAAAGCACTCAAAGCCAAGTTTATTATATTAATGTGTTATGCTTGAACTTTATGCAATAATTACCATGAAAGGCTAGTTTGAGCTGAATATAACGTACACTCTATAGTGTACAAGTAATATTTTAATGGTATTTCTTAGGTAAAATTTATCACAGTTCCTTAAGAAGATGGTGAGCAAGGGAAACCCAGACAAGTAGACAGAAGCAGCATGCAAATCAGGTAAAAGAACAGAAATTAAATTAAGACAATCTCTCAAAGGTGAGTTGAAGAACTAATTCAAACTTTCCTTCCCATTATCACGTGATGTTCAAATGCCTAAATCCTGGATGAAGTGATCAAAGTGTTTAGTTAGATGTCCTTGTGAACAGGGGAAAATAACCATCTCTAATAGCAACGGTAACTCTTCAGCTGAGTAGGGAGGCTACATAAAGGTCATTCACATTAGCAAAGATATTAAGGAGTTAAAAGAAAACAATTAGCAAATAGAACTAAATATTCACTTTTTTTTGTTGTTCTTATAATCTTATTACCGCCTCAATTTTGCAATTAATATCACAGTCAGAATATGACCGAATAAGCTCAATTTATTATTTTTGTACCTAAACTTATAGCAAAGCCAGATCTTCTCTCATTTAATAAACAAACAGTTATTATATAGTACCCCTCAGAGATTAACAAATACAGCAGGGTGAATTGGCAATTTCTGAAATATCTTTTGGAAGATGAGGTACCTACACTGAACCTTGCAATTCACTGTAAACATCACTCCACTCAGGTTTCTACCCATTGCCTTTGATAATGAGTGAATGATAAAGTCATGCTTCAAAAAGTGCTTAGGAGGTGAGTTAGGTGTACATCAGATGCATGCATTTGAAGTTGCAATGTAAACTCTCTCCACTCTCTGAGTACTTATCATCTCCCTGTCTCTGGAAATGTGTATACTCACCAGATACCTCGTTTCATGTCACGTTTCCACATTTGCACAGACTCCACTCCGCACAAGCCCGAGAAGGAACTTGCAACTGGTATCCAACAAAATGAAGCAGAGCAGCATCTAACTTCTCTCAGTACTGGCAAAGCCCTGCCAGAGCGCAGAGGGGAATATGAAATTCATGGGGCCAGGGACAGCATTCTGCACCGCAGCACGACACTGAAACCGTCGGACTACGGCTCTGAGTTGGAAGAATGTATACATTGCGGGGAGGGGGAGCATTTTCTGGATTCAAGACCTATTTCTAAGATTCATTGTGTTGGTTCATTGAATTGCTACTTTCAATTTTTAAAGAAAAAGTACTTCTAGGAATGCTTCTTATCTCAAAACGGGAATTGGAAGAATCATCGGTTAACAGTGGCTCAACCTGAATACAGAGCGGTAGAAAGCTCCTGACTAGTTTGACTTAAAGCAAACTGGAAGGTAAGAAAAGTATAATTAAAAGCACAGTACTGATTTGCTAGATGAGATCTAGGAAATCTGCCTTACTAACAGACAAAATGGTGTGGTTTCTGTTTAAAAGGCCACAGGATAGCAGATGAAACGTGATTGTGATAGTCTCCTTTAGGTGGAAATTAGCCTCAGAATCGGGGACTTCAACAGACTAAGGAGTTGCTCCACCTCATTCACCAAGCTTCTGAGATGGGCACAGTTTGGGGGATGTGCAGAACTGCATGACTGCTGAAGACCTTTACACTTGGATCTCTACTCTAGGGGGACGAAATCACTAAGAGTTGGGCTTTGTTCTCAGGAAGAAGCAGTCAACTATGCAGTGTAAATGAAACTGTTAATAGAATCATGTAATTATAGGTAGAGAAAAAAAGAGCTATTACTGGAAGGAAAAAGTGAGAAGAATATGTATTCACATTCTTGGGAATTTTAACACAGCCATGAAATAAGTATAAATGTATGTATGCATTTGCAATTATTTTAAAGCAAGCGACATAATGGAATAAATTATATATATGGAAGTAGTGTCAATAATCCATCATAACCACAATTAGTAATCAAATGCATCTTTTTGCAAAAATATTTTTTTCTGGAAAACACTGGAATAATAATAGAAACAATAATAACAAAGCAACAAATAATAACACAGCATGAAACATCAATGAAGGAAGGGGAAAGAAGTTGTTTTCTGTTTTCAGATGTCAACTAGACAAAGGTAATCAGGGGAAGTTTGTTTGTACTCCAGTAGCTTGGGTTTTAAATAAGTGTTTTGAAATATGTGCCAGTTGCCTGTGCATAATTTATAAAGGGTTTTCTTGATCAATTAGGAAGTGGAGTCTTCTACATGGATTTAATGACAGATGTCTTAGTATCAATCTATAAATTTATTCAAAAATGAACATAATACAAACACAAAAAGAAAATGTTGAGCTCTCAATAAATAAATTTCCTTTCTATATGAATTACAGACTTACCACGTATACACACGATTGGATATATACCTCTAAATTATGTGTGGGAGAATATAAAGGCATATCTGTATCTGGCACAGTAAGTGGTTACATTAGTCCTATAAATTCATGGTTAATTCAATGGCTGATACTTCATTAAGCTAATTATTGATACTGTGGTAATCTTTGCAATATGTTATTCACATTATGAGGATAACTGAGTGAGCATTTCTAAGAGATCAGGTAGTACTGTATATTACTACTGCACATTATGTAGGAAAAGCTTTCTAAAAGATAAAAACATTTAAAAAACCCAAAACATACGTGACAACCATGTAAAATGTCTCTTTTCTTCAGCACAAGGGAACAGTATTACTGCAGATCAAAAAAAATTATATCTGAACTAAACTAAGCATATGTTTGAATGGAACACAAAGCCCACCAGAAAGAAGGAAACACCAAACCAAAAAAAACCCCCAAACAACCCCAAACCGGCAAATATCCCAATTTTTCAAGACCTGTAACTCCTATAACAATATCCAAGACCTATAACTTCTTGAAGATTCCAATAATAAGCTCAAATAACATTCAAATTTTAATAAGAAATAATTAGTATAGATTTTCTTGTTACTTAGTATATTGTAGACATGCATTTTGTTTCCTCTTCTAAGAAAATTAATGTCTGGTAACAAGTACTGACACGAAATGAAAGTAGGCAAACAATTTCATATTGAATTTACATACTGAAAATTATAACTTTTTGAGTTACTAAACTGATTTTCTATTCACACCTACAGAATAGCTGAACACTCTTAAAAATTAGGGAAGATAAAACGTTAGGTTCAAAGTGAGTATGTGAATATTATTCTAGTGATCAATATGGACTGAAGGAGTTAGTTCTCTTCTCCCTGGAGAAGGGAAGGCTCAGGAGTATCTCATCACACTATTCCAGTGTGGCTACAAAGAGGACAGAGGCTCTCTCTTCACCATGAACCACATGGAGAAGACAGGGGGGCAATGGGTACAGGTTATTCTCAATATAAGGAAGAAATTTTTTACAGTGAGATCAGTTCCAGGTATGTGGTAGAGTCCTCATCACTGTAGTTTTCAAGATGCAATTGGACAGGGTGCTAGATAATCTCATTTTAGCTCCCTTCTCACAAACAATTGGACTAGTGGATCTTTTGAGCTACCTTCCAACCTGGGCTGTGATTCTATGATATAGGAGTGTGCATATTTGGTTAGCCAACAGTCACAGGGAAACAGTGTTAAGAAGCCAGTGATACTTCTAAAATCAATCAAACTGAAAATAGCCTAAGACTTAAACCTAGAATTTCCAACTGAATAGCAAACTCCATATGATATTGGTTTCTCTTTCATCTGTTACTTTATTTCATCATGGATTAAATAAACCCAAATTTTTAAACTATATATGTGTATCTTATGTGTATATACAATGTAGGTGATATGACTTTTTTCAGATATATACGTCCCTTTAAAACAAACAAAAGAAATAAGCTGAAGCTGAGTTTTTACCTTAATGAAATAAAATCTTACTTAAAACAAGAATCCTCTTAAAAAAATCCATTTAGAGGTGTGTGGAACTTTTTGACATTTTAGAAGCATTATGTCAATAGTAGCTGATCAGATTCACTTTACACGGTGGTGATAAAACCATCTCACAAATGAAATACAGCAACTGTACAAATTTTACAAAATCCAGTCCCAGAGCTCTTCCCAGAAAAAGAACGATTCACTCTGTTTGAGCTTATAGTTACTGATTTCTAACAACAGCACATTAATTTTAAAAATTACCCTTTACAACACTGTAGTACAGTTTGTAGTTTATAAACTTTAAAAAAAAAAAAAGCAATAGTTTAGAGTTAGAAGAATAAAACTACAATATGAAAAAAAAGACCCTTACAACCAGGTGGGGGACTCTAAAAAAATCTGTTTTCACCTAAAAGCTCTAAACATCATTTCTTTATCCTGAAAGACAAAGTATGAAATTTATATCTTATTTATGGCAATCATAAAGTTCAATAATTAGATTTACATTTTCTCTCATAAAACATTTTGATTTTATTTTCTATCACAATTCTAACTATTCCTCTCATTTATTTTTTTTTCCTCTAAGTAAGAGACATGCATTACTTATATCTTGCACTCACTTTAAAGTTTGTACAGCTTGGGGATCAATCCTTTCAACCCAAGCACTTTGTTCTCTGCCCAGCATTCTGACACATGCCATGTGCTATTAAGGATTTGATGAATGAAATGAAAGCATGTGACCACCTACCCACACACCTTGGCAGAGGTGCACTCCATACACGCCGACCACCTCCCAGGCAGGTAAGTTTATTAGCACCTTCCAGGCGATATCCAGGGAAACACGAAAAGATCAAGGAATCTCCAACACCGAAATGAAAACCAATTCGCCTACTGAAGGCAGGAACGCCAGGATCATCACATGGCTCCAGATCATACTCTGCACACAATAAAACATAATATAGAAATAAATGGGGCAAGTTGTCCATGGGGAAGAAAAAAAAAAAAAGCTTCCCAAATTAGTTGCGTTGTTTCAGTATGGAACACTTGGAAAACATGTATTTCAGAGTTATGTTCTCTACTAAAAGCCAGCAATGTTTCTGTATGTGTATTATGACTACATATACAGTAATTATGTATCTATTGTGTCCCACCCACACTACTTTTATTTTCTTAATTTCAGGGGCTGCAATCAGCTTGTACTGTGAGTGGTTTACTGTAATTTTGTAAATTACATCCTTTGTATATAATTCTCCGTTCATTTCATCTGAACACCCAAACAGCTTTAGAAGTGAGACTTACAGTTAAAAAAAATCATTATGTAATTAAGATAATCTAACAAAAAAATCAAACAAGGGGTCAGGTGAACGAAAAGAAATACGACCATGTTTTCAAAAAGTGTCCTTGAGTTTCTTAAAGTAAAGCTACACTCTTAATCCAGCAATCTCTATTTACATGCCTTTTAGAAATCCTACATGTGTCACCCAACTGAAAATAAATAAATACCTATTTTTTTTTTAAAGTCTCAAGTGCCTATTTTTTTTGGCTCTTTTATAACCATGCGTCAGGAAAAATCCAGGTTGACTCAGAACAAATTAATGGGAAAAAAGTCCCAGCTGTTCCATACAGAGGGTCTGCATTGCATTCAGTAAATATCTGACCCACGCATTCCCTAATCCTCCCAGAGTATGCTGGGGAAGTATCACTATATGTTTGACCTGTTTTGTGGTGGTTTTTTCTTCCTTGGATATTCACTACTGACCACTGCTCAAGAAAAGATGCTGAGAAAGATCAATCTTAGATCAAGAAGTCTGATTTTATATTCTTCAGAATATAAATATGATCCAAAGACCTAGGAGATCACGTAGAAGAGAGACACTTCTGATAACTGATAAATAAAGACATTTTCTGAAACATTTATTTTAGAGGTTGGTGGAATGTATGGTCAAATCCACTTATTTAGAGAATCTACATTTAGTCAGGGGAATGAATTAACCCAAAGTTTCCGAATGAGTGTTTAAAGAGCTGACTTACTGAATAAAATAAATAAAGAAATCCTTCCCTCTAGTAACGATGTTGTGAAAGATCCTGAATAGTAGGAAGAATCTGTAAACCACACTATTTTCTGCTGGCAAAAGTTCTAAAAAGTAGTAGTGTTTTCACTACCTACTTAATATTTCTCAAAATATTTATTTAATTTAACTTATGACCTATGATGGCTATCTATGTGTATATCAGTTGTATGTAGGGCATAAACCTTTGCTTGTGTTTGAAAAATTCTGTGATCCCCCTATTTTGTCACTCTACAGTTTTTCACCTTGCAATCATAAAGATATTTCGTGTATTTTCCACCAGTTACCTAGCCCTCTAACATTTTTGAGTTATTCATAAATAAACTACCAGACATATCATTTAATATTCACATTTATATTCCAAATTTGCAAAACTGCTGACCTCTGATTTGGTTAGTCCCAAGTATCCGGAACAAATGTAATTCAGCATATGATATGAGTAAATCCAGCACTACTGCTCTAACTAAGGAGGTAGGTTTTTTTCTCTTTTTACTAAGCAAGCTAAATGAGATACATTATTCGTAAATAGCATGTTCGTCTGTAAACATTGCCTTATCTCAACAAAATGTATTTACTGTTTTTCAGTTCTTGGAAATGATGTAAGAGAGTTGGCTATGAGTTCCTTATGTACTTCTTCCACAGAATATCCATATGCATGAGCATCTCGATGAGCTCATTGATTCATGATTTGTTCATGCGCATATCTGTAAACATTCTACATTCCAGTAATATAGACAAAATTATTGAGAAATATATTGTATATGTCATCTCATTTTAGAAAGCTGCAAGTAAGAAGCTGTAACTTAAATTTTTCAATTATCTTAAAGAGGAATTTGTAAAAATTATCATACATCAACAGCTAATACATTTTTTATTATTTTTATATACCTTTTCTATTCCAAAACCAGTCTGATTTAGACTCCTCTGTGACTCTGAGTTAGCACAGTACTGCTTTTTTACAGTTTGTATACTTCCTTTATTAAAACAGTACCAGTTAGTTTCTTCCTTCTGAAATTCCTTCTATCTTTGTACTTATTTCCACCCTTGTTTTTCCTCCAAACTACTTTTTCACACTTCTGATGGTTCTCTAAGAACCGGAAAAACTTCTCCTTAAAATAGTCACATCACCAACATCCTTCTCAATCTGTTAGCCACCTTTATACACCTTAGCCATTTTTCTACAATAGAGACTATACAATTTCTATTGTCATTTTTTACTGGTTCTTCATAATGTTTCTGCTATCTACAACTGAAAATATTATCTGGAAACAGTTTCTGGATATTTAGGGGAATGGACTTTCTTACCTGAAAATGTTATGTTGAAGCCTTCATAAGAAATTGAAAAATCAGATATAAATCGAAGCTGTGCGGTAAAATTTCCAAAGAGGCCAGCTTTAATTGTAGGGGGTAAGACTGAGCCAGTTAACCTGGCTACTGGTTCTGTGAAACTGCCATCTTCAGTGATGAGCAAATAGTCATGAGAGCTCTCAAGGTGAAAGGTATGAAAAACCAGCTGTACACCTTTAAAAATATTAAAAAGGGGGGAAAGAAAAGCATTTAATAGGATTTTTTTTCCTCTTCCTTTATACACAAGTGGCACAGAAAATAAATCTTACATTACATTGAAAAAAGTTTAGGAAATGACACACGTGGAATCAGACCCTGAAATTTGGGAAACAAAACTTGCAGAAAGCACTTGGGCTCAAGCAATCAATATGTGCAGTGTGAAGATATTTATTTTGTATTCTTCCTCAAAAGAATAGCAGAAAGCACTGACCTGACTTGTTTTATTGTGCTTGTGTGTTTGAATTTTTTAAATGTAGAAATTACATATGCACATGCAATTCAGAGTTCATTCTTACCTTTGCCATGTGACACTTCAATAGTCCAAGTGCAGTTTAAAGAGTTTGGATAAAAATCCGGAAAACCTGGAGAAAGAACAGTTCCACTCTTCCCATGAATGTATCCACCACACAAAGCTTAACAAGAGAAAAAGGGGGGAAAAAAACAAACAGAAGTTATACAGAAGTCCAAGCTTTTATTAAAAAATATACCTAGTTCTCTTTTTGAACTACCATTAAAATTAAAAATAGGGTCAATTATTAAAATAAGAAGTTAATTAATTCAAAGCCATGACATTCACTTTTGATAACAATTTGATTGTTCTTAAAATAATCCTTGAAAGGGAGTTTATTTTTCATCTACAGCCTCTCCTGTGTTTTAGCAGAACACAAAAATATGTAAAACTTTGTTCCAGAATACTGCAATCATTAATTCCTATTGTATTAGTATTCAGGAAGTAAGATTACTCTTTTTCTTTCTTTCTTTCTTTTATTTTTGTGAAATAACTCAAAAAATCAAATAACTTGCAGCTACTTTTCTTGCACTACATATTTAGAAAGGTACATATTTTAGAAACGTATTTTTCTGAATAATAGAAAAGTTTGCCTCTATTTGACGTCTTCTGCAATGTTCATGGCAAAAAAAAAGTGCATTTTCCTTTTTCAAAGATTCAGATTGTCCCATGAAAAGTAATTTATTTGGAACTGAGTATTCTGAAAGACACAAAACTATGCTAGACAACTCTTCATGCATACTAACATTTGCTAAACTGGGCTGCTCAAATTTGCATGGCAAATTAATTAAAGTTTAAGACTTACATGTTGAATTGCTCTCTGCTCTTCTAAATACAGCATGGCTGAACTTTTCACTCATCTGTTGCTGTCTAGCTTTTTATGTTTTCTTTCTTTTATTTTTAAATTTTAATAAACTAAATATTTAACAATAAAACAACAAAAAATTAAGATGCTTTTAGTCTTCTTCCTCACATAAAGGGATTTGCCATAAACTAGATGGCAAATTGTTCCATAGACTTGCAATACTTGTATGTAAATGTATATATGTATACATACAAACATTCTGGCATTATACCTAAAATTCTTTTTTTCACTTCTTATAAAACTAAAGTGTTTGTTAAAGTTTTTAATGTTTTATGAATGTATGCATTTTCTATGTTTATAAATAAGTAGAAAGAAAGGAAGTGTTTCTAGCCTGGTTTTGCATGCATATATGTATTTCTACACATAAACATTACTGAGAATACCCATGGCTAAAACCACGGTAAATATATGATTGATAACATTACTAATAATAAATAACATACTTAAAGATATCAGTTTCATAATCCCATAAATGAACAGTAGCATATATTAATTCAAATTCCCTCTTATTCGGTAAACATAACAGCAGGAAGGAAAAAGTTTGACTGTGCAACATTCCTTAAAGCAGATATTAAATATTTACAAATAATTTACATAGATATAAGTTTTAAATTAAAAATATGTAAAAGATTTGTTTTTATTTAGGTCTCCCTAGAAAATTATTTTTGCATTCTACCTTGAGATGATAGTACTTGGATAATGACACATTAGTTAGAGGGAACTTTAGCTACTTTGACTCTATAAATGGTTCTTTTTCTTCTTTGTCAGCAGGAAATAAAACAATATGCTTTTCCCTCAGAGATTTATTCTGCTGATTTAATTTCTGAAGTTGTAATTTGGAGAGCATCAACAGTCTGCAGGTGACTGCAAAATACTCATAGAATCATAGAATAGTTTAGGTTGGAAGGGACCTTAAAGGTCATCTAGTCCAACCTCCCCTGCAATAAGCAGAGACGTCTTCAACTAGATGGGGTTGCTCACGGCCCCGTCAAACCTGACCTTGAATGTTTCCAGGGATGGGGCATCTACCACCTCTCTGGGTGACCTGTGCCAGTGTTTCACCACCCTCGTTTTCAGAGGTGCTGGGTTCTATCCTGATTGAAATACTCAGCTACATTTAGATTTTATTTTCTCTGGTTTCTATCAGAGGGATTTTGTAGCAACTATAGAAGCATTCCATAAAAAAATTGAGTTGATTCTGTAGTTCATAGAAAAAGAACTTAGAAAAAAAATCCAGTGTTAAAAGAAGATCACAGAAATTTAAAAAAAAATTCACAGCATTTAAAAAAAAAAAAGTTTCATGAAAGCTCTAGACAGTTTCATGTTACACATTCCCCAAAAATAAAGAACAAACCAAAATTTCAAAACAAAAATATGTCAAGAACATAGGCTGATCATGATCTGTTTTGGTATTGAGTAGCCTAAATTTTGAGCAATCATTTTGGTATTTAGTATTCTAAGTCTAAAATATAAATTAACCAGTTTCATTCACAGTTGAACAGCGTCACCCTCTGAGAATTCTGTTTCTCTACTGGAAAATATATAAATTTCACTGTACATTACAGTACTTGACGGAAAGTCGATACAGAAATGTAAAGTATGGATTTTATTAACAGTGAAATAATTTTTGAAAAGTATGGATCTTGGTGTAATTGAAGGGAGGTATTAGCAATGATAAGCTTAATTAGTTCTCAAAAATAGGAGATTAACTTTCTCGGACCTTAAAGCTGCCATCTGAATAACTTGACACTTACCATCACAGCTGGGTAATGCATGATTCCACTGATGGTTTCTTTCACATACGAGTGGTTCTTCATCACTCAGTGTATATCCTGGATCACAGCTAAAAGTTACTGTAGAGCGGATATTGAAGTTGTTACCATGGCGATGGCCATTCACTGGAATCCCTGGGTCGAGGCAGGAATCTGATTCCAGAGTAACACCTGAAACACACAGAGTTAATTTGTTTATCCCCCCCCCTTTTTTTTTTTTCCAGATAGTAAACAGAAAAAATCCCAAACAAAACACAAAACGAGTATGACAGGAGGAAGAAAGAACCCCCAAAAGATACTTATTAGCGTTGTCTGAAAACTGATGGGGGATATAAAGCACATTCTCTAGATGTTGTCACTGATTCAAAGCGTAGTTTTTCAATTTTCAGTCTCGTAGAACAGAGAAGCTCAAATGAATTAGGAAAAGACTGGAGGTTTAAAGTTTATTTTATCAAACAATGAAAACAGAAGCCAACAAAAGCACCAAACCTCTGAAACTATAGGAAGATATTAAAGTTGAAAGTATGAATATAAATCTTGCTAGTATATAAATCATACTTGATTATTCTGTTTCATCTATTCAATTTGCTGTTACTGTGAGACAATTCAACTTTCCTCTGTTGTGGTAATGGTTACTTGACTTCGCAAAAAGCAGTGTCAAAAAACTGCAATTGATGAACTCAGAAATTACTTAATTCCTACAGATACTATCCTATGCATCAAATTAGAAAGACAATGAACACAGCTTATGTGATTGTGTAATTCTTATCTGACAGAAGGAGTCTTTAGTAATTATGTCTCATAGCAGAGATTGAATAGTGTTTGGTAAATAAACCTGGAGCTATACACTGAACAAGGAAAAAAAACCCCAAATTATCAAATGGAGGTTCATTAACCAAGCGTTATCCATTATGCTTATAGTGATAGCAAATGATTGTAGAATTTAATCTTGTAATGAGCTGTAATGGATACACACAAGGGAAATAAATTAAGACTCTCTATTGGGATGAAAGGGATCTCTTTTATTTTGTTACTACGTGCAGTAGGTTGACCTTGGGTGGCTGCCAGTCCCCTGCCCAGCTGCTCTCTCACTTTTCCCCTCAGTAGTACAGGAGGAGAAACATGGATAGAACAGAAGATAGAACATAAGATGAAAAAGCTCATGGGTTGAGGTAAAGACAGAGAGATCACATGTCAATTACCATCAGCGCCAAAGCAGACTCAATTTAAGGAAAATTAATTTCAATTATTGCCAAATAAAAATAGGGTAGGATGGTGAGAAACCAAGACAAAAGCCTTCTTTCCAGGGTTAAGTTCACTCTTTCATTCCCAACTCCTCTCCCTCCTCACCCCTCCCCAGGTGGCATGGCAGGGATGGGGAATGAGGACTGTGGTCAGTCCATAACAGCTCCTCATTGTTGCTCCTTCCTCATCGCGCTTTCCCCCTCCTGTAGCCTGGGTCCTTCCCACAGGCTGCAGTCCTTCAGGATAAACCTTCTCCTGCATGGGCCTGCACGGTCTGCAGCTTCCTTCAGGGAACATCCACCTGTTCTGACAAGAGGCCGGCCAAGGGCTGCAGTTTGCATGTCTGCTCCGCTGCGGTCTCTTCCATGGGCTGCAGGGGAATATCTACCTGGAGCACCTCTTTCTTCTCTGACCTTAGGTTTTGTAGGATTGTTTCTCACACTTTCTTTTCCTCACTCACTTAAGCAGCATTTTGCCCTTTCTTAAATATGTTACCACAGAGGTGCCACCAATTTGGCTGATGGGCTGTGCCAAATCAGTCAGAACCAGCTGGAATCATCTGTACTCAGCACAGGGCAGCCCGTGGCCTGTCTTCACAAAGGCCACCCCTGCAGCCTCTCTGTAACCAGACCTTGATGGTTAACCTTGTAAACCTTGATGCGTGTACCCGATGGGTTGTGGCATGAGCCTGGAAACAAGAATGACTCAGTTAGATAGAACATCTACAGTGAATGGGGCCATTGTTCCTTCTTCTTGCGAGAAGCTGAGCATGTCCAGAAAAAATCCTTGAGGATGCTGGCTGTGGTGGGTAAAATGAGAACTGAGAGTATGAAGGACACAAACAGCATAAAGCCTGCAGTAAAAGGGAAAACTAGAAGCTGGCTGAAAATAGCAGGTAGCAAACACAAGCCTCAGAGATAACAGAGGGACCCAGAGAAGCCTGTGTTGAGTTTTTTGCAACCCAAAAAGCCACTGACTTGTTAAAAAATACTGCCCACAAAGGGACAGAAAGCGTATGTGTGTGTGAACCATTTATAAATACTTTAATGTTTGTTTTCAGGCAATTATTTTGGTCTACTTTATTTTGAAAAAAATTATCTGTTATGTGCCTGTTTAAATGACACTGGGCTTTGGAGTTTAAAATTCCTTGTTTAAGGGATAAAATGTAGACATATCCACCTCAAAGCTTTGGCACCCACTGCATAAACGTCAGGATTTTCACATTATTTTTCACATTAATTTCAGTATTTCAGTGCTGGGTAGGAAAGAATGCTGTAAGTTGGCATGAGTTCATATGGGTGATGTCATCACTCATAAATGCTGTGAGAGCCGTGAGTAAGATTAGTTCTCCCGGAGTCTTTAAAGATTTTATGTGCTTCCTCACAGCTCACCTGAATTTCTAGCACGAATCTTTCCAGTCTACTTTTTGCCAAAGAAGTTCCTTCCTCAAAGCCAACTGCTGACAGTGCAAAATTCTCTATAGCGGGGCGTTAGGCATTTCCTAGCGCCTGAGCCCACTAAATACATGCTGAAGGTGCTGGTCCTCTCAGCTGCTCGTGGACCATAACTGTTTCGGTGGAAGTTGTACTCTCAGTGCCTTATTTATCCAGGACTAGCACACAACCTCAGGAATGAAGAAGGAGGAATTCCAAACTAAGGAAAAAAATTATTTATCAGGGCATAAAGTAAAGGTTTTAGAATTATAGATATGAGGGTTGGAAGCAGGACTACAACCAAAAGTATCATAAAATGACTCTAGATTGCACAGAGAAATATTCCCTGTACCCTCCAGCTATTCTTTTATCTCAGTTAGAATTGAGATTTGAAAGCCTGTCATCTAGTTTTCATGAGGTATTCCTGCTATACTTAAATTCTAGATGTATAAGTTTCTTCTAGACTCGACCGCATGCTCTTCATGGAAATGCACCCTGTTAACTGACACAGTGAATAGATTCCCTTCACCTGGCTTAAATTGCTTAATAGACTCAAAGAACCCTTTAAAGTCTATAATATTCTGCACTGTATGTGCCCTAAATAAATATTAATTGCATATGAAATTTTAACTTTGATACACATTAATTTTTTTTCATACAAACTATACTTCTTGTTTTGAGTTTTGTGAGAGTGCATGGAGGTCCACAGTAGAGCTCTTAAAATTCCCTCCTCTTAGGCACCCTTCCATCCCTGCCTCAACACATCAGTTGCTTTGGGATTCTGAGTCACATATACCAGGTAAATTCTTACCAGTTTCTTTTTTAAATGATAACTCTGAAATTATTACATTGACTACATTGTTACAGACTTTTGCAAGGAGTCCAGAAGCTGTAGCAACCCTATCAGCTTCCAAGTTCCTGACTGAGATAGTGGTGCTGTATAGATAAAAAAGTCAGCTCATAAAACAGAGCTTCATTCTTGGGGAAAAATATTCAGTAAGTAAGGTTTAGCAATCATAAACATAGCTGAGAAGAAATAATTATGCCTTGCTGCTTTGGACAACAGTTTTTTGTTTTTTTTCTTAATAGGAGATAACATAAAACAGGATTAATAGTGGACAGAACTGAGATTCCTGACTACAAAAAGACAGTATTAAACTATATATGAGAAATTCTGGCATCACAGTCATAAATTTTGGGCTCATAGTTGGAAAGAGTTGATTTAATACTATTCATAACAATTGGCTCAAGTAAATAAAAGATTAAAGTCTCGGTGAAAACCATGTCTTTTCTCTCCCACCCTACATAATGCAGCATTTCCCAAGAAGAGCATGCTCAGTGGCACCCTGAAAAAATTGTCCCTCCACTTCACTCCACGTAGAAGTGGGAATTAGATAAGCAGATAATTCTATCCTATAATTTAATCACTCTCTTTTCAAAGGAACATAACACACAATCCAAAGTAAACAGCATTCATACAAAAAGATTTTGTTCATCATGGAATAATTGAAAAATATGGACAGCCATCCTCAAAAACTTCACTCGGTCAATATTGACATTTCATCAACCATTTATCAACCTGCTGTTGTTAGCTATATTAGATGCTTCATTGATTATTAAAATGCATATTTCGGAAACACTTAGAATTGTAAGTTATATTTAGAAACTGCTTAATAATTAGATCCCATTAGATCTCTAAAGAGGAAATTAATTTGTTGCAGTAGTGCATGAAGCATACAACAGGTATACCATTTTATACACCTATGCTTTTCCTTTCACAGGCCAAAGAGTTAAAATAATTAGAAAAATGGAATATTAAAGTGTAAGATTGCTAAGAGTTGTCTAAAGAATGCTCATTTCACAAAATGCATGAAGAAAAAAGTCAGGTAAGAAAAACAGAAAGCAAAACATCGCTATGTGCCTTAACGCCGATGTTACCCGTTCAGGTAGGTATGGAACAGTTGCTCTGTTATGCACTGAATTTCAAAAATGTTTTGAACAACGGGAGTGTTTCAGCTGGAAACTAGAGTGCTATTCTTTGCCATCACTATAGATTCATCCAGAACATCAATAAGGCAGATGACAAAGTGACTTTTTGGACAGAAAGAGAAGAATATTCGCCAATAAAAAAGTTGATTATATAGGCAGGCTTATTCTAACAATAAGGGGAGAAAAGGGTAAATTTTCATTGCTTTGAAAAATTAATACCTTTTTTTAAAAGAAATAGAGTAGGTGCTTGCTTGTTAGAATGCAGTTCCAAGAACTAGAACTAGAGAACACGCAACTAAATTAGGAGAGGACCCATTCCCTAGCACCAAGTTTGAAACCTGACTCAGCTAACGTTCATACAGAAAAAATATTGCCCACCTTAAAATCATATGGGCTTCTCCCTGTTGCTTTTTGAGAACAGTCTTTGGCTAAAGTTATTTCTAGAACTATGCTCATGTACTGTATGGGAAGATTCTACCTGGCAAGGGTCAAAATCATACAAGGGAATGTGCTTAAACTGTATGAATGACTGCAAGACTGGAGCCAAGACTCGAGATTTTCTAACTTCCTGCATCAAGTGGCCATAAACGCTTCCCTGCAATTTTACAAAGGTGAAATGGCATCAAATTGTTACCAAAGATGGGCCTCTGCTTTGTTTATAACCATATGCTTACTAAAATGTTGTTTGCTTCCTACTAACCTTCTTACTGTGTGAGAAAATAACTACCGAGCTTCTTACTGTTTGAGCAAATAGCTGGCCACTGAGCGATAGGGACGCGATAACAAGAAGTAGTTAATCACTTCAAGGTTCTCACACATGTCAAAGTATGTACTCCTATGCCAATTAGGACACAGCAGGGGCTACTTCAAGGAACATCCTTGTCATCCTCAAGAAGCCGGCAAACTTACAAGTAAACTTTTACTGTTCTGAGATGACTCAATACCTTAAATGGATAATGGGAGGAAGGGTATCCCTACCCAAACGACCACCAGGAACTCATGCCTGTGCCAAAGTGTTTTGCTGATGCTGCAAAGTTTAATATGCATGTACAAAAAAGGCTATTTGGTCATCCTAATGAATATGTAAGCCTAGGTGGAGTTATGTACTAATTAGGCAGAATTATGAGAATCTTTTGTGTCTAAATAACAGGTGAATATCCCTGGTAAGGTGTGCTAGATTTGTGGATTTCCACCTAGCACCTGACATCGAATAAAGCAAGATCTCCTCTCTAAACTGCTTCTCATATCGAGAGCTTTTGTTTCAGGTAACAAAAGAACTGCAAGTCTGCACATACACTGAGTCTCAATGTTCTTCCAGCAGCTCTTAAGACTGTAGTGGTGAGTGACTGCATTTGAATTGTTTGCTGTCACAATACTGCTACTGAAACTAAACACTGTTACATCCCTAAAAGCTGTGATACAGTCAACAGATTTAAGAAATTCCCGTTAGAGAAACATATTGATGAAGTTATAAAGGGCATGGGGAAGCAAAGGTTCTTGAGAATGAGAAGTGAGAAGTGGGAGAGTGAATGTAGTGGAAGCGGGGGGAGAGGATGAAAGGGAAAAAGGGGGGTCGTGGCATTATTGCACGAGCTTTTTTAATTCCTCCTTCACATAAAGCTGAAAAAAAAAATATCTTTCTCTAAAGAATATCTGGAAGGTATTTCCAAGTGACAGAGAAAAACACAATCAATTTTAGGAGAGTACTTGCGTGCATATTATTTTTGTTAATGAAGTACGGATGTCATTTAGAATGGCAGAACTAGCACGTCACCTCTGTCCTGCTCGTTGCTGACAGGGACCACAGACATTTTAGCAAAGTTCTAGACTGAACTCCAGGGCTGGCTGCTCCTAAGCACATGAGACTGTTATGCCCCCCTCCTGCCTGTCAAATCATCCCTTTTCTAGACTAAACAAGCACAGACTTTTCAATGACTCCATATGTGTCCTGTTTTCCATGTTAACAACATTCTACTATTTGTGTTCTGTGTAAACACCATATCCTTTTCTACTGTATTTCTATTATGCATTTGTACATGTCATTCTCCCTCCCCATTATGCTTAGCAAGTTTCTTCATAGAATTTGATAATTTTTTTTTTTTTTATTTCAGACCATTTCTCCAGCTCGCCTAGCTTGTTTTGAATTCTAACCCTCTCCATCATAACACTTGCTGTAATAGTAGGTTGGGACCATCCTCAGCTTTTTTTAGGTGTACTTCTTATATTATTATCACAATTCTTAACAAAAATATCAGATAGTTTTGGATCTAGGCCAGATCACAGTAAGATCCCTACAAATTTGAGTTAGACAATGAAGAACTAATTGGCTGCTCTGTGCATAAAAATTTTGAAAATTGTTCACAGCATCGCAGAGTTACATAACATTTGAGGTTGGAAGGAACCTCTGGGGGTCATTTGGCCCAACCTCCCTGCTCAAACAGGGTCACGTAGAGCTGGTCGCACAGAAGCACATCTGGATGCATTTTTAGTGTCTCCAAGGAGGGAGATACCACAACTTCTCTGGGCAAATTTTTCCAGTGCTCACTGAACTACCCGTTGCATCTCTAATATTTCATCTAGAACAAATTTCTAAATTATTTTTTTTTTTCTGGAAAACTTCTAAAAGCATTTTAAATGTCAACACAGAGCTGTTTCCTTCCTTTGCCATTCCCAAATCTACAAAACCAGATAACCTGTCAAGAAAGAAATTAGACTGGTGTGACATAATCTGTTCTTATCAAATACAAATAATTTTTTCCTTATCACTTTGTTTATCAGCTTGAAACTAGTATCTTTAAAACGTGAAGATAAAACGAATGGCCTTGATCCTTCTGGCCCTCATCTTTTCTTTTCTTTTTTTTTTTCCCTCCTTTCTTTGAAAGGTGTGTGCCCTTCTACGATTGTTTGAAGGTTTCCTACACTTCTGAATTTTCAGACATAATTTTCAGTGTAGTGAAGACTGCTTCTGCTTTGCCTTTAAGTATAACACAGGAAATTTCAACAGTCCCTGATGAATAAAATATATTTAATTATCTCAATATTACGTAGTACCCTCTTCCCATATGCTGCATTCTCACATTGTAAATGTTCACTGAACCGTGTTAAGTACATGGTCAAAATTCAGCTTTTCTGTAAATGTTGCAAAACAGACACAGAATGTCTAACCTTCCCTTGTGACATCTGATGTTTGCTCATATTTTTATTAAGTAGTGATTTCATTATTTTCTTCTCTTATTTTGTATATATTTATAGATTTTTGTTGTTGCTACCTTTCTGTCTCCTGCTTCTGTAACAAATATGTAGTTTGGATTTTCTGATTTTATCCTAAGAGATCTGCGTTATTCTTTGATGGTCATCTATAGCAATGTTTTAATATAATCAACACTTACAAGATTAACTTTTGGTTTACATATCATTAAAAGGAATTATTCAACAGCTACAGAAATTGATAGTATTTTTTCTTTCTCTCCAAAAAAATACAATTTGCTGTTGGGCCTTAACACCATATCTTTATAAATGACTTTCAGAATTCATTCCTAAGAACATTCACCTACCAATTTCTCAAGTTTGGTGAAGTTTAGATTTCTAAAAATCAACAACTTGATCACAATTGTGCTGCCTCATTCTTTCATTTCTTAAAAATTATAAACTCTACTATTTCATGGACACCTTCACAAAACCTGTCTTTCTTATTTGGGCTTTCTATCGGTTCTTCTTGTTGGTCAAAGTAACATTGACTTTGTTCTTCCCTAACACTCCAAAAACTTTTTCCAGTGATTGTGTCCTGCCAGTGGAAAATTTACAAGTATTTTCTTCACATACAGACTATCCACAAGGATTACTTTTTCTTCAAATGAAGAAGTGTAAGGAAGTATTTTGTTTCTATGTTATCGTTGCTAAAACTGACCGTTGCTGTCTGAATGATCTTGACACTTTGTTAAGTCCATCTGTGGGATCTAAAAAGTTATTTTCCAAAACCAAATCTAAACATATACCTAATTTC
>JAOXJK010000023.1:97731964-97743006 GCA_025774025.1 Xenus cinereus | reverse complement strand
GGATACAGGTATTTCTGTCTGGTTTGGTTTAAGAAAAAGACTAAGATTGCACAATCTGTCTCACAGAATGAGGAGCTGAACATCCCCCCACCCAAAAAGAACCCCAAACCCAACGACAACAAAAAACATGAAAGCAACCCAAAACAAACCAACCAACCAAAAAACCCCCATACAACTAGGGAAGCTGAGAGACCAGGGAGATATGAGGCCCAAGGCAAGCTGGTCAAAAGAATATAGATGAATTATTGTTGAGAACATTGACTATTTTATCAGTAATTTTACTTAAATAATATTGTGGGTACTTTATTAATTTTTTTGCTTAGGTGCATAAAAATTGACCTACACAGTCTTGCATTATCTATTTTAGAAGTTACATCAAAAAGCTGAATTACAGACATTTAAGGGGGGGAATTTACAAATTGCCCTTACATCTGAAGTACCTTTAAGGGTCACATTTTTATTAAAGCTAGATTACAGGCATATTTTGGCTTAATAGAAAATTACTGCCATCTCAGTAGCAACTCAGTATAGCTTATACTGAGCTATTTGTTTTAAGCAAGATAAGGTCCTTCTGCTTCACAGTTCAGTGATTTAATTTATCTTCAAAATTATGACTATAATTGGAGATTTTTAGGATACTTCTGAATAAGATAGTTATTTGAATTTCCAAAGAAAATATTCAGAAACTTTTCTTAAAATTTACAACTGAATGCCTTTTCTTCTACAAGTGCAAGAAATGTGAAACAAATAGAAGCTCTTTTGTGATATCTTGAACATTAGCAACTTCTATAGTTAATCCTTCAAGGGCGATCAAAATTTTGGTCTCCCCCGTTCCAGCCAGACTACACAGCATCTCCACAGGCTCTTTCCATCTGGTTTTGAAAACACTGACTTCATCTGTGTAGTACTTCCATGTTAGTAGTTATTGTAACTACCTTCCCTCTGGCATGTGCACATTTGTCAATACAGAGGTAAGGATCAAGGAAGGACGTGTGTCTGATACCCACGAGAGAAATGTTTCAGGAGCTCCCAAGGCTGACTAGCAAAGAAGAGAGACTCTGTGACAAATTCCAGTTGCATTACATGAACATGTACAACACAATGCAACATGGAGACAGCTTTTACTTTGTAAGAAACCTAGTGTGAGAAGAAACCAATATAATGAGTGAGACTGTGACTAACTCAGGGAGCTTTGCGGGGCAAATGCGCTGACACAGGTATGAAGTGTTTGGCAAGCTCTCTCTGTACAATTTATGCTGTGAATATGGACATACCCTTTCCAGTTGGTGACAGGTTAAAAGTTTCTCTTTATATTGCATTTTTTTTCTACATGGTGGGCATTCAGGGCTTAACTCAATTTTCAGTTTAAGGTCAGTTTACTGATGTGGAATAGGCGTGTTTGGTCTTTAAGCTCCTGTCATAGTCAAAAGGCAGCTGGTCACCCCAGTCAGGGCAAACTAGGGAACAATTTATTCAGCAAAGTTACAAGCAGAGAAATTTTGTTGGCTCAGTATATAGTTCTAGTACCATCCTGTCATAACCAGGATGTCTTCATGGAAATGGTAGACCTGGCAGAGGACTTTTGCCAAATCCCTAGTGCAATATTTGGCAACTAAGTGGCATAGTGCCTAACAAACTCCTAACCCTTCATGTTTGTGCAATCAAATATAGCCCCTGGATTCTACCGCAGTTTACTGAATTGCTCAATGGACTCCATCGGTCACATTGACCAGACCTCCATTGTCCAAAATGTGTGTAGACACATCTATGTTGACACTTAAATTTAAATGTTTCGTCTGCCAGCTGAATGTCATTCACAATAACATTAAAAGTACAAAAGAAACAGCAGTCACTGTCTGTAACTAAGAAAGCACGTTAACATTTTTGTTAATGTTTTTTCAGTTTTCAGGTAACTATTTAATAGGAAATATAATTCACAAAAAAACCCCAAAACACAACAATCTCACTCCTTAAACTGGAAACTTGAAATCATTTACTTTTTCTTAATTACATTTAATTTTCTTACTCATTTCTAAACAAAAAATAGTACCAGCCACCCTTTTAAATGTTACCTCTTCAGAAAGAGAAAGATGCTTTATTTGGGGAGTCAATCTGCTGACACAGAGCATGTAAAAAACCAAAAATTTAGCTTTTGTTATGACTTTTAAAATTGGAAAGTATTAGTTTTTATATAAAAGGTTGATGGCTTTTTTTTTTAAATATATTCTATGCATGGGAACTATATGTAAAAGAAGATGATGATCATATACTAGACTGTTGTCACCTTTACATCTAATCCAATTTCCAAGTTTACAGTGCACTAATAAAATCTAGTTCTGACATTTTATCAGACTACTTAGAGAAATAGCACTGAAAAACTAGTGTCATGTGTGTGTGATATATTAAATTTTTCAACAAAAATAAAAAGTGAATATATTAATATTGTTCTAAATAATTTTCATAATTTCATAAAGGCCTTCCTCTTTAAGAATGGGTAGCGCAGATATTTTATTACTAATTGTTTCAATTTTCAACAGAAAAAATACATCTACCTGACAGAGGGCTTAAAATAACATAAAAATTATAAATAATTAAGGATTGTATTACGAAATGTAACAGCAACATTTAGATCCAATACAATGAGGGAAAATCAGTTTCTGCACGTAACCGTTCCTTGCCTTTATAGCCTTGCAGTTTACCATACTATTGTCTGCTCAGCCATTACCACCACATCTGAGCCAAACCTAAAAGAAGCTGTGCAGAATTTCCAAGTTATGATGTACTTATGAAATATAAGTTTAGGCACTCATTTCGGATTCAATATGCCAGCATATTTACTGCAATCAAGTTAGTTTCCAGATAAGAACAATTCATAAAAAAGACTGTCATTTGTTTAGCACAACCACACCAAATGCGTAAGCTCTCTTTGTTCAATACTTAAGTGAATGGCTATGCTATCTTATAAAAATCAGTATGACTTCAGAATGTTTAATATATGTCATTTTATGCATTTAATTTAAAAGCAAGTGCTATTATAATGATTCCACAGGTCACAGGGAGATATTAACTTGCGTTTATTTGCCTAAAAGAATCATCGTGGATAAGGCCCAAATCTGGTCAGTACTGCAGAAGTGTATTAAACACAGAGAGAGCGAAAAAGTAGAAAGGAAAGTGAGAGAGAAAGGGGGGAAAAAAAACAAACCAAAAAGGGACAATATATCTTTACCTATAAGGACAAGTTTCTAAAATGACTCTCCACTTGGTTAAACACCTAAGTCCATGAACATTCTGAACAACATACAAGAACTCATGAAGAGAAAAATTCCAAAATTAATTGTTTCAGTTATCTGTCAATACAGCATAGAGTAAACATAATTTGTTCTTATACAAATATAATTACTGAAGTTTATTTGTTCACATTCATTTGCTCATTTTCAAATTGAAAGTTATTTTCAAAATTAAATAAAAATTTATCAGAGAAATATCAGACTTACTCTCATAGTGAATTAGGAAACCAACGCTGGAACGACTGTTGTCCGTAGTGAATAGCAGATACATGTAATTTCCAGTACTGATAAGGAACTGGGGTGCTTGCGTTCCATGGTATTCTCCAATTAATGGTGATGAGTTACCTGGTCCATCTCTGACTTCCAAAGTATCATAATTAACTTCAGTCTGAAATCTGAAAAGAAATACGCATGTCAGCTGGTCAGTAGAGGAATAGTGTTATTGTCTTTAACTGTTAGAAATGCAAACCATGTGTAACTGATCAAGAATATCATACATATAAAAATTTTCATATCTACAGCCCCATTGCTATATTACTGCAGAAAACAACTATGGAAGGTTTTAAACATCTTTTTCCTTGCTTTGCTGTTTCTGGTATCACATAAAATCCATAAGGGATGTAACATACTTCATATCAACCATATGACTGGGCTTCAGAAAGACATTTAGTGGGGAATATGGGTACAAAATGAAAATTGTGTCAAAGGACACTGCATTATAAAGATCCAAGGAATTTCTTGCCCTCAGGCTAAAAAATAGTTGGATAACCTAGGAACACCTTCAATAACATTTCATTACTTCATCTCAATATTTTCAGTATTTGCTATTTGGCGAAAGCTGTTTTACATATTTAACTGTTTAATTTTTTATCCAAAGACTTTTTTCCTAACATAATTTGCTACTTTACATTTAAATAATTATTTTTTCCTATGAAGTAAAGCAGTACAAAAATACTAAACATCAATCAAACCATCAATTTGAAATTTGTAAGTTATAAGCAGAATTCGTTAGTTTATCTTAATGTGTCAAAGAAATAGGTGATATAGACAAGAATAGAAAAAGAGAAGGAAACCAATGAGACAGCTGATTTAAAAGAACAAATAACTTCAAAATCAACAGCAGACTCAATTTCTGTTTCAATCACTAAACCACATCACATTTCTCCAATTCACAAAGGATGTCTACTGTGCAGTCATCCACTACCAGTTGTTCTTAAATCAAACAGTTGAAATTTGCTCTTTCTGTAGATGAGACTTTGACTGGCATTTTTCACATCAGATGCTTTTCAAGACAGTTTGTGGTTATATCAGATACTCTTGCAAACTGCAGCATCTAAACCATGCACACATCAATTTTCCTGTCAACAGAGTTTGTTCTATTACACAGATATCTGTACTGGTCTAAATATATTTGCCTGCAAGCCCCATTTTCATAAGATATTAATCTTTCAGAAATGTGTATGTTCTGAGATTATCTCTTCTATTCCCATAAGGCTTATTAGTTCAACTTCTGAGAGCAATAAACTGTGTCCCTGTGCAATACAACAGTTTTCTCAAAGTGAATGCCCTTAAACTGTCTTGCCGATATGGGACGCATGTTTAGTGGGTCTGGAGATAAGAAACTCTGTTCTTGTAATTAAAGAAAACTGCAAATAATTAAACATGCAGAAAAGGGGAAATATATGGGACATTCCTTCAAAGCATAAATAAACTTTATACTGTTAGGCAACGATGACAGAATGAACAATTTCCCCAGCCAGACCATTATATTTTACAGACCAATTAGCATTGGTCATATAAAATCCCCTTCACAGACACCTCAGTATCAGTAACAGCAAGTTTGGATTCAGCAAGTATTTAGTAGTCTCTATAGTTCTTCTCTCATGATGCCCTGAAAACAAAAGTACATTCAGAAATTGGAAAGTACTTGTTTGCTTAACTATCAGAGCTAATGACTGCTTGGAAACTGGCTTAAGCCCTTCATATCGTTCCTTCCTCTTCACACAGAAAACTCTCTAGATTTACAGCGCTTTCAAGCAAGCTACCTACTCTATTTGGGTACGTTGGCTAAAACCCAGCTGACTGCTTTCACTGCTGTCTATCCCTTCTGACAGTGGAACACAGGGCTTGCGGGCTTGCTAATACATTAAGCGTTTTCAAGACCAGTTTCTGGCAGTGAAGTCAACTAGCATGGAGTGGCCTATATCCATACTATTAAATATATCCTTTAGCCTATCAAACAGGGAGATATTATTCAAATTTCCTATTATGAATGGTTGTTTGCCCACACTAACTCCCGGACATGCTTGGTAATTATTTGGGAGAGTGCTAGTTGGCAAGCTCATGAAATACATTAGAGACTATTTCAACAATTTAACTGCACAAACACGCGAGTTCTTGTGGCAGGGAAGGTTCTCTGATTCTGTTTAATTTACCACAACAGACAGTCACAGAGGGAATCACTAAAGTACTTGACAGTTTTTTAGTATCCTTCCATAATTTCAGAGATTATATATTGATTTACCCTGCAGTGAAATGAGGAAAACAGGCAGATACTGCTAGGCTGGTTTAAATACTTTATTTGTACTCATAATGAATGGACTCAAGATCAATAATTCAATAGTTCAATTATTTTGATAGTTATGTTTCTGAGGGAAACTAATTAGGAATAAATTGCTCTCAGCCAGCAATTGCAGTTTTCTTAGCAGGGCATTATGACAACACTGGCTTGCAAACCCCTGCTGAAGACAGAAAACTTAAAATAACTCCTACAGGAGTTATTTTAATCCTACCCATTAAAACAGTCTTTATTCCCAGTAGGTTCTTGCTCATCTTAAACTTAGAAATTTATTTATAGTTCACTTGTTTGTTTTGTTTGTTTGTTTGTTTGGGATTTTGGGGGAGAGTGTGTTGGTTTGAGTTTTTTATCAATATTTGCACTGTCACTGCAATGATAAATCAAGATAATTTATTGGAAGTTCTGCATCCTTACTGAAAGTACTTAATTAAGAGTTAATTTTTGTTTTCTTATTTTATTTTAAAGTTTATTAACATACTTATGTTAGTAAAAGGTAGGACATTCTCCAAATGTTAAAAGAGAATTTGAAAGAGACTTCAATAATGCCATGTATTATATACTATCCAATGACTTTTCATCAATATTCAAAATACCAAAAATCTTCCAGTCAGCAGTTATACTTCTATCCCCTTCTCTTATGGCTTGAATCAATTAGATTTTACTTTTTTGTTACCCTTCCAGCCATTAGTCATGATCTGAAATGCAAAATGTTTCAATGTTAAATCTTCATAGGGTTACTCAGTCATTTGCTGCTATTTCTGGCAAGTTTCTAAGTACTCTGGTAAGGCACATTAAAGCTTCATTAGCTCAAGAGTGAGGTAATTTACATTATGAATATCACATTCATGCAAAGTTTCATTCTGGCAGCTGTATCTGTGACGGTAAGTCATATAGCAAGGTATAAAAGGTTTCCGTTTTCCCCAAACTAAACAAGATACTTGACAAAGTACCGTACTTGTTAATTAATTGACAAAATCAGTTAATTAATCTATTTATTTTATAGCGCTTTTGCTTACTGATTTATAAATTGCTAATGGTATATCAGACAGCAGAGTTAGTTTCTCATACATAATAAAAAAGTTTTCCATTCCATTTTTAATCTGGGTAGCAAAGCCTTCACGTTACCAAAAGAAAATAACTTGATTGCAAAAGGGAGGTTGTTATACTATCATTAGCTTCCCAAATTATAACAATTTTAATGAAATTTATAATTCAATGTAGTAAAGCTATGCAATTTTCTAAATCTAAAGCATAAACCTCCAAAGAAAGCAATGAAGGGTTTCTTCTCCATCTACCAAAACCAGTGTGCTTAATGGTAATACTGTTTTCTAGTTGAAGTATTTAAAGAAAAAAGACAGAATCTTTCTTTTAATAATGCTGGTATAAAGCTGGAGTAGATCTTGCTTTCACTGCATTTGGGAAGACGTCCCTGAACCTCAGGCTTCTGATGATTAATATTTTTTTTTAAAAAAAGCAAGCAAATAAATATAAGCTTATAATTAACATATTAAGTCTTCAAGGAGAAAAAAAAAAAAGCGACTTAAAACTGTGGAACCTCCTGCTGAATGCAATGAAAGCAAACATCCTTTTGTTGTTGTTAGAAGTAACATGATAATTTTATGAAAACTACCGAAACAGTTCCCATTCTTCTCTGGTGTTGATCATTCTCTCCTTTGTCCCTGACCTTAATGCATTTATAAAAAGAAAACAAAATAGGACTGGAAAAAGGATCTGGTAAACTAAATATACAACCTATTTTAATCTTCATCAGGACTTCAGCAGCTCAGTGACCAGTGTAAGGTCAAAAAGCATTGTTTTACACATCACGGTAGAAGTCTTTTTCTCATATGAGTCACTTTGCATTTACTTAATCTACCTGCAATTTTGTTGCCCAGACATCCACTCTTTTAAGAATTTTCAGCAATTCTTCAGTCATTCCTTCTGTTAATATCCTGAATAACTTAGTATTATCAGTGTAATTTTCCCCTTTTTAAGGTCATTTCTGAACATGCTGAAGAGTTTTGAACATAATGCAGATCTCTGTAGAACACCTCAAATTCCACTGTGAGAATTTTATCGTCTGTTAATTAAGTTTTTATTCATACAATATCTTTCCTTGCATTAAAATGATGCTTAGCTTTTTAATAGCCTTTTTCAGGTGCAAAGGTGAGGTACAAAATACAAAATGTGCATTTTGCAAACCCAGATAAACTATACCAAACACATTTCTATGTTTTCTGGCACCATGAAAGAGTTCTAGGTTTCTGAGAAAGGATTTCTTTTCCAAAAACCATATCAACACTTCTCAGTATATCATATTTATCCATTCTTCCACCAGGATTACACTCAGAGCTTTCACAGCGTGCATCCAGCGTTCAGTTCCTTAGATGTCCGTGAAAGACTTAAAAAATCTGGTTCCTGAAACGCACAGGTATCAAAACAGTTTTAGAAGAAAAGTTACAGTTACACACAACTTTCGGTTGCTCAGTCGTCTCATCTTTGTATTCATTCAGGGCTCCTGGGTGAATGCTGACCAGTACTGGTGACTTGCTGTTCACCTTGCCTGTATCTGCCATCACCCCTATCAATAGCACTTCAATCCGAGACAGATCTTCCAACGAGTTCTCCAAAATGAAGAATGTTAAGTTTACATGGGTGCAAGAGGGAAACAAATAAATCAATGGAAGTGGTACCTGCAGAAATTCCCTAAGCACATTAAAAAACCCCTTTAGGTTCAGGAATGCCCTGAGTTGCAGACTGGAGAAGTACTTAGAGGAAATATCAGATACGTTCATCTGGGTCTCACACTTTACCCTAGGATTCTGAATTTTTGTTCCCATGAGGAACATAATATCAAGAAAGATATATCTTTGACTTAACCCAGTAATAGTCACTATTATGTTCTTCTGCTCTTCTCTCCATTAATTTTCATCCCTTTTCGTTTCGGCTTTTAGAAATAGGAGACTGAATGATAGTGAAAAATTTTGCTCATCACTGTTGGCTACATGCAAAGGTGAAACTAGACTCAGATTATTGTCTCCCCTTGGGCAAGAGCAGAATATAGAAAGGTCAATACAACAGCAGCCTAACTCCAAGCTCTGTCTTTCGTGCTGTCCTTTGAATCTTTTTGACAAATGGAGTATTTAATGTGATATTAGCATCTAGATCAAACACCCAAATAAATGGATATTTTTTACTTATTTCACAAAGATGCTTGAAGGATGAAGATTTTTTAAATTTTGTTTTCTAAGTATTTTAAAAAAAAAAATAATTACAATTTTGTTAGGTACTTGTATGTCATAGGACATCAAATTAGTCAAGCTCGACCTGGCTTTCATAAACCTATGCCTGACTGTCTCGTTGTCCTGCACACGCCATGTGATGGCACTCAAGATGATCTGCTCACTAACCTTCCCTGGAACCAAGTTCAGACTCACAGTCCTGTAATTCCCCACATCCTGCTTGTGGCCCTTCTTGTAGATGGGCATCACATTTGCTATCTTCCAGCCAACTAGAGCCTACCCAGTTAGCCAGGACTGCTGATAAATGATGGGAAGTGGCTTAATGAGCACTTCCTCCAGCTCTTGTAGTACCCTTGGGTGGATCCCATCCAGCCCCGTAGATCTGTCTGTGTCTAAGTGATGTAGCAGGTTGCTACAGTCTGTCCAACCTCTCTGTAAGGCCTCTCTACCCTCAAATAAGTGCACAACTCCTACTACTTTAGTACCTTTGGCAAACTTACTTAATGTACATTCAGTTCCTGTGTCCAGATCATTTATAAAACCATTAAATAGTACTGGCCCTAAAATTGAGCCCTGTGGATCCCACCGGTGATTGGCCCACTGTAATCCTATTTACTATAACTCTTTGAGGCTGTAAATACAGCTTTAAACTTTCATTTTCTGCTAAAGGAATAGTATTGTGAGTGTTGCATCATAATTTCTTTTTCTGGTTCAGATTCTTAAAAAATATTTTTCTTCTTCAATAATAAAACAAATATTTTTGCCCATACATGACTTGTTTGACTTTATAATTCTCACCTGTCAAAAGTGATCTTAATGGAATGTCCTGGTCTTGCTTCAATCACCCATTCACAATTAAGTGAGTCCTTATAATATCCTGGCCACCCTGGCGGTAAAATAACACCACTTGATGCTGTCAAATGTCCACCACATGGTGCTGAAAGAAAAAAGCATGTACACTTATATCATACACAGTATTTCCAATAGAATATTATATACTTAAAGAACTTATAAATATTGTATTAAAAAGCATATAAAATTAAGTTTCATATACAACACAGCTAAATTTTCTACATTACTTTACGAGCAGTTTGTTTTCTTCAGAATCACAAGTCCTGCAATGTATCCTATTACTTTATATATATCTTAATATGGCACTTGATTCTGCCAGCGCTCCTTCTGTTGAAAAGTACATTATGTCATTAAAAAATAATGTATCATCATTTTTTAGTTCTAGTATGATTCCACATACGTGGAAATATCAGACAAAGTGTTCCAAGTAATTTATAGTTAATTATTTTCATTGTACTGTGGAATCTAATACCTTGTTGAGTAATCATTCAGCTCAGTGGAACTGATTGTTGCAAATATTCCACTGAATCATAGAACGGTTGAAGTTGGAAGGGACATCTGGAAATCATCTAGTCCATCCCCTGCTCACTACAGCAGATTGCACAGGACCATTTCCAGTCAGGATCCAAAGGCAGACGCTCCACAGCCCCTCTGGGAAATCTGATCCAGTGTTTGATCACTCTCATAGTGGAAGTTTTTTTCTTATGTTTAAACAGAATTTCTTGTATTTCAGTTTGCATCCGTTGCCTCTTGTCCTGTCACTGGACACCACTGACAAGAGTCAGGCTCCATCTTCTTTACACCGTCCCATAAGGTATTTATATACATTGATAAGATCCCTCCCGAACCCTAAGCCTTTTCTTCTCCAGTTTAGATATCCCCAGTTCTCTCAACCTCTTCTTGCATGACAGATGCATCTAAATCCTTCATCGTTACCCTTCACTGCACTCATTGCAGTATGTCCACGTCTGTCTTGGACCGGGGATCCCACAACTGCACAAACCTCTCCCAATGGAGATCCCAGCACTGCACAGACCGCTCCCAATGTACCTCACCAATGCTCAATACCAAGGACCTATCATT
>JAOXJK010000023.1:97672298-97688150 GCA_025774025.1 Xenus cinereus | reverse complement strand
CAAGGTTTTATATAACTCTCAACAGTTTTTATATAATGTTATACACTACAAAGAAATTTAAATATATTGAGGTTAACTTCATTCTCAATAAAAAAAAACATGCAAATAAGTTTCCCATGTGTTTAAATTATGCATAAAAATACGAATACAAAATTTTGGCATTGATATTTGCAGATTAACTTTAACTTTGAAAGTTGCATTTTCCTCCAAACATTTCTTCTTACTGTGTCTTTAAAACATACAACTACATGGATTGTTGCCCCAAGTGCACTTTTGAAATAAGAAGCAAATTGTTTTCTATATAATTCCCTGTATTACTCTAGGAAACCAAAATTCAAAGCTGAAATTCTGCCCCTGTTGAACTAAACAGAATACTTGAGGATTTTCATATTGATTTTAACTACCTACGGTCTAGGAAATAGTAAGAACGGTAGCACGTGACACCAAACTGGGAAAGGACCCACATTTGAGCAGTTTATGAAGGACTGCACCCCATGAGAGGAACTCTGCACTGGAGCATGGGAAAAGTGTGAGGAAGAAGTGTCAGAGAGGAGCTGTTAACAAACTGACTGCAGCCTACATTCCCCACTTGCCTTCACCGCTTCATGGCATGGGATGTAGAAAAATCAAGGCTGAGAAAAAGTTTTTATCATTTTTTCCTCACCATCCTTCTCTATTTTTAATTGGCAACAATTTATTCTTCCTCAAGCTGAGTCTATTTTGCCTGTGAGGGTAATTGGTGAGAAATCTCCCTGTCCTTACCTTGACGCATGAGCTTTTTCATCTTATTTTTTCTCCCTGTCCAGATGAGGAGGAGTAGTGAAAGAGCTGCTTGGGGGGCACTTAGCAGCCACCCAAGGTCAACCCACCACAACCACATAGGAGAGTTTTCTTAACATTATAAGTTGAAACATTAAAATTGGCTTTAATAATATTACTTATTAAGGTATTTGCCTTTAACTATATTAAATATTAATATTCTATGAGTGATCACGGTGAGAAAACAAAATAATTTTTCCCAAAAGTCATAGGAATTATGACAGCACATAAATTTTGAGCCTTGCTCAGCAACGCTTCTCATAGTTTAAATTTCAAAAAAATAAAAAAGCACAATGCAAAACCTAAATGCATATCTAACATTTTCGGTAATAAAAGTCTACTTATCTCAGCTTTAAAATCTAATTTCCCACACCTGAATGTACTTTCTCAAATCCTATACTTATGTTGGTAATGTTTCTCATATCTCAGTAATAATTAATATATTTATTTTCACCCTGCACCATTCCATGCCATGAAATTTATCTGTGTTAAGCCAAAATGGTAAATATGATTGACTTTAAGGATTACAGGCTTAATTCTTATATCATCTACCTTGATTTTACATCTTTGTATCTGTTAGCAGTTGAGTTACTCTTGACCTATTTTGGTAAAAAATGATAACAGAATCAGTGAAGATAATATCTGGTCATTAGTCTCAAAACCTTACAGCAATCTGCTTAAATATGCAGGTAATAGTGCCCTGTAAGAACACATTGGGACACAAACCATTATTTGGATCTAAGTCAAATTATATATGGCTAAACAGAACAGTTTCTGTCAGTTTGCTTAGGCATCATCTGTAATGAATATACAATGAGGAGATTCTGTAAAAACTCCATTAAAATGTAAAGAGAATAGTAGAAAACGGTAGCTGCAGCTTTCCCTCTGCAGTACTATGTGACTTACTTTTAAATCATAGTGTGTAACTTATAAACAATTTAATCCAGGAAAGCAATTTTAATTTCACTTAGTAGCAAAATGTGCTGTCAATAAAATAAAAAAAAGAATGTATTTACAGATAATTTTGAAAGACTTTTAGACCAGTTTTAAATAAGTTAGCTTGCTTACAAAGATGTGTGCTTAATGGCTTTCTTGTTTAAATTCTTATTCATCTAGAAACATGAAGATATTGTCTAGAAACTTCAATACAGTGTAAAACATTCTTCACACAATCTGGGCCAGTGACCAAGTAAAGTATATTTTATGATATGAGAACAATGCAAATTTGACTTACATGTCTATATAACCTAGAAAAAATATTGTAAGGAAAATGACAATAAAACATTCCCATATTTTATTATCATAATTTCCATGTGTTTATAAAAATAAGTGTAAAAATGCAATATATCGAAATGTTGTAGAGTAACCCCCAAAGTATAAGCATCATAGGCATTTATTATATTTAGCATAAATTTTGACACCTGAATTATATTATTTTATCTCATAGAGCTGCAGAATGAGACTGTAATACAGTTGGGGGGTCACCAATTTGGATAAATCATTTTCAGGTTTAGTCTTCACTGAAACTCACCTATCTTGAACAACAATAAAGGCATTGTATCAGAGGGCTTGAGAAAACATGATAAAACTATATTCCAGCACTTCACAATAAAAGCAGAACAAAAAAGGTCCCTGAAGGCTAGGACTATGTTTTAATACTTGACCAAGAAAAGGTATTAAGTCTTTATAACCTGAAATGAAAATAATAAAATAATTATCAATATAAATGAAAACAACACATTTTAAAGCATAATAAATATTGTCCTCTGACATCTTTTATGTTTAATAATGTACTGGTAGCCTTCATGTAAAACATGAAGGCAAGAACAGCAATACATGTAATCTGGCCTTTGTTATCAGGGATGGGATGACCCAGTGGGAGGGGACCTACAATGACCATCGAGTATAAATGGCTAACCAATTCAGGGCTGACCAAAGTTAAAATATATTATTGACGGCCTTGTTCAAATGCCTCTTAAACACTGACAGGCCTGGAGCATCAACCACCTCTCTAGGAAGCCTGTTCCAGTATTTGACCACCCTCTTGGTAAAGAAAAGTTTCTTAAGGTCTAGACTGATCCTCACATGACAGATTTGAATCACCCCCACGCATCATGTCAGTGGATACCAAGGAGAAGAGATCAGCAGCTCCCTCTCCACTTCCCCTCTTCAGGGAAGGATATTCCTAAATGATAAAAGGAATAATAAAAGATCTATGATGTGAACTGTCCAATGCTGCTATGCACGGGAATTAATAGGAGTGCAGTATCTTAAAGCTTTGCTTATTTAAGAGAAAATACTCCAGGCACAATATCTTACGTACCTTTAAAGTAAAATTCAAAAAGTGAAAGGTTCTGTAATAAATACTGTCAGGAAGATGATATTTGTTCAACATTTTATCAGGTTACACAGGTTGCTTTATAGTGAAACAATCTTTGTAATTATGATTTTGAAAATTAGAACTGCAAAATTAATTTCATTATGTTTTCTTTCTTCATTAAATATGTATTTTAAGTATAAATTAAAGTATATGATTGCTTCACTATGTGTAGAATGATGTTATTTCTATAAAAATAATTTGTGTTCTATGAAACAATATGGAAAAGAGCAAGCCAAAACATGCTTAGATCTTCTAATGTTTCACTCACATGCTATCAATTACAAATAATAACTTTTCACTTATCTGTTTCTATGTCACAAAGTGTTTTTCCTTGATAGTACAATGAATTTTATTAATACTTCAGTTACCTGAAATCTCAAAACTTTACAAAACCAAATTAAGAGCAAAATTACGAAGTCAGATGTACCAGAACATACTTAAAAATCCAACAAATAAAGAAATCAGAGCCATCTGAAAACCTGTAAGCCATGCAATCATACAGCACCGAAGTTATGTGCTACTGCGTGTGACATTATGCAAAATTTCAGTGATTAAATTTTATCTGCTTCTCTCCCCAGTTGCTGAAAAACTGTGGACAATTTAAACAATCATGTTTGCCTGTGGCGAACAAGAAGGAAAAAAAGAAAAAAAATAAAGTAAAATCTATCTGCTTGAGTTTGGTTCTGTGGGATCTGCAAATTTTTCTTTAGGAATTCAGTGAGATGATGAAAGGAAATTCAATTACAGAATTGGGCTTCCCAACTTCTTCTAATTATGCAACATCTCACAGTTCTTTTCTGACTGAAATCTGATATGGAGAGCAACAAGAACAATGACCCAGTTTCCTGCTCTGCCCAAGATGCCACATAATTACACCTTTTGATGAAAAATACAGGTCATCTATATCTTGGAAGAGAATGACACCCAGGATGAGCTGAAAGAAACACATGGTGAAATGCATGACAGTCACTTAAGGCGTAAACGATTAGAGACCTGTTAAAACAAGTGTAACTGTAGATGAAAAGGTTGTAAAGCAGCCAGGAACCAAACTCATTGTGGATACGTAATTGGATTTCAACTGTGAACGTTCAGGCCTTGAATAACACATCCCTGCTCGTTCCCACTGAGATCTAACAATGACCTCTTGGGCAGACTGCCTCAGTGCTTGCTTGAGATCTATACGCTGAAAGAGTATATTATTAAAAATAGCAGATTGCCAGATACACATAGCAGAAAGCAATTTTGGCCTTCAGAATACAATTAATTGATATCAAACACAATAGCTTTACCTACCCATATATAGGGGTAATGAAGGCAGAAAAAAAACCCAGTATCTAATATACATAAAGCATACTATATATAATAAAATTAGATCCAATGCGATCTGTAGCTGCAGATCAAATAAGAAAGGTAAAGGTGTAAAAGTGTGTTAGCAAACATAAAAATGACCCAAGGTGGGTCTTAGGAGAGCAAGAAGAATGCAGCAATATCATCATATTCATGCCAAAGAAAGGCTGCAGAGACTTACAACTTATGGTATTAACCTCTCCAGCAATCAAAAACTACTGGTTTTAAGACTCAGAGGAGCAATGGAATTGTGAATATAACCTCAAGAGACAGAGACTAAGAACTATGTTACAATTTTAATAACGTCAGAGCTATTATTATTATTACTATAGAGTACTTTTACACAGAAGTCTCAAACTGCAATTTTACTCTTTCTGTAATAATTAGGTGTAGACTAATAACATTTCTTGAATTAAACTATTAAGATTTCCATTATACTAACAACTAATTCTTGGCTTTACTTATATATATATATAGTATGATTCTTCTTAGCACATGAACAAGAATTTGATTTCTTTTTGCTGCATTACAATTTTGCAATCAGGAGTCCTAAAAATAACAGTAGACTCAGCCTTAGCAGCTAAATTATGTTGCATTTCTCTGATACATATTGCTCAACCTTTACTGTTATTTCCATGGTACTGTGATTAAAGGTGATGACTACTTGCATTTCTGTAGCAGAAGGAGCTTATAGTCTTCTACAAATATCAATAGTTGTAACATCTTGGTACCATTTTTATAGCAAAAGACCCTGTTGTCTATATATTCAAAACAGAGTTACAAAAGATCATTCTTTGATCTGATGTGAGAACTGTAAACTAGTCTTGATCTCCAAAACCTATGTTTCACTTAGTCAAAACTGTTTTTCCTCTTTCCTGTCTTAACAAAGACACAGCTAGGTGTACTATTGAAAAGCTTAATTCAGACTGGATATAAATATGGTTTTGCTCTTTACTATTATATAGCTTAAGTGTACATGAGACAGTAGAATTGCACAGTATATATATCGGAACGTGATCTATAGCAGTCTGAGAACAAGAGGAGCTTTAACCAGAAACATCATGGCTAGCTATGCCATAACTGAAAACATTTGGAAACAGAAACTAACTTTCAGTAACTGATTTTTTCATTTACAAACTTACTCTCTGAAAATATTAATTCCTCCACTATCAGTAGGGGCAACTCAAATTTCTTTTTTTTAATTTGCATTTACACATACATATAAACTCATTTTGTATTCATGATCCTTGACCTGTATAATTTAGGATTTGGATTTCAAAATGCATGAAAAGTTGGAAGAAATATATGAACTAAAAGTAGAGATTTAGTTTAACTTGTGAAGCAACCCTTTATAATGAAAAGTGCCATACCTACTTAAATTATAAACCTACGCCATTTATGCCTCAGCAACACATTTTGCATGCACAATGAGCTGATAATAAAATTCTTGATCAAATGTTATCTATTGTAATCTATCAAGAAGCTGACTTATCCTAATAGACTTCTGCTTCTGTTTTTCTGGATGTTGCAAGTATAAATCAACAAAATTTCTACTATATTTGAAACATATTGCTTAGCCTCTTTGGATTTCATTTGTACGTATTCCCTTTGCACTTATTGAAAGGCTTACCACAGCCTTCCCTTTGGATCCTAAGTCAAAATACTCTTATTTCATTCCTTTTAATAATGAGTCTGTTTATTTCTTATTTTTAAAGACTTTAGGCATTTAAAAACATATTTGCATCATATGAAAAACAAGTATTCTAAAAAAAAAAAAATAAATCAACATTTCTCAAAAGTCTTTTGGCTAATCTGTTTGCTTTATTTGATCTTCAGTTTTCTTGCTTTTTCTCTTCCCTGTACCTCCCACCTATGCAATGCTCGTGAAACCAAATTATTGGCATTACCAAGTGCAAACAATTCTTAGTGAATACTGCTAGATGCAAAGTACAGTTTGGTTATGAAGATATTAGCTAAAAAGTTTAAATTATCAAAACATCATTAGTTTCTTTTTGTGTTTTAAGTCTAGCTGGAGATAGAGTGTGCTCTTTTTGGTTTCAATCCCAACAGATGTCAGATGTGAAGTGATCCAATTCTATGCAGTTAGCTATCTAATAACTGATTATTTCGCAAAAAATAACTATGTCTGTTAATGGGATTTGTTATTTTAACTCATACAATTATTTTTTAAAACTCCTTCAGATTTCATGTCTGTCGTCTTATATTTACTTAGCTTACCATCCTGTACACAGCTCCCAAAAAAACGTTAAATACTTTCAATTTAATGTCACGCTGCATACAGACTATATTCTTTAATTATGCACATGGTTCATTTAAAGTTTTAGCTTTCTTTACAATTTTCAGCCTACAAACTGAAGCGCTTCTAATAGACTTGACCGAAAAATTAGGCCAGGATCAGAAAATACCTGTGGACTTGACAGAGTACCATGAAAAAAAAAAAGATTATGAAAGGCACTATATTTATAGATCCTTAACATTGCCTAATAATCAGAGAAATTAGCTGGTTGCCTTTTCTAAATTTGTGCTGCAAAGAAGTCTACATTACAACAGTCACATCATAATTTGAGCAGACAGACTCAGGCCATGAAATGGAGAACTCTTCCCTGAGTGTGATACTTCTGGTGTGGTAAAGTTTATGGCAAGATTTATTTAAGAAATAGCTTCTTGAGAATGAAGTCATACACCTAGCCACCTTAAGAAAGGTATTTTTTCCAAAGGCAATACTATTTCCTTTACCCCTCTGCAGAAACCTACAACAAGGAACTGCAACAAGGATGCTGAGAGAAAAGAAAAACTTAGCAGATAAATGAGTACAGCTATGGATTACTTGTCTCAAGTATCTCTAGCTATTACCTGCTAACCTCTTTTTTTGGTTTTGGGGTGGTTGTTTTTTGGTTTTGTTTTATTATAACCCACATGCATGTTAATACTACAGGCAACTCCAAGAAATCCTTTCGTACAACCTAGTTAGGCGGTGATGGGTCTTGCATATCTTCATGTAATCAATAGATGTAGGATCGTACATCATCTTTACAGGCTTCTATAATTTCCTGCTGTTTTATGAATATATGGATGGCAGAATTGCTGCCAGTCAGAATGACAGCCATCTGGATACACAGACATATCTCAAGGTCATTGCAACTGGCAGAGGGCAGTCTATCTACAGCAGAAGGGTACAAAACAAGAAACTCATAGCAAGTTTCGGTTGCTATTGCTTTGACTGTCAGTTTTCATATGAGAATGACTCATATGAGCTTTTAATATTAGACCTGAATAAAAAGGATGACTTCTTGAAACATGCATTTCTGTGAAAATAAAAGAATCATCTTCAAGACTGTGGAGAATTAAGAGCCTCAAGAGTTACACTGAAACTTAGACACAGCCTCAAGGAGGTAACTTGGGTGCATTTAAAAATATAATGTAGGAAGGATCTGGACAGTCTCACGGATATTTAAAGAACAAAAACTCCACCAAAACACAGCTAACATTCTGGAATCCCCTGCACACTTTAGAAAGGGCTATAGGATCTTGCCCTTTGAGATGCAGGTTCCTCTTTTCCGGTAACCAGCTGTCCACACACACTTCCTGAAGGAATTGACTTTTGAGGTGAGAAGAAAGTGAAAAAGCATCCTCTTAAGTTTCATGATCATAATGACAAGGGCAGTGCTATTAAAGGAACTGTACCTTGCCTGCTGAAGAAGGATTGAGTAAAGGTGCTTCAAAAGTCTCTGAAGGTTTACAGAGCATCATCAGTGTTTAAGTGAGATCTGAACAGACAGGCTGAGCTTTACTATTGTGATTGTGAGACATAAACCAGAGAATTAAAATTATTAGGTTGGAATCTGTTCAAGGAAGAAAAGCCGTCATTGCTAAAGAATCAAAAGTTGCTCCATTATGGCTTATGTTGGAGTGACATCTGACTTACCAATCTCCAGCTGTGAGATCTCGATGCTTAAACATAAATTGCATCTCATTGGATGATGAAAAGTTTTTTCCTTGTACATTTAAATACCAATCAATCAATGAGATAAGAAAAAATGACTTTATTCTGCATATGAGATGACTGTCAATCATAGTTAACATCCCCATGAAGACACATAAAGCAAAAGGAAGGACCTTGAACTGACAGTGATCCTTAGCCAGATCCAAAAGGAGGTGATAATAAAGGACTGGTTTCATCTCTGTATGACAGCACGCTCCTTTTGTCACTTAAAGTCAGGCCCTCTCTCTGAACAGCTGAAACAATACTGTCTAATATCACCACTTGAGCTCAAAGCTATAAATAGAAGATTTCAATATTTTTAAGTTTAATGTGGTCTTATCAACAACCTTTCCCATCAGCACATGAGAACAGTCACCATAGAAACTGCTGCTTTTGTAATGCAGTGGAAGTTTCTGGGGGTGAACGCGAGCCTGTCTTAACTTAACTGGCCTCTTAAAAAGAGCTCTGAAAAAAACATGGATCACACAGTATGATGCATAACAAATTGCATCTTGAAGTCACTAGCCACTAGTGACAGTGCAAAGATGTCTTATGCTATTTCTCTTCAAGATGTTAGGCCAGTCTGATTTTGAATGGAAAGAAGAGACAGAAGGTAAGGGAAAGAGGGGTAGAGAGTGACTGCAACAGCCAACTATACATTGAGGGCTCCTGTCTGGACAAGCCATTTGTTTACAAGAAAAAGAGCTGAGTTTGCTTGTTCTCCCTTTCCCTCTGTAAACAATCCACGTTTTTTAGCTTGAAGTTTACACCTGTGGCCAAGTAACTGTCAGATCCTTGCCATATTAAGCCCCAGGAGACAGGATAAAGAGGAGAACAAGTTCAAAAGTCATCTTATGGCATCATCATATGGCTAGAGATGACTGTGACTACGGAACAAGTAGACAAAAATGAAAAATAGCAAGTGACTAAGATGTAAGGAAGGCAAAATACTGAAATACCCGACCGAGGAAAGGTGGCGTCTAACATTTTTTTTTAACACTGCTTTGGTACATGAGGTCCAGAGGATTCTAATTTTTAAAAAGAATTTTAAAAATTATCTAGGAAAATACAGATTCGTACATCCAATATTCTGTGCTAGCCAAGGAAGTAAAGAACAAAATTAGTGAACAGTGATGGTATGCCTAGGAAAAGTTACCATGTCTTTTGTAGAATACTATTCTTTAGTAAACTTTTGGAGTTATTGAAAGGTTAATTACGTTGTTTCCCCAAAGATGACTCACTCAATGTTGTCCGTGTGGACTTTCCAAGGGCTTTTCCTAAAGTCTGTCACCAACTTCATGCAGAAATTAGGCAGCCACAGCACAAAAAGTCTTGCAGAAAAAATTTGTTAAAAAAATAGAGACTAGAAATGTATGAAACTATTAGTTCCACCACCGACAGAAAGTCACCAGCAGAGTTCTGGTATGAGCTGTGATGTCGGACAATTTCACAATCTGGAGAATGGCAATATTAGTAGAGTGAGAAAGTTTATTAATGACAGAGATCTCTTTCAAAATAGTAAATACAAGTTCAAAAAAAAAGGTGAAAAAAATTAAGAAACATGGAGTGACTAGCAGATGAAATTTGATACAGATAAATATTAAACGATGCACAAGAGAAAAATAATTGCAAATTCACACATAAAATGATGTGCTCTCAACTGATAAATGAGGGTAACACCTTGGCATCGTGAAAGATAATGTCCCTAAAGTTTAATCTGAGCACTTAATACAGTCAAAAGTAAAATAAACTATGAATTAAGAGAGAAGCAGATGGAAATAAAAGAGAGAACATCACTTTGCTACTGCATAAAAACTCATCCTGAATACTTCATGTAACTCTGGTCCTCCAACCTCACAAAGTAAAAAAGATGCAATAGAACAGCTATGAATCTTGACTTCAGTAAAGCTTTTGATATTAGTAAGGCTCATCAACATAAAAGAGCCTTATAGGAAACTCTGGAAAACACTGCCTAACTTAAAATGTTATGGGATAGGGTCAGAGCTAGTCGGACAGCATAAGCAGTTAATGTTTTCAACTTCAGATTTAAAGGATACATAGAGATTTCTACAAGTCTGTTCATGGGCATTTTTTTTAAACAAGCTCTATGTTGAAATAGCAAGTCTGATATTTAAGCTTCTACACTGGGAAAGACTGTAAGTACACCGGTAGACAGGTTTAGGAAGCAAAGTCATCTTGATGAATTGAAGAGATTGCCTTTAGAAAAAAAACACAACAAAAACCAGAACAAAACAAAGAACCAGAAAAGTATCATTAAATAGGACAGTGCATTTAGAAAGGTGTAATATACTGCTCAGTTACTGAGTGACAGCTACTCAGGTAACAGCTCTTTAGAAGAGGATCTGGTTGTCATAATAGAGCACGAGCTGAACACACATCATCAGTCACCTCTCCCAATAAGTCAGGCATCACAATGAAGCATACATAATAGTCTGCAACAGACTTTTTTCCTCTTTAATCAACATTTATGGGACCTCTGCAAAGCTGTGTCAATTTTTCACCTGAATCTTCAAGATATCAGCCAACTAGAGACTATTTTCTGCAAAAAATATTAATATCTAGAGTTGATATTATTTAGTTCTTAGCAACACAAGCAAAAGAAAAGGACGAAATGTCAGCATACAGCTTGGGTTTTCAGCAATAACAAGTTAGGATGCATTGGCTAAGCTGCATAATATATCTAGTCATAAAGAGAAAACAACAAAATTAATAAAACAATGATGAAAGGTTGGTGAGTATGGGGCGAGGTGGATGTTTGAGGGAGTCAGCAAAGACTTGACTCTGTTCACCATCCCATAAATTTGTGTGAAAGTTCCATCCCACTGTTACCTAAAAGAGGGCACCTTGTTTTGGATGCAAGTTCAGTGGAGCACGATCCCTTTCTCACAAGGCAGTGAAGTGACCAATACAGATAGTGTGACTGAAAGTGTGACTTTTATTCACACCTATTCTATTTCCAGTGGAAAAATGTAGAACAAAGTACTAATTGCAGCTCCCCAATCAAGATTTTTCCTTTAATACTATAACCTTTTCCACTTTACAGAACATAAAGTTTTAAGGACAAATTAGTTTTAATTGTAATGAGGCTGTGATACATTTAAAAAAAAAAAGCAAGGCCAAATCAGACTTAAATTATTTTGAACTGGCATGATTAACACTGAATAACACCTAATTTGTGCTTCACATCTGATTGTATTCCTGTTGATAGATTATAATGTAATATCACTGAGTTACAACACACTCAGAGGATCTACACTTAAAACCTCTTTCTTTATAAAATTTATCAGCGATAACTCCATCTTCTGAGATAGAGTTTAGTAAAAAAGCAAGCAAACAAGAATAATTCTATGAATTTACATAAGCAGGTAGAATCAGTGTTATCTGACTGACAGATTTTATTTGTCCTGATTTCATTATGGGTTTGTTTTGTGAATCAGGTTTCTTCTTAGAATCACAAGATAATTCAGGTTGGAAGGGATCTTCGTAGCTCAATAGTCAAGCCTGAGGTTCAAAGCAGTCAACAAGGAATTCAGGTCAGAGTGGGCAAGGTTTTGTCCAGTTAGGTCATGATGGAGCAATTAAACCTGGAAACCACTTCTAGGCACATGAAGGACAAGAAAGTCATCAGACATAGTCATCATGGAGTCACAAAGAGGAAATCATGCTTGACCAACTTGATGAATTTCTGTGATGAAGGAATTGGCCTGGCAGATGAGGGAAGAGCAGTTGATATTGTCTACCTGGACTTCAATGGCCTTTGACATGTGAAGAATGAAACCAAGCATGACAATGTAGCATGGCTGTAATGTCACCTATGCAATGGCGTTGGACTATAAATGAGACATCTGTAAAATTTCATTTGGAAGCACTTTTGTCCTCTTCAATATTTGAACAGCTTGGCTAGTAGGTATGTGTTGAAAAGTGATAGATATTAATAGGTATAGAAGTATCATGCAAAGCTGAGATTTGGCAGATAATAAGATTTTTAGGTTTTGTTCTGTAGCCACAGGTAACCAGGAATCTGAGCACAAAGCACTTTCAGATTTTTATTTTTCTACAGTTCAGTAGTTCTGCTCTACAAAACATGAACAAGCTGAAAAGCTTAGCTGAAAAGCTAAGACATTAGTATAAAAGCTTTGGCAAAGGTAAGAGTTTGTGCATACAGCAATCTCTATGCTTTATCAAAAAAAAATAAAAATAAAAATAAATTTAAAAATGGAGCCTGACAAAAATAATTATGTTCAAAGCTGGGCAGTCTTAAAATCAAATTAGAAGTATGTCATGTTTACCTCTGAAATAATAAAATAGAACAGGTGTCTGGTTTCTAGCAAGTACAAATGGGTCTTGGTAAATGAGTACACCTTGTATCTTTTTAAAGTCTGAACAAATGAATAAAGAAACTCTAAACGTGTATATCTCATTGGTAAGAGCAAATAACCATTTACTCACTGATCCTCACTAAAAAGAAACTAGTAGAAAAATAAAGAGCAGAAATAGAGGAGATTGTTAATATCAAGTTATTTTTGTTTTGTTTCTACTACTGTTTTTGTTTGCTTTAACCCAGTTAGCTTGTGTCTAAAGGCAGAACTTAATACCTTCCAATAACATGCCCAAGATCTTACTGTGCCACTCTCTTTTGCCTGTTGTTAAGAAACAGAAGTTGTCAGTAAAACTGAGTGAAATGAAGAAAATATGCTTGATGCCGACTCAAACTTCAACATTTGCTTTTGTATCACAGGAAATGGTATTTTTACATGCAGTAATTTTTTCAAGAAACATTTCAAAATATAGATGTGACATAATAAAGGAAATTTATTCTGCTTATATGCCTGCCCATTAATCACTTCTGAAAAGAAAAGCACAAGGATCTTTATGAATTACAAAACTCGATAACAATACTAAAAAATAAATACATTTGGGACTACCCTAATGTTATTAATTCTAAATGTGGATCTCTAATGTCACTTTCAAACTATTTTATGCTCTCTTTATCACTATCACTGTCTATTTGGTAGACGTTTTTATTAGCTAAATAAAAACTGCTTGAATTAGATCTACGGATATACTGAGCCTCTATAAAAAGGTTATATCCAGGTTTAGAGAGTTAGATTTATTCTAATGATTTCAACAGAAGCTTTACTAGCATATTAATTCCCTAGGGATTTTGCATATTACTTTGTATGAAAAATATATTTGAATCTGGTGACCATCTGCAATCTGGCAGCTGCACCAAAGACTAATTTTGTCATTTTTATACTAATGTTCAGGGTTTTTTATTTAAATTAAACATTTTTTTTTCTAAGGGAGATACATCACAGGAATATATATCACAGAGAAAAAAGTGTGAAATGATTGCATAAAAAATTTTTTATTTTTCCAATATATTCTGTATGATCTAGAAGATCATAGTGCAAGCATATATCAATTTTGTTTCTATTCTTACAAATTGTCCATTATTATAAAACACTATTCAGAAGTGCTACTATCAAAACATTTGTTGTAGAATTTTCTCTTTGTCTCAATGTTTCTGTAGTGAATAGCACTGCTCCCTTTTTATTAAAAACATTTTTCATTCTTTGATTGCAAAGATAATCTAAAACCGTGAACCAAGGGCAAATATGAATATGTAGAAAGTCTCAGAAAATGGCTTGTGGTGATTAATTCTGCCCATTATGCATCATCAGAGACCTTTGGACTGTAATATTAGCATTTTCCCACAGCACCAGAAATGTTGTACTTCAGTTATTGACATTCAAAACATTGATTTCTCTAATACAGTATCTTTTTGCTGTCTCCTTGTTTCATCGTATCTAATTCAGACCATACCACTCTATAATTGCCAATAGAAAGTAAATTCAATAAATTACAAGGCATATATAGACTGATCAGTGTTCTGCCTCAGGTGAAGGCACAAGGATTCAGATTACTACCAGAAAGCAAAAACTTCAGATTTCTCCAGGCTTTTAGGATTTAGAAGATTAATTTGTGAAATAACTACAGGTTGTCTGAATTCTGATGCATGCAGAGCAGTGGTGGAAAAAAAAAAATTGGTATAATTTTTAAAGTTTTTAGCTGCTAGCACCCATAAAACTCTATAAACACAATAATAATAATGATAATAACAACAATAGCAATAATGTAGTATCACTGATGTAATTTTTTGAAAGCTATTACTGCATATCTACTAATGCAAATTTCATCTGCCTTATTCAAGAAGAATAAGAAGGAAAGGTATTTCTCTAAGGTGAACTGAATTAATTATGTTTCAAACTGACACGTAGCTATTCGTTAATAGAACAATACCTGGAACAACACTATAGGGGTTAAAAAATACTGCACAAGTCTTTGATCCCTGTATGATGAAACTGGGCAAAAGTGAATTGAAAATAAAAGTTGAAGACAGTAATTAAATACTTATATCTCTAAGTATTACTCATATCTGTTAAAGCTGTCATATAATTTTGAAGAGAATCTGACCTGTTATTTGGATTTTGGAAGATAATTTAAATACTACTAGAATGGCTTTCTAGAAAAAAATATATAAAAATTTAGGATCTTAAAAGATAGTCTTGATTTTTAAACACACATATCTTAACTGTTTGAATGAGAAGCCCAGGCACATTAAAGTCCAAATTCTAATGGCAAACCCAGTGTAGTGACATATTTACAGGTAAGCATTAAATTTCCTGCAAAATGCCATATTTTTACCATAAAGCATTTTTAAAAATTTGTATAAAAGTATTTTTTGGGGTTTTTTTTCTAAAATTCTGTTTGTATAATCCAGTACCTTTAGGAACCATATTTAGGATTTTACAGGGCTTAAATGAAAAGTTGTAAATTCTTTAAAATTGTCTGTAATCACACTGTTAAACATAAAATGCCATAAAGATAAGCGATAAGCTTATTATTCTTATGTCTGTAGGAATTTAAATGAATGTCTAGTACCTGATAAATTTATGAAATACATGTAAGAATACATAAAATATTCCGAATGTTGAAATCACTTTTCTAATCAGAGAATCATTTAGGTTGTGAGGAACCTCTGGAAGTCATCTAGTTCCACCCCTGACTCACTAGATTATAAAGTTTATCGCATTGCAATTGGTTATACTAAATTACCATAAAGCTAGTGTTGTAATAAAGATACCACCTCCCTCATTATTTTACCACATTATTGCAGATCTAATTCAGGAACTGTATTTTGATTGGCCTAATTAAAATAAAAAAACAAACAAACAAACAAAAAAAAACCCAAAGAAACAAAAAAAACCCCACAAACACA
>JAOXJK010000023.1:97647808-97667132 GCA_025774025.1 Xenus cinereus | reverse complement strand
AATAGTACATTTCTTCTCGACATATGTGCAACATTGTGAAAAAAATTCCCAAAAACTGTTAAAATATTTTTGAATGCAGATTTGTTTTTGCATACGAACTTACTGAAATTCAGCCATAGGGCAAATAACACTAGCATTTAATTTAACCAAGTGTAATAAAAACAGCCACCAGATTCTCTTCACATCATAATAAACAGGCAGAAAACAAGAATTGTACTTAGCACAGAATCACACTGAGATTTCCTAATGATAACTGCTAAATTTAATTTTCTTCTTACATTATTTTCAAGACTCTGACCAATCATATCTTCTTTTTTTTTCTACAGACAGACTACAATACCTCTGATATTCATGAAAGCATAATTAACTGAAAAAGTGCAGAGTCACATTTATCTAAACTTTTTTATTCTAGTTCAGTTATTGCTTCAAAAGGTAAAGTTTGGATTTTAAAAAAAATGTATATATTTCTGTATATATGGATCTAGTGCATAGAAAAAGAGGAGAGAGTAGGCACAATGCTCTGTAGCACAGGCACAACTTCTGCAATGTTGCAAGCTTATTCTGTCTCAGCTGCTTCTAATGTATGAATTCCACTCAGGGTCATCACATTTTAAAAATCTGGAATGGGACCTTCTGTTGCCCAGTTACCAAAACATCGTCTTCCTCTTAGAAACAGTCAAACAAAATAGCAAGTCCTATAACAGAAAAGGCTAGAGAGGGACTAACTATTCAGTTTAAGGCATAAAGATCTCTTTGGGAAAAAAAAAATTATATGCAGCACATGTTTAACTGGCAAAAAAAAGCCAAAATCTGGGCAAGGAATGAGGCAAACCTGCAGTGACATTCTTTTGCTTTATTTGCATTTATGGTATAAATGTACTCTCCTCTGGCTTTGTGAAAGTGCTCTTCCTGTGAGTTTGTGATTAAACCCTGTATTAGGAACTGAGTTTATACTGCGCAAATCCATCATGAAGGCAACATGACAGTGCAGAAAACTGCAAGGTTCCCCGCACTCCAGGAAGCACCCTTCACTGGTCTGTTTACAAAAGAACATCTGCATTGTGTTGTAACCTCTTCACTTGTATCCTTTCCAGTGAGCCTGGAACGGTGCTAATAGTTACCTATTAAATAAATGAAGAGTAAAATGTTGAGACGATCGCTGCATGAAAATAGGCTGGCTAACCTGACAAGCTCTGTCTAAGCCATTCTGCCACTGGATACAGAGATGAGACAGGTTACTGAACTCAGCATTTCATTGCATGTTCTATCTCATAACAATACTGGAAAATGCAAAAAAATGAGAAAAATGAGAAATGAGAAAAAATTCTTCAAACAGTTTGCTTCCTATGGAAACCTCTGGACATTTATGCAAAGTCAAATTCTGCATAGAGGCAGAGAAATAACCAGAGATGTCATAAGCAAGCACTTGGTATTTTCCTGTACAACAGATGAGCATTAGGCATGTGTAGATCTGATGCCTAAAACCTATTGTCACATTTGAAGCTTTATGGGGGATATTTTTAGAAGCTAACAGCGCCACGTTTTACAAGGGTAGTTATACTTTTGCTCTGCATACTCTTGCAAAGTTTAAGTATTAAGAAACTTAGACTTTTTCAAAAAATTACTCTCACATAGGCACGTGACAGACTGACTGATATAGACCTTAAGGTTCATGATAGCTCTCAAGAGGTCTTAGAGATTGCCTGCTGAATTGAAAGCCATGTTTAAAAGATTGTGTAAAGAGTCTGTTAACTGTACTGTGGGTCTAGTCATAGTGTCAATGCTCACAAGCTAAAGTAGGCCAATTTGAACTGAGGATAGGAAGGATCATGATCTTGGTTCTGACTCTTTGTGGTGGTGCTTAACTATTTTTATAAAGAAATACATGAATACAATTCAGCAACTGCTGAACCATTGTTCTTCTTCTCTAACACGCTTCAAATCTATCCATATCTTTCTTGGATCAAGCAGCTGACAAATCTGCGTGGTAACCGATGTTAACCCCTTTCACAATATGCAGTAGGTGTATTAATACTACCTTGATTCTTGTTGAGATCACACTTTAGGATTGAATTTTTTGTCTCTATTTACTTCAAAGTAGCATTAAATTTGTGTGGCATTTCATATTTTTTAAAGAACTCCAACTAAACTATTTTATTTACATTTCCAAAATTTTAAAACATTAGTCTGTTAGACATTAGTAACCCTTCAATCTATTGCAAACAGATATATCCAAATATTTACGTATATGACAAGTTCACTGTCCACCTGTCACAGTCAGCGTTGATCATTCCAGTTTTATTTTACTTAATGAAAGCTAGGAGGAAAAACTGATCCTAAAAAGTTAGAACTAATTTAGGCAGTGCACTTAAAGGCTTTAAATTATGGAGGAGTTAATACAGGCCACGCAGTATATCCTTGGAGCTTGCTTTTTCCATGCTGAATCTCAGCTATCAAATGAGCTCCAGTGCCATTTTTGCCACGTGACACTTTGAAAAATTTTTATTCTATAATACCTTACTGCAAATTCCATCATATTTCCCAAACAAAGCAAAAATTCCAGTAAGTAGAATTACTTCTGTCTTTCCCCTTTAACATCACCTTCCTGAAACCTGAGATTTGCACAACTTAACATACGTATGGTGATTTGGTCCTCCATTTACTATTCTCCCCAAGGGCTCTTTACTTATAATATGAAGCTCCTGTTTAGTAATGTACCAAAGTGAGTTAATTAAAGAAAGTGCTGATGGTAATTTTTTTATGTAAATGCCTGGAGGTTTCTATTTACCTTGATCCCAAACACCAAATCTATAGTATTGCTAAAGAAAAATTAAAGGAATCAAAATAATTTTCAGAAAATACCAATATATTTTTAAAATAATCTAATTATTTTCCCCCAAGTATATACATTTCACTATGCAGTCTGTGGATTTCTTAGAATTTCCTATTATTTGCCTATAGGTTCTCAGCCGGCTTTTTCCCAGTAGAAAAGGCACCCAAGAAAATATTTAAAAGAGAAGATAAACAGGGAGCTTCATGCACAAAGGAACTTTGATCACCTGTGTTTCATGGCAAAGCAAATGAACATGCTCTATGAGGTAGCCCAGGACTGTAAGTGCATAAATTATCCTGTAGCACTTGTCTCCTTGTGCAGTAAATGTGGGTTTAGTCATCCTCATTATCAACCCCATCAGGCTGCACAGAGTCTGCACAAAGATAATTTATGTAGAATACCTGATAAACTAAGAAAATAATAAACAGGGGAAAAAAGAAAAAAGGGTATATAAACAAAGACAACATCCAAGAACATTGTCCCAATAGCTGCAAACCTTGATATCTTAGATTTATACATTTGACAATGTAATACTGAATAAGCCTGATAGTTCTAGTATGGGAATTGGGAACTAACTTGTAGAACAAACAAAATAAGAAAAGTATATGGAGATTTAATTATAGGTTTGGGGGGTTTTTATTTTATTTCTATTATTTTTTTTTTAAATAATGGTACAATGTTCTCATCTAATGCATGCTCTGAGTTTTTCCTGTCAGGCCATATCCTGAATTAAATGACAGAATATTAATGAGTGTATGTTGCTATATTTATATGCTTTGGGATTGTGTAGGTAAAACATTCAGTTATTTATTTTACATGTCTCTGTGTGAGAGTGCATGTGTATGTATGTGCAGGAGTAATAACAAATATGTTGATTTTTCTTCTATAATGTGTAGATACAAAGTACTTAAGAAAGTGTCTTATATTTAGGTATGTTTAATGGATATTCACTTATGGCTTGAGAAGTCTGATTGATTCTCCATTTTGTAACGTTGTCTGAAGTCCTTTCACTATGAAGAAATTAAATGTATATATTTTGTAGAATAATATGTCACCACAACAGCTGGTACATTCTTACATTGAATAAGATTGTAATTACATTAAGAAACTATGAACAAAAACTTACTGATTAAAAATAGTTAAAATTTCAGTTGACCATGGTGTTTGAGCTCCACTTAAACCATGAAAACTATTAGGATTCTATATTTGATTTTTGTATGAGAATCTTTTCCTTCCTGAAAATACATAAAATAAAAAATAAGAAAAGTTTAAAGCTAAAAGATAAAAGAAATATATTGATGGAGATCAAAACAGCAAAGAAGAAGAAACTGAGGCAGAGGAGGATGAAAGGACAAAAACCATAGTGGAGGAAGGATATAACGGAGAAATTCTAAGTGTACTTGCAGTAGATAAGTTCCTCTAAGAAAAGTTGGAGGCAAGAACCTAACTTTCAGCAAGAGAAGTACATACATAGCAGTGGCTGGATAATGATAAATACCAATTATGACAGTGTAATCACTGTAGTAGGGGTTTTGTGGGGTTTTTTTGTTTGTCGTTTAACCTTTAAAGACAACTCTGGCAATGCTAAAACAAAAAGGCATGCTTACCTGTTCTACAGTTGTGTGGTTTTTTGTATTTTTTGAATAGGGGATTGTTTTAGCTATAAAATAAATTTAATGAGGAATAGCCTTTTTTTGTTTCTCCAGATACAGGTAAAATAATGACGGATTTAACAGCCATCCAGGCTGGAAAAGTGTATCTATGAGAAAGGCAAATATGACTAACCTTCACTGCATTAAATTTCAACAAAATAATGACAATAATGGATTTGTATAATTCTTATCCATGCAGATACAGTATGAACATATCACAGTAAAAATATTACATATTGCCCTCTCCTGAAAGGAAGAACTCTTTCTTCTTTGTCCTTGACCTGATATTAGAACATGAGGAAACAGAAGCATTAGAACTTTTAAAATGTCATACTTTTGTATTTAACAAAATAGTCTTGATAACTTTGAACGTTTTTAGGGTTTTTTGTTTTTCAATAGTTTCCAGTAAGTCACATATATATTGCTTAATCTTGACAAATAAAACTTTGCCACATTCTAATGCATTCACTTTGTTTGGAGGCTGAATTATTTGTTTGTCTTGAGCATTGCATTACCAGCTAATATATTCCAACTGCCTTTCTGAAATACAAATTTACTGTAAAATCAAAGATAATATCATAGCAAATTTACTGCTAAGTCTCCTTCTTCAGTTTTTCCATTCCTTCACGTCCTAAAAGTTTCCCTAAATTGCCATTTCCAACTAGGTATGTCATACTTAGATCCATCTGAGCCTCATAAAATTCATACCCCACAGCTAAATCTTGGTAGAGTAAACCTACCTGATATCCTGAAAGCAAATCTGAGATACCGAGCACAGACAGGGCTCAGTAGTTAGTCTCCTTCATTCAAAAACAGCACAGAAGGATGAAGGTCAGAGGGAAAGTAAGCAACAAGGAATATAACTGCCAGTCTGTATTTGCGGCAACTGCCTTAGGAGGGAAGCTGTGTTTCTGCATTTAATGTTAGAAATCAGCTGAGAAAAACAGATAAAGCAAATGCCACCAGAAATAATGCCCGAAGCATTAAGAATGCTCATTCAGTTAGCTTTCCCCACATACCAGGAAATACAGTACTTTCCTGCGCTGTGGGAAATTTGTTCTTGGATCTTTTAAACATCCTGATCCCGTTTCCCTCTTCCATCAGTACTTCCAACGGTTTTTAAAGACAGCAAGAGTCAAAACTTGTAATGAATGCACAAATGAAACATCTAAAATCAATACAGAAAGCCATTTTGATTTAGGTATATCAGTTATATACAGTTGGAAATAGATATATTCATGTAGGAGAGATATTTTTTTTTGGACGCATTCTTTTAGTTACATCCAGTACCAGTATACTCCTACTCCAAAGTTATACTTTTTCATTCAATGTATGGCCATTATGGGACCCTTCTCATTCAATCTGTGAGGTGTGCCCTTCATCTAAAATAGCATACTTTATTCCACAAAGCCGTGTACATATGTCTTAATCCCTTTTGGTTCTGATCCAGTGAGAGCGAACAAAACCCAAACAGTGATTTAGCTGATCAGCCTCTAGTGGACTGCTTTAGGACGAGACGCAGTATTGTTTTGACTCTACTATTTGTCCATCAAGTATAATTGGAATTCAGACATGTAGCATCCATACGTACAAATCAAATTTCATCCAAAATGTCTGCCATGCTAGATCTGAGTTTTCTGTTCCAGCCCTACTTGTGTTACAGTGTCTTCCCATAAAGCCTCAGTAAGCTTATTAAGAAAATATTATATAGAAGCTATGCTGCTACATCTCACTCACATGATGTCTTGAAAGGTAGGAATATCAGCATTAACAGAAATTATAATGTTGAATAAGTATACACAAAAAACAGCAACACAACAATAAAATTAAGAATAAACAACCCGTGGTTGTTTTTTGTGCAACATATATTTTTTTCTTGTGTCAGTTGTATGTATATAGAATTCCATTATAATTTATGTATTTAAATGCAAATTGAGCATGAAGATATACTGTAGTGAGTTATATATAACATGATTTTTCCAGTAGGCTTGTAAGTACATTTTGCACATTGTATTAAAATATACACACTCTTTCGTTTGTTTTTGAAATGTATTTAAGACTGTACAGAATCAAGGCTACCCTGGAAGTCTTCTACAAGATTTTAGGACACTGGAAGTTTATAAATCTCATTGTTATACTGCAACATTAGCTTTCTCATGTAAATAGTTCTTTAGTTATACTTTGTGTTCTAAATCATAATGCTTTATTAAAAAAATAATAATACACAAGCCCATTTCAAAGCAGGAGGGAACTTAACCAGTATTTGTTTGTTTCATAACTGAGACCTTAATAATTTCAATTCTAAACTGCGTGAATCCTTTGTCAATGATGCCGTATGTCCCTAAAATTAAAGACACTGTTCCGGTAAATGAAAATTAAGGAGGTTTAAATTCAAATTTAAATATTCACATTTACATAGGGTACAAAATTCAGTTTTAACACTGCGTGAAGGACAAAAGAGCATAAAAAATTGTGCTTCCAATTTCAACACACCATGGGAAATCACCCTTTCAGGGAGTTCTTAGTATAGCTGTATGATCTAGGTGGCACAGGATGTACAAATGAGTCAATTCTAAATTCACAATGACTTTTTCTTTCACGCTATTAAATCTATCCTGAGACTTACGAAATAGTAAGAATTAAGTAAATCAGTAGCATGAGTCTGTGCATTGCCAAGAATATACAAAAGTTTAGTGAAAGTAGTTCTTAGATCTACATCCTGATCTCTCTCTGTAGAGATCAGGATCTCTGCAACCCCAAACTCTTTGAATAAGAGAGGATAAGTTCTACAGATAAAAATCAATACTGTGGCAGCACACTGGTAATCTCTGTAGAGACGTGATACATGGTGCCCAGCAAGAGCTTTCTTCCCCAGTCAGAGTGTAGTGTTAGACTACAGGTGCTGTAGATGTCAGACACGCTGACAAACGTTCTATTACTTGTGGCAGGATAGCCTGAGCAGCCATTCAGAGGATGAGGAGCCCTGCCTGCAACAAAGCTTTGAATAAACGGGCTATTTATGGATACACTTTCTAAAAACCATTCTAATATTAAATAATGTACGCACAATAACGACATCTAACTGGAGCAGACTTGCCCACTGAAACAAAGGTTCTGAATACATTGCAAATTATTACATATTACATATAAGCTACTTACATGGAAGTAATAATCCGAGCAAGACAGGGATGTCATTAATGGATGAGATCTGAGCTACCACAAACTTTGGCCCAATCCATGAATCAGCAAGACAACCTCATGCGTATTATCATAGCCTGCTTAGTAAGACTAATCTTCTAGAGCATATTCCAAAAATGAATTATCTTAAAAGAAATTACCTCAAAATCAACCTTAACAGTATGTGGATTCCCTAGCTGTGAACTGGGGAAAGTTTTCCTGAGCAAGAATGTTCTCCTGAAGGTCCCCAGCTATGTCCTTTGAAAGGCAATAAATCAGAATTACCATTTTATGGCAACATAACCAAGGTATGGTTCAACTTTGTACAAAAACCTGAAGGCTCAGCCCTATAGAACTGTATGTGAAGTTTCCCACCCTCCCTCTAATTAATTCCGATGTCTTCAATTATGCAACTTCAGTGAATACTTTTTTTTTTTTTTGTAAAGAAGAAGAAAGTTGTTAGGCCCAAACAAATACTTAATGTCTATGGTTTGTACTGTGGCCAAAGTACATTCTTCAGGAAAAAACCAAACCAAACCAAACAACAAACTGCAACTGGAACACACTCTTTATTTATCAGGTCATTAAACTTAGAACTATTGCAGCCCATGGCACATCTACAATACCACAATCTACAGTCAGTCAGGAAAATACTGCACAAAACTAGGCATCACTCCTGAAATACCACCAAACCTTGCCTTCCTATAGACACTGGAGTTGAAAACTGGAGCCCTTGTACCCAGCAATGTTACCAAAATAGTGAAAGCAGCAGGAAATCCAAAGCAGTAAGTCTTATGAAAAAACCCACAGCCTGGAGAATGAATTGAAACAGCAAGAGATAGAATTGTGCTTAGAACATACTGAAAAGATTGTACTAACAGCAAGAAAGAGATAAAGACGACAGAAAAACAGTACAAAGTAACTGATTCTAAAAAGTTGAGAAAATGCATAACAGAACTACTAAACAAATGTAGAATTACCAAAAATTACAGCAAGTATTTGCAAGTACTAAAAGTCTAACAAATGACTCAGTGGGATGCTGATCAGAAGCTACAATAGCGGGACCCAGAGGAAACAAATAAATGGTAAGAGAAGAAAATCAGCTCTTCAAATTAAGCAGAGCATTAACAGAAATACCTTTGAATAGGAGAAGAATCAAGCTTAACTCAGATTTTTGTGTTGCTCAGAAAAAGGCAAATAAACAGTCCAAAAACATTTAACTAACAACAATCTTGATGTGGTTGGTTAAAACTGAAACTATATTACTGTCCCCATAGGAAATTGAAATTTGTTTTCATTTTGAATTGGCATTAAAAATCTTCCCCCACCAGCACCAGAATGCAAAATTTGGAAAATGTTATGTGTCAATTTTATTTTTAGTTTATTCTCTAAAATATTCCAGGACATTATCTTCCATTTTTTTTTGTGCAAGGGCATCTCTTTAACTAGACTATCTTTAAACTGCACTGAATGTGAAGAGGAACCATTGTCTTACCTTGTAAAATTCTGTGTGTAAACTAACCTGGTGAAAGGACACAAATTCACTGCTAGAATACGTCAAAAGTAATTTAAAATACACAGTAACACCATGTCATGAACTGTCTGCCTTCTTGGGAAAGAAAATCAATCACAGACCCTAAGCATTCTGATAAATATTCTCAAATCTAAAGGGCAAAAGAGTAGGCTCCTCAATCTAATCTTAAAATCAGACCTTCAATACACAGTTCAGCTTTCAAGATTTCTGTCATTCACAACTCCAACAAAAGTCAGGCATGAAAATCTGCACAACTTTCAGCACATCTTAGAATCAATTTATTATTTTGGAAACCTGGAAATTATTTTTGCGATTGATTTTTTAAAGTTTACAGGTTTCAAAATGCTAGCAAGATATTTTTCTTTAGGAAGAAGTAGGAAAAAAGTCCCATTTCAGTCAGATAGTCTGCAAAGTAAAAGTATTTTCCGCCCTACCTTTTATTATCTCAAAGGATATGTGTTAACTCTAGATTCAGTTATTTGAAGATAAAAGTCCCGATATCATTTTTATATTGATACACACTGATAAAGATAATGTAGACTTTATGTGAAAGCAACTTGAGGATACTGTAAACCTTAGAGATGTTTGATTTTAAGATTTCACATTCACAATGGTCATGGTCCTAAAGCAAATATCCACCTTTCCAAGATACATGAAGTTAAGAAAATAATCTTTCTTTGTTGCACTGCTAGATTAATAAAAAGATTAATAAAAAGACAATTCATTCCCTATTGCCCATTCTGTCTGGAACTGAAAGACTTAAAACTCCACCTTTTTTTCTTACGTTGTGATTGTCAATATGTCTGTTATATCTCTTTACTTTCCACCCAGATGGATGTAATAGTGTGGATTTTTTTCTGGGTGAAATCTCCAAGCCTTGTACTCGTACCTCTTCATTTTGAACATAATAAAAGAATTGATCTAAGTTTGTGATTCCTTCAGTGCATTCTTGTGACTGATGGACTATCAACCTGCCTGCAGAATACTACTTAAGAGTGCCTTTTCGAGTCCAGTGAACAAAGTAATAAATTAATCCTCACCAATCAATCTCATTAAGTTCTACCCTACTAAAATCATAAATCCATTGAGAAAGATATATTGTACAGAATGAATAGAACTTGTGTGTTATTGTAGTAGACTGAGGTTCATTGTTTTTCATGTCTTAGCCTCCATAGAAAATATACACTGTCCAGTTTAATAAATAGCACTGCACAGTCAGTACCATTTTTGTGTATTATTCTGGTTAAATTTTCTTGCAATCAGCAAGGACATTACTATCTTCATTTCATTATAAATATGAAAAAACCCGCTTAATTAAAATTCTTGAAAATTAAGGGAAGAAAAATAAAAAATGAAAAATTAATGGAACACTTTTGAATAAAGAAATCATTAAGACGCCAAGACTCTTCTATTAGTAGGAATTCCACTTATTTTCTTTTGATGCACACTTAAATTTTCTCTTATAAAACTATACTGCATTTTGCAGAATCAAAGAGACTGCATATTACTGAATATAAATTTAAGTACAAGCATTGATCAGAAATTTTTCGTATTTTAAATGCTTGTCCATATTAACAAATGCAAAGTGATTTAATACTTTCTCTAAAATTTAATAATTTTAAAGTCAAAGGTCATTCAGTGACATATAGTCACTTCTAATTGCTACACTAAATAAAATATACCTGTTCAGTTTGGAACTAAAGAGAGCCCTTTCTTTTCAGAGAGAAGCCCCGCCACAGTAAAATGTTCTGCAATGTGATTACTTTTGCCTGTTTTTTCCTGAATACATACCTTTACCAAGGCACTTAACCTGCTTTAAGAAAAATGGAACTCAATTGATTTTACAAAGAAACAGTTTTTACATCTCAATAATATGCTATGAAAGTATGTGAGAAATCTTTTCTACAGCTAAACATTTCCATTAATTTATGGTGAGATAAAGTTAAACATTATTTCCTTAAGTATGTTAAAGAAGTCAAGAATACAAGTCTTGTAAAAACTTGCACAGGAAACAGATCCTTTGTAATGATGAAAGTACATACAGATTGCACATTTTAAACTTATTGTAACTCATTTACTCAGCATTTCACTATAGAAAAGTAAAATATAAGTAAAGATTTATTTACTTCATTTTTTTTTCCTACAGGTACGGGGTCTCTGTCCTTTTTTGAGGAAATAAATTGATTTTACAGAAACATAACTAAAAATGTATTTCAATACACTGCAGTCTAATAAGAATACTTAATTATGACTATTATTTTATGCATAATTATTTATAGTTACATATTTAGAATGGAAAACAGTGGTTTGTAAAGAGAAATGAGGTAGGCAGTAAAACACCTAACAAGATCAGGCAAAGTGCTTAGATTTGTCTGTTGCTTATACTAAGATTCAACAATGAGTAAGCATCAAGATACAACTTGAAAAAACCACTATCGACTCATTTAACAATGTGTGATTTTGAATGTGACTTTATGTATTTCATTAGAAAATGTATTTATAACTTGAAAACTTTGAGGCCTATTACTCCGAGTGGAGATTTTCATAGATATTACCTTTTTTTTTTTTTTCTAATGTTCAATATATTTTCTTAACACCTCTGGTCAGTTTTGTGTTTAAATGAACATACACACTTGCATGTGTTAATACATTCATGCTAATTTGTATGAAATTATTTTAAGAGAGATCCAAATTTATACAGTTTAAATTGAGACAAAGAGAAAAACCATACCTTTTCTGGATCAGTTGTTGTAATGACCCACACACAGTGTGCATTGTCTTCATACTGAACTGGATAATTTGGTGATGTAATAATCCCACTTGGTCCACGTAAATTGGAACCACATGTTCTAGCTAAAATGGTAAACAACAAAACAGATTACTTTTGATCAGTTGCTCTGTTTAAAATAAACATTATAAAATTGCCATAGCATCGATTACAACTTGCTGTGAAAGTATTGTGCCTATATCTTCTATAAGAATATGCCTTTGAGGATATTTGAGCCAGTCAAGCAAACTCCTGAAAAATGACCTACAGAGGGAGGAAACTGGTGCTTTTGAAATATTCAGGCCAACATTTAACTTACTTTATGTAAATATCAGAATTATCATATTAATATTCTGTTTAGAGAGAGATTTACCCTCTCCAAGTGGATGGAGGGAGCCTTCTCTGTACGAATCTAAGAAGGGCAAGTACGTCCTCTCCATGATTTCTCCATGGCTGGAGAGAAAAAAAACACATATCACGATGTTTAGCTCTACGTAACAGTATATCTTTACCCTAACCACGAACTTCTGTTGTGTCTTAGCTCTTTACACCAGAGGAAATAAAATTAGAAAGAAAAAAATATAAAATGTTTCTAGACAGTAGCCTGATATTTGTAAAGCAAAGGTTCAGTTGTGAAACCATCACAATTCCTCTGTCACATTCAGCAAATCTATATAGTTAACAACTTGAAAATAAATTACTTTATGACTTAAGCTATTTTACAAAGAGCATTAGGGCTAGATCAAAATATTCAAACTTCTCAAAATATTTCAGTATCTCAAAGTATTTTAAAAATATTTAGACATAGAAGTTCCAGGGACGTCAAATGCAGTTACAGAACTCATAATATTTAAAAATTCCACTGTCACGTTTATGGTACTACACCACTTTGGCAACATGCTAAAATAAAGAGTCTAGATCACACTATTTCTAAGTATTTAGATACTGAATATCTTCAAATATCTGAATCTCAGAATTTATCCATATAATTTCCATTAACTTTTCATGTAATTTAGATTCTTCAGTTACTTAAGTTTCAATACTGGAAGGAGGAATGACTACATTCCTTAAAAACTTGGTCATTCTTTCTACGAATATTGGATTAAAGTACCCAACATATTTCTGGTACTTTGGAAAATTTAACTTTTCGTCTTTCTCTGTGGCTGCCTCCATTCTGAAGAATGAAATATGAGCATTTTTTAACCTCAAAAACTTGTCTGGAGGAAGCCTGATCTTCCACATTAAAACAAGTGTGAATGGTACAAACAGGAAATGAGGAAACTAGAGGAAAATTGCTTTCAGATTTTCAGGCCTTATATCAGTTTTCTGTGAAAATGTCTACCCATGTTTATGATAGAAACTGTCTTAATATACTTCCATGAATTTCACTTAAGTCTCAAGCACATCACATGGAAATCTTCCATAATGATCTCAGTAGAAGCTAAAAAAGACCCCCACCCTCATCCACATAGGTAATTCTACCAAATCTTCAATGACAACTATTAACAAGCTAACTGTGCTTAGCATGGACAAAAAGAACTAATCACATTGAAGTATGCCGCTGTACGCTGCCTGCTAGTCATACAGAATTGCTGTATCAAGCAAAATAGATTCTTTTAATTGCTAGAACAAAAAAAGCCAAAAAAGCAGATTCATAGGACCTGAAATAGAGGATATTCTAACTGCAGTAACTGGTAGAGGCACTTTACCTCCAGCACTGCAAATAGCAGACAATTAATACTTATTAATTTCTTTTCAGTTCACCCTGCACAAGGCCTACCACGGTAGGAACTAATCCAGAGGTGTAACTTTGTAGCAATAAGCTTTTGAATACAGTTTATATCTTTTCTAGCTATCCACAAAGAAGAAAGGCTAGGAAATGTCTCTTTGTCAGATCTTTTTTTAGTCAAGCTGTTATTCTCTTATCCTTCCCCTATTTGAATTTCATGGGGGAGGAAAAAAAAAAAAAAGGAGGAAAGAAAGAAACCACAGAAGCCAAGCAAGAACTGCAATTGAAGTTGTACCCAGAGATCTGTTTAGGAAATTGAGTCACTGCAAAACATTGTACAAAAATGGCCTTGTATATCACTTAGAGAAAACAGAATGAATTGCTGTAAGGTTTTTGCGTGGAATTCAAGAAAACTAGGAACATTCACATTATCACCATTCTGTTCTCGAGGTCTCTAAGAGGCCTCACCTGCCCTGAGCAGCCGCACTGGGGCCTCCCACCACTACTTGGCTGCAGGCCCAGGGGATCCATTTCAGTCTGGGCTTGGCCTGTCAGCCTCTGCCTGATCTATATGACTCAGGAGCAGCTGCCTGCAGTTCCACCACAGACATGCCTGTGCCTGCTCACAGACTTTGTTGATCCTGACCCCCTATCCAGGCTCTGATGTCTCAGCCTGGCCACGGGCTGTTCCCATCCCCAGGGAGGTGGCCGGTGTCCGAGGCTGGGGCTGCCCCTGGCCCGCCTGGGGCGGTGGGACAGGCCCTGGCTTTCGGGCCTGCCCCTGAGCTGCCGCCTCAGGCAGACTCTCCAGCTCCCCAGGACCCCCTGCTGTGCCCTTGCAAGTAAAGTCGTTACATGGATGCTGTTTAAACATAAATAATGAAGGAACTTGCCAACAGTCAGATGGTTGCTCTGACTATTCGTCAGCTTCATGAATTCTGAATTTTGTTAGTCACCATTCTGAGGTAAATGCAAAGTTCAGATTCCTCAAGTCTTGGAGGCTTGAAGTCATTAAGCCCACACTAGTTGTATGTAGTTTATCAGCTTTCCCACTTAAAGTTGATGATCAATTAGAAAATGCGATAAACAGTTTGTGTATTGTGCCATGAATACTAGCATCTTGAAGATCAGAAAGGGGATTACGAAGAATATGAACTACAAATAAACCTTGTATCTTTCCCACCATCCACAAACGTGCACCACATGCAATGCTGTAATATTGAACCAGAATTATACACCGTTCAGCCTAAACAACGTTAATCTGTGTTTAGAAAAAACGTAATAACTTGTAGAGACTGGCTGTCTTGACCCTCAGACTGCTGTGAAATTTTACCTTCAGTTTTGGAAGTATGTTTGAGGAAAGTATCATGTTTTTCCAACTGAGGTTTTAATGGAAGTAGAGGACTAATTTATCCTATTTTGTTAGAAGTTTACTGGAGGGAGTAAAGCATAATAGTGGTATTTGCAGATAATAAATTGGAAGGAACAGCAAACACTAGTAATAACATACAGATAATTCAGCAGCAAATAGCCCCTTTCTGCTGAGCATTACTTTTACCATACATAGATTACTTCAGCTCATTTCTGCAACGTGTTAGCAAATAAGAATAAATTCAGGAGATGAAAAAAAGCCCACCAAATAAGTGAACAGTGGAGTTGCATTGACGCGTTATTCTGCAGTAGTGTGAAACCAAATACTGAGAGGATATATTTAGATTTTTCATTTAGATACACTTAGCTACAGAGACACAAATCACCATTGCTTTGCTGCTTTGAAAAGAGTAGGAGGTATCATTTTTATTTATTTCTTTTTTTACTATGTTTTAGATTGTCTAGTCTTTACATAGATGTGCCTATGTATTATTACCCATGTTATGTATAGCTTGTAATAATTTATCCAAGAGCCGCCTTTGCAGAACTTTTTATTAGGCCTGACTGGAATGGAGTTAACTTTCTTCATAACAGCTTGTATGGTGCTGTGGTTTAGGTTTTTAACTAGAATTGTGTTGGTAACACACCAGCGTTTTGGCTATTGCCAAGCAGAGCTTGCACAACATTAAGGCCTTCTCTGTTTCTCACACTGCCCCGACAACAAGTAGGCTTGGGGTGGGCAAGAAGTTGGAAGGGCCAGCCAGGACAGCTGACACCAACGGATCAAAGGGATATTCCATACCATATGACAACATGGTCAGCAGAAAAGCTCAGGGAAAGGAGGAGGAAGTAGGGACAATCACGGTTACAGGTTTGTCTTCCCAAGCAACCACCACTTGTTCTGAGGCCCTGCTTTCCAGGAAATGGCTAAACAGCTGCCCACTAACTGGAAGTAGTGAATAAAATCTTTATTTTGCTTTGGTTGCATAAAAAACTTTGCTTCATTTATTAAATTGTGTTGATGTCCACCCACGAGTTTCCAGCTTTTGCTCTGCCAGTTCTTTCATCCCCCAGGGGGCAAGTGAGCGAGTGGCTGGGCAGGTGTTCAGCTGCTGGCTGGGGTCAGCCCACCATAACTGTTTATACTCTTTAATGAAGAAAGCATAATTTGCAAGTATATCACATATGTAATTATACAAGTCAAAAAATCTCTTCTGGCAACAGGAGAATGTTGGGTTTTTTTTCTTTTGGTATTATAAAATAACTAGATAATGAAACCTTTTCATACAAATATATGAGTCTTATATAAGTGAGATTAGGCTTTAGCTCACACTTGAACAAGCAAAAGTTTAGGTCCAGGTGTTACAAATCCTTCCCTTGACAGTCTCTCTATCATTTGCTGCGCTTGTAACTGGCATTCAGTATAAGATTTTGTGAGTACAAGAAGTATCTCTTTGATCTAGCTCAAAATGATAAATAAAGTATATAAACCAATTTGTCTGATTTTTTTTTCCCTTTTTTTCTCTTTTTTTTAATTAATGGTGGTAGTTTTCTTGTTTTCCAGTGCCTGCCCTGGTCAGATTGTCTCATTCTAGAAGGACATGAGGTAAGCACATTTCTAGGGTTAAGACTTTAATTAACATGTACAACCCAAATGTGCAACCCAAATTAATCTTTCTACTGAGAAAAAGGAAAAGTTCTGTGCACAAATATATACTCTTTATTCTTCCCGTATATCTCAGTTCTGGAGTGCTTTGACAGCATTTAAATATTTTTTCTGTGCATTCCTTACAGGCAGTAAATTGCCATGGAAAACCTCTCCTCCTTAAAAGCAGGGGGAGGAACTTACTATTTGGTTCAGACCATAATGAGAAAAAATTTAGAAAAGAAGTCAGAACGATAGGTCATTTGTAAGGTTGATCACAATAGATGAAAGAGAAGGGAATTTACCGAAAAACGAGGACTATATAAATATCTGGGACTGGCAGGAACACAATATGATTGTGAGCAGCTCCTATTTAGGAATTTAATTGGAAAAGTTTAACCTAAACCTAAGTAATTAGTTCTACTTAAAATATACTTAACAGGACAAAAAGAAGGTGATGTGAAATGAAAACTATAAAAAGGAAATTAGCTCCCTAAATTGATACTGTTTCTGCATCTTTGGTTGTGTGCTTCAAGATACAGAAAGATCTTTGGATATATATGAACATATATATATATATACAAACACACACAAATAAATATATACATTAGATATATATATATATTTGGGGTTTTGCTTTGTTTTGGACATCGTTTCATTGCATTTCTAAGCAGAAATTATAAATTACCCTTTGAAACTTCAGGAAAAATTCCAAAGAATAGACCTACCTCTGCAGATTGGCCTGTGGTCACTCCAGGCAGCCAGTGTATCTGTCACTCTCTGACAAGTGATGCTCTTAGAACCTTGTAGAACATAATTATCTTCACAGGAGAACTGTACGCTTGCACCCACCCTAGGAGAAAAAATGGGAGGAAGAAGGAAACAATTAAAATGAATTTTAAATTTAAACTTCCTCAAATAAATCTAAATAGCACCAAATGACAAAATATTTTTAGGTCTAAAAAAAGAATTTAAGATGGGAAATTCTACTCCATCATTGCTATATTCATGAAAAAACTATAGGGAACAGGTCTACTCTTTATTTTGTCCACTTTTTAAAGAAGGCTAGAAATACAAAGCAATTGTGATAATAAGTGTGATCCTTTAAACTATGAATTTGATGAATGCATAGAGAGATACATGTTTTAAGAAAATATATAATCACCATTCTTTCAGGTAAAAAAATTCACAAATAATTTCAACTTCTCCATATTCTTTTAAATGAGAGAATAAGTAGTTAGATAGGGTAATTTATCAACATGTACAATCAGGAAATATTAATTGCAGTACATTTTAATAACTCATTAAATATTCCTGACCTAGCTGAAAAATCATGGTAAAAATATGCTAAATGATAATTTTTATTAGGACATAAATTTGACTGTTACACTTGTAACTTTGAAATGTGTCTTTGGAATGCTTTACAATTTATTCTTTTTTTTATATATATAAATCATTGCTTACTGAACAATGCTGACCAACATCTGTGAAAAATTTAAAAACTGTATATTGTTATTGTGTATCTCAAATAGAGCTTTTCTAAACAGTATTTACGTTTCTGCTTCCACTTATTATTTCTGACATTCCTTATTCCCAATCACAATCAACGCGTTTTGTTGTTAGCTTTCTTGCACATTTACATTTGTATCTGGCAATCCCAGGCGGTGAACTAAGTGATCGTGATAAAGCAGATTTCTCAGTTTGGTTCTTCTGAGTCATTGATTCCTAAACACCAGGGGATTGCTAGATGGCAGTCAGAAAGCTCGGTGGCTAAAATTGTGCTGTGGAGAATAGCAAATAATCTGATTCACTAACATCCAACTCATTCTTACCCTTCAAGAGCAAGTACTTTTTTGCCTCAGTCTTTACTGGCAACCTTTTCCCACACCTCTCGATTGGATGGACTGCAAGATGGGGACTGGGGGAGCAAATTCCCTCCCACTCTAAGGGAAGATCAGGTTTGTGACCGCCTGAGGAACCTGAAGATTTGGAAGACTGAGAGATGCATCTCAGAGTCCTGAGACAATTGGCTGATGTAGTTGCAAAGCCACTCTCTATGATATTTGAATAGTTAATGGTAGTCAGGTGAAGACCCCAGTGACTGAGCCAGTAGTGGTGAACAACTCAATGTCCAGACGGAGATCAGTGACAAGTGATGTCCCTCAGGGGTCTCTACCGGGACCAGTACTATTCAGTATCTTCTTCAATGACACAGACAGTGGGATTATTGAGTGCATCCTCAGTGAGTTTGCAGATGACACCAAGCTAAGAGAGTTGGTGCTGTTCAGGCTTGAGAAGAGAGGGCTCCCGGGAGACCTTATTGCGGCTTTTCCGTACTTAAAAGGGGCCTACAGGAAAGTTGGGGACAAACATTTTAGCAGGGCCTGTTGGGATAGGCCAAGGGGTAATAACTTTAAACTAAAAGAGGGGAGATTCAGAGTAGTTATTAGGAAGAAATTTTTTGCAATGAATGTGGTGAAACAGTGGAACGGGTTGCTGAGAGAGATGGTAGATTCCCCATCCCTGGAAACATTTGCAGTCAGGTTGGACTAGCTGACCTTTAAAGGTCCCCTCCAACCCAAATTATTCTATGATTCTATTCTATGATTCTGCTTG
>JAOXJK010000023.1:97633081-97646501 GCA_025774025.1 Xenus cinereus | reverse complement strand
GAAATTTTCCATTTAAAAAGTGGGCATCCTTTTAAAGCTGTATTTTAACTTACTTGTTCTGTGATTTCAAAGGAAATTATTACTTCACTTAATTTATAATTGTTAACAGCAAATGTCTGTTTTTCACATCTTTACCTTCCCAGTCACTGATCAGATCTTTGGACACTGGTTGTGTTTTGTTTTCTTTTGTAAATTCTGTATGTAAACTTTCAACAAGGGGAAGAAATCAGTTTCCTATTTTTGTTTTTCTATTTTAAATTTGAACAGTGCCAAAGCAAAATTTGTGCTTTTATAAAGAAGGCTAGAATTTGATTGAAAGAAGCCACATTTTAAAAAGAAAAAAATCCAAATGAAATAATAAAGATAAGAAAGTTTGTTTAATTTTAAAAAGCTATTTTGACAATTTAAAAGCTATTTTTGTTACAAGTGTCAGTGGAATTATGGAAAATGATTGTATTTCCACAGTACTGCACATACCATAGAATATTTAAGGAGAGCTGAAATGTTATTGTTTATATCCACTTTACATTTCATTTAAACAATCTACTGTTTTGAGATCTCACATAAAAGTAAAACGTGATATTGACCCCCAAATTGTATTGATTATGTTCTCATTCATCTAGCAAAGTCTGAGTTGCCATTTCTTCCTCAAAATGTATCCAAATATCCACTGGTTATTTTTAAACCACTGAAAATCACTTCTCCTACATCCTGAATCGAACACAGTAAACGCGTGGCAGGAGGACAGAATGAAAAGGTTAAGATTTCAATACATTTTTGTTTGCTTTATGGTATTAGAATGAATGCCATTATTATGCTGAAAACAATGAAACCATTTTCAAAGAACTTGTCATCACTGAATCAGTTGGGTCTCAGGCTTTCTTGAAAACAAATCCTCTGCCTTTCCATCAATCCCACTCACAACATGTCTTTCAGTAGACTGGAAAAGATTTTGAATAATGTGCATTTTCATATGTTTTAGTTCTGATTAATATCCACAGTTGTCATTCTCCTGACAAGAACAATAGCTCCTTCTGGTGTCTATACTTTCCTCTTCGAAAAGAAAAAACGTTGCCTTTCTTAACTCTCCATAGCATTTTCACCACATTGGAGAAATGAAAGCAGCAGCTATATTATTTTCCCTTCTCTTTTGGAAGAACTTGATTTGTCATTTCAGAGAAAGAAAAACTAAATTCCAGCCAAATTCTCTATTTAAATGTCAAGCTCGATATAGATAGCTAAGATGTTTTAAATAGATATAAAAAAAAAAAAAAGAAGTTTACAGTACATGAAAATTAGTTTTCAGATAAGAAGTAAGGTTTAGGATGAAAAAAAAATATTATTGTTTCTTTCAAATAGTATTCAGAATTAGAGGCCCAAAACATGCCCACAAATAATAAGTGATCAAAGTATATTAATGTGGTTTATTTATCCTATCTTATATGATGTTGCTTGTACTATTTTTGAACACCGTATGCATTCATTTATCCCCATGAGCAGTAAGATCCATTAGGTGAAATGAAAATATTAGAAGCTGAAGGGGGTAAAGGAATGATGAGAATAGCCTTGCTTTGTCAACTGAGTAAGCATTACTCATAAGTAAGCTCCAGACATTTAAGATAACTTTAACCCACATTCATTCGTACGAGACTATGTTCAAAATACGGTTATCTATGTTTTGCAAGGTTTCTTGACATTAGATTCCCTTGGATTTCTTAAAATATACTTTAAGCTTTAAGGTTATTTTGAGCTTTCTCTCGTCTTGATATTTTCATGCACTGCTGGGAAATTTATCTCCCATGTTGGGGCTCACATGTTTGGATCTTTGGACTTGTTTCACCAAAACTATTTTAGATCCCTTTCTCTTTCAAATTACAGACTACAGTCTAGAGGGGAAAAGAAGTAATTCTTTCAGTTTGCCAGTTGTCTTAGACCTGCTGTTGTTGCTTAACAATTGTTCACCTGCCACTGACTTGGACCATAACTAGATGAGAGCCTGCTCAGCCCACGTGTATCATGAGCAAATAAAATCTGTACAACATTCATAGATTCACAGAATAAATTAGATTGGAAGAGGATGTCAGCTAGTCTAATGCCCCACTCCAAGCAAGTCTAGTTGGAACAGAGGGCTCAGGGCCCTGTTCAGGTGAGCTCTGAATTCCTCCCTGGATGGAGATTCTATGAACTCTCTTGGAAACTTTTTCCAGTGTGTGAGCATCCTCATAGTAAAATCATTAATTATTATTATTAGTTTTTTAATCCTGAATCTAGTAGTAATTTACCATGTCCTGACTTATGTCCGTTGCTTTTAGTCCTATCCCTGTCCACCTCCGAGAAGAGACTGGCTTTCTCTTCTCTACACTCTCCTGTTTAGTATCTGTAGACAGCAACGAGGCCCTTCAGACTATCTTAAGGCTGAGCAAACCCAGAAAGCTCAGTCCTTGCTTATATGTCGTGTCCTCAGGCTCCCTCACCATCCCAATATGCTGGACTCACTCTAATATCTAGAGGAGTGGGAAAGGCCCCTTCAGGTGTGAATTCATGCCGTTTTCCATTAAACATTTATGCTAAGGGGTTAACTCTTTCCAGAGGTGCTTTCCTCTCCTCACTAATAACAGAGGGATCCTAGATGCTGCTCTTAATTCTTTCAACCAAACATTTGATTTGGAGGAATTCAGAAGAAGAGGTATGCTCTGTACCCTTTATGGCTATGAGGAGAGACTCAAGCAGAGGAGGGAAATTGAGGCATACCTGTACAAATAGTAAAGTAAAATACTCTTCAAAATAACAGTGGAATTATACAGGTATCCCTCAGATGAATACATGCAGACACTTTAATACATCTTTAGAAAGAGTGATATTTTAGTATCCCATTTTTACCTAGTCTTCTACCAAGTGATGTTTCTCGAGCATCTCAACATATATCAAGCATTAATCAACACCTAGATAAAAATTACATTTGTTTCCCTAAAACAGCAGACCTTAGGACAGCAAGTGCATACTATATTTTTGTATCATACAATTTTGATGGAAGCAGCTGTACTTGCCACATTGAATTGGAATATATAGAGCAGGATAATAGCAAACATCTTCTGGACACCTTGTCTCTCACTAGCCTATTTATTGAAAAGCTCATTGCATTTCATTATTTTTTAAAACACGTTTAACTTCTGCCCTGTTGGCAATGAAATCATGACTTTGCATATAGCTGATTCTCTTAACGTTGGGAGTTGTTTATGAGTTCTCAAACTCCTTGGAGGGTAAATAGACAAAAATCCCAAAAGATTTCAGTCAGAAAGAGAACAGATTTTTAAAATATTTTTCCTGGCAGTTATGCCCTAGCTTGGAAGAGAATTGATTCAGGAGACAGGTTTGATTAACTTGCAGAGAACTGGAGTTACAGAGAACTTTGCACAATTCCTTCTAATTCCTATGAAGTTTTCCATTCCATTTGCTCTTAGGCCCGGCTGTCCATTCCCTGCTGAGCAATTTATAAATCTCTGCATGAGCTGGAGGCTCCCACCTCCCTCCTCTGACCCTCTTTGCCACACCTTGAAGTCTCTGCTTTTTTTCCACGACAGGGAAAGAGCTACCTTCCTTCTTTCTCCATAGGGGTCCATTTGACCTCGTCTTATTTTTTTTAATGAATATAACAAAAGCTGAAAACAAAAAAAAAAAGCAAGGAGATGGCATTCATCACAGCTTCAGACACAGAATTGGCCATGTTTCCCAAGCATTTTAACTTGTATATAGTGGGAAAACAGACAATTCTCTCTGCTGCTTCTTCTACGCTGTCCAAAAAGTTCTGCCTTTCCCACACAGACAAGATTATTATGCTCTAAACTTCCTATTTAAAATGCAATGATTTAAAAATGAAACAAGCAAAAAAAATCCAAGATATGCAATGTACTGGAGCTATTTTGACAAAGTCTCCTAACATTTAAAACTAGGGAAACAATACATGTCCATAGTTGCACGTTCTATATGCAAGTAACAGGAAATATCTCTGTATTGGTCATATATAAAACTAAATGTGCCTACCTGAAGTCAGAGCCCACCCTTTTCCCATTTTCAGGAATTCCGGGATCAGGACATGTATCAGATGCAATTGCATCCCCACCCTGGGTCACTGCAAAGTAAAGGAAAAAAAAAAAAGTTAGACATGCAGCTGTAAAAATGACTTATCACTTTTCCCATACATTAACTTCCATGGCCTCAATTTAAGCATATGTATATTCTAAACGTTTTCTTAAAACAGTATAAATTATTGCCATTCTTTTGAAGCCCCATATAACTGATTTATTGGGTGTATTGTTTATTTTCTTTGGTTGTGATAAAAAAACACCCATGTTTTGCTTCTGTGGGAAAATAAATGATTGATTACCCATGGTCAGTCATATTTTTATGGATATACTAGGATCTACAGCTTTTATCTGACAGGGAAAACAACATTTCATGAAGTCACCTTCTGAAATATTCACACCATACCACTGTAAGACTAAGATAGTATAAGAAAATAAAATCTCATTTAAGCTCTGTCCATAATAAGACTTGGAATAGACAAAAATCAAGAACCAACTGTAATACAGAAATATTTTATGATGGTAAAGTTAATCTCAAAAATATACAGAAAACCCCACAGAGAAATGTATTTGTAACCAGCTGAATATGTGCTCATGCAAACAAGGCTCAGAATCTCTATTTTGTGCTTTCAGGTAGGAACAGAAAGAGAAGGTATCCTATACTGTTCCATTCCTTTTTTCCTCTGTTCTTTCTCTCTCCAGACTGTCAGGTATTTAAATAATACTATGTATAGAAATATATAACCTTATAGTCCTTTCAAAATAATTTGAACATTCAATTTACACTTCTTCTTCATTTGTAAAAAAGTTATTTAAGGAATACGTGGAATTAGAAGCAATTAGTCACAAAGGAAAGACATAAAGTAACAAAGCCCAACACTGTGAATATACAAAAAACCCAAACACACGTGTGCTTTCTATCCTGCACATATGCACATGTGTGTCCGTGCCTGGTTACACGCCTCCTGTCTTTCTGTTCCCTTCACAGCAGAACAGAGCTAGTAGAAACTTGTGAATTACATTTTTAATCTTAAAAGATTTTGGGGAAACCCTTAAGGATAGGGCAGAATGTTCTTCCTGAATAAAAAAAATAGCTGGAATTTTTTAGCTGCACAAAATAAATTACACAAACCTGAGTGGATTACAGATGACAGTATTACAGCTGAAAGGTGATGAGACATTATATGTAAAAAGTGGCTGGTTTTCCCACACAGTGATAGGCTTTCAAATTAAATACAGTGGCAAAAAGAGTCGTGACAAGCAGGATACATACAGTCAGATGGTAAGAGCTATAAATCTTTGTCTGTTTTGGCAGCATTAGCGACAATTAATTTATAATAGAAATCCTAAGTTTTACAAGAGAAGATTTAAAGAAATAAAATACTGCATTACAGCACTGCAAAAACATAACTAAGACAAAGTAAGCACCCAAATGTGTTACCTGAGTATAGATTCTTCTTGAAGCAGAGAAACTGCATCAATTACAGCATATTTCAGCATTTGTCTATGTTCTTTTTTTTTTTTTTTCATTTTGGCATATAGAATATTTTAAAAATATAGAAAAGGAAAGCAATAATCTCTTTCTTCACATCTTTTTAACACTACTTATTGTATAGTATACTGTTTGTCCCAGAAATCTTTCTTTAAACTAGGTGAAGAAAGATTATGATAATCTCAGAAGTGTTTTTGCAGGCACAATTAAAAATATGTTTTACATAAAAATTTATTTCCTGAGAAGTAAATTAAACCCAAGCATGAGTAAAAACCCAGTTCAGTTGGACAAAAGTATATCATCTGGAACTCACCATCTTGAAGACCAAGAACCCAATACTGATAATTTCACTAATATTAATTAGATTGATAAAGATTTGTGTGTGTGAATAAAGGCTTTCAGAACAAGTTTGTATTAGCTAGTAAACACGCATTTTATTCTGAGAATTTAATTCTGTAGTTTCTTGGGAAGTGTCAGCATTAAAATACTGTTATAGTCAAAAGCTGGTCTTGCTAGCGAAGCAGCTTGCCTCTACACTGATATTCCTTAAAATAAATAATCTTCCTACTAACATTTCTTCCATTTTTTCAGGAAAAAAAAAAAATCAACTATTTACTACTTTTAGCACAGAAATGTAGCTATGTTAGTGGAGGTGAGGTTCAATTTTGACGACTGAATTACATGAAAAATTACATGTGAAAATAAGCTATATGACTGATATGGTTATTCAACATATCGAGTTTACTAAACTTGAAGATTTATGATAACAACTGTAGTACGAAGTGGAGAACACTGCCTTTGCCATCCTGTTTTCAGCACAAACATATTGCAGTGAAGCTACCTCCTTTTACAGCCAGACATACAAAATGCCTAAGTATGTTGTTTGGGACACCAATAAAAGTTAGCTGAGACCTTACTCGTAGCACAGAATGATCTCCCCAGATGGATGATGACCTTTGCAAAATTTTCTTCTCAGCCACTACCTTCTTCCGTCGCAGCATTCTCACACCAGTATCAGGCAAGGGTGGTTCAGGCTCTCGTTTACGCAGAGAAATGCTGTCTCTTGAAACAGAGCAGGTATCATGTGGCTGGAACTCGGCACATTTTCCTGGATGTCTACAGGCCTTGTTAGACACGGCCCAGGTTTTAGCTTCTGCTTTCCCCAATGAACTGTCAAGTGTTTTTTAACAGATGGTGGTTGCATGACATGCTGTCATAACAAAATAAATCCAATTCCCTGTAAAACAAGCCTGTCTGATTTTATCTTTCCAGATGGGAAAAAAGGAACAAATTTCTCGAATTAGTAAAACCATTTATTACCTTTAGTGGTTAAGGCATACCAGGTACTTTAGTGCATTTATAAATGTATGTATACACTTTCAAATGTTAATATGCTTAAAACCTTTACCTGCTAGTATTTTAGAATTTACCTAAAAATTAGATTTTAATATTTTAGTATTTTTTTTTAGCTCCAACTTTTGCTATAATTCAGACTGAAAATAGATGAAAAGATGCCCATGTGAATCCTTTTCAGAGACCTTTATCTTCCTCTGTTTCAATCCTGTCAGATTTCCCCTTTATCCACCGCTATGAAGTATTATAATCCACTGCTACTGAGTTCCATAACGTGGGAGGGGAAAGAATCATCTTTGACTTGAGTATCTCACTTCCAAAATATGTTTAAACCTGGCAGTCCTTTTCTGAAAGCATCTCTTAGATATGTCATTTACTATTCATCCAGTCACATACTCAATCTTTCACTATTTTACCTTTAAAGAAAGGCTTTTGTATGTCCTTGAAAGACCCATGTCTTACCTGCTTGTACTCTTTCAAAATGATACTATATAAAGTTATTCATGCTTTTCACATCTTTCTCATTTTCTTCTTTATCACATGAAACTTAAATGGCTTCTTTTTACTTTCAAAGCTCATTCACAGACTACCTATATTATCATCTCTATTTTAATTTTAGAATTTTAAAATTTCAAAACAATGAAGGTATTAAGGAAAATGGAAGGTAATTTTCATATTTAAAGCTTGCAAAAGTTAGGAATAAATATCATTTATGCCCAAACTATGCCATAGCTACGCACTAATTAGTAGCATTTATCTTAAAGCACTAACAATGTTCTTCTGTATTGTGAATATAAACTAAACATTCATGAACCTGTATTTATGGCAAATAAATTTAGGACCAGTCTAAATAATACCATCCACTCTCAATATATTCTTAGTGCATTCCCAGTGTACCCTCTCTATTTTAAAAAGAAGTTTTAGAGTATGTAATCCTGGAAAATACCAAAGTAAGATTATTGCTTTACATAGGTAATTCTTCACACTATGTCCCAGTTGCACACAGTTCTTCAAGAAACCATCAGCTAGAGAAAATGGTGTGAGTTCCATGAGACTAACATCAGAAAAAGCATTTGAAGTCACTCAGTAAGGAAAGATTCTACTCAGTTTTGGTGGTGGGGTCTTTTTTGGGGTTTTCGGTTTTTTTAATATTAGTTACTGAACAGTCTAACAGACTCTCTGCCTTTCTCTTTATTTAACAGAGGGTTTGAGAACATCAAAGATACCACAAACATCAGACATGTCTGTAGTATAGAGGCAGAGGATTCTCAGTGGATGCAACTTAACTCTGGAACTTCTTGACATGCCATGGTATTATATACTGCAAAACTTACGTATTCTCAGGCTTTTCTGCAGAAGTAGTTGAAGAGAAGCTGTGAGTTCATTAACGTGATGGACAGCTTTTCAGTCTATATACAACCTCTGTGTTTAAGACTGGTGATTTAATTTTTGATTTGATAAAAAAGTGGACTCTTTCTTTACTGACTGAGAATGAATCAACATGATTTCTGCCATTTTCTCAGTTAGGATCATGTAGACTAGAGTTTCCACAGCTTTGGGGGTCATCTTTATTGTTTTACTTGGTATATAACATAAGAAGAGTAGAACTGCTTTAAGACGTTTCACGTATTGTGATTCTAACACAATAGTAAAGAACAACAACTGGCAGTAACTAGTAATAGAAATCAGACTTTAAAAAGTTTTAATCATAATAATACACAATTAGCAGATACATTACCATTCTAATTTAGGTCAGCATTTGGCAAGCGTTTAACCAAGGAGCGATATTAGGCAGGAAGGGATCGTACAATATATATTTCATGCAGGAAGACAAGCAACATGAGATCTCCCTTCTTACAGTATCAGTTATACTCCAGGCAAGGCGCCCTGCTTTAGATGTATTTGGAATCTGAATATATATTAATGATCTACTTATGCTCATGTAAAGCATGTGATGAAATGCTTTGAAAGGGTGGACCTTGAAGCAAAAAATATTATGTATAGATTCGTTATACTATGTATCTTTCTTCAGCGGCCATTAGGTTAGTAACAAATACTTGGTTTCATGCTTCAGGCTGCAACACCTAAAATTTTAAAATTAACAAGTTTTGGCAGTCTGTTTGGATGTTTACTCATTCTCCTAGTGATATCACCAACCTGTAGAAAGGTTCTGGATTTAAAAAAAAAAAAACATAAACATAACCCAGTACACTCATAAACCCAGTACCACTCATAACATAAACCCAGTTACATAAACCCAGTAACACTCATTCCTTAAATAATTTGTTTTTAATAATTTTCAAATTAAGCCACAAATTGCAAGAATCTCCTGCAAGAAGGCCTTGTCAAATACTGCATGGAGGCTAGAGTAAAGACCCTAAAATTCACTGTGGAAAGATATTATAAGAAATGGCAGTTTTTCTAGAGCAGACTGACAAGTTTGTAAACTGAACAAGACTTTACAATGAATAAATACTTTATCTTTCTATTATGATGAAAATAAAAGCTGACATATGTAAATATCAACCTTGTTTCAGCCAAGAAGTCACACATAAGTGCAATGACACTTTATCAATGAAACAAGATATTAGAAGCACTAATTAATATATTAGAGCCACACCTTGATTATTTGTTAAGCTCCTTAGATTTTTATTTATTTACATTTTAATTTTTGAAAAGGTTGATTCATATTAAAGAAAATCCTAACAGTCCTAGACATAATTTTGGTCATTAAATAATTATACTTCAAAAGGTAACCCGAAGCATTTCAATTATTGTTTATCAAGTGTACTAGAAATTGCTTGTTTAATGTAGTGATGAATAAGGTTGCTGGAAAAGAAAAAAAGACATACAGATTGAAGTCTTGACATAAAAAATATATGGAGAAAAGGTATAAAAGATTATCTTTGTATGAATAACTGAATATGTTGCGGTTGTTTTGAATCTAGAAAGTTGGAATTAAAAGATGAAAAGAAAGATTTTAGAGCACAAAAGCTTCAACCCACAAATGCATTCACAGGAAGAATTAATTGAATGAAATTTTCCACCATAAGTTTTCCTGCGTTTGCTCTAAAATGTCAGTTACCCCCATCCTGAAGATAATTTCAAGTTTTCAAAGTTTTTGACTTATACAGATCAAAATAAAAGAATGAATTTGAGAATAATTTTAATGTCAGGCTGCATATACAGCAGGAGGTCTTTTTTGTTTGCAGAACACATGAAACTTCTCATGGGTTGCACTTTTTAGCAGCCCATAAGCTTTAGCCATTTCAAGACAGCATCTGACTGCAAATAATAGGGCAGCAAGTTAGGGTCAGGATTAAGCTTGCTCATAAACAATGTCTTTGCATACAGCAAATCACCTGTATTAGATTTTATTTTAAAACTATGGCATTGTCAGAAAAGGGCAAATCAGTTTGTTTTACATGAAAATAAGCATAAAAAGTCACACTTAGTTATTTTAATAATTTTGGTCTACATAATTTTGATGACATTAAAAAAAGTGATAGCTTGTTTTGTCTCAAACTCTTCACCAAATTAGAGGACATAAATTGGAATTAATTCCTTTTTTTTTTTTAATTCCTGATATTTCTTTTGCAGAAAGAAATAAAAGTATTAAGTTTTAACTCTAATAATGAGATACAAAGCAATTACTTGTATGGGTATATGAAAGTAAATACTTAGTAACAGATGTTGCCTTAAAATTAAATAAGAACAAAGACATGATAGAAAATACTGATTTGAGTAGAAATAATAGCTGCTACCAAACTACCATGACAAAAAAAATACATATTTCAACTGGACATATAAAGACAGCTGTGTAATATTTTTCCACACAGTTTCATCCAGGCTTTTAGGAGACAGGAAAACTACTGTTAGCAAAGTGAGTTAATGGTCCATATTCTCCATCATAGGCTTTAAGTGACTCCTTCAGTAGAAATAGAATAACAGTGATTTGTTACAGACAACAGACATAAACCTGCATGAAATTTATTCTGATGAAGAACTAATAGATTAATGAAACCCAGAGAAAAAGAAAAGAAGAAAGAGATAAATAAGGAAGGACGGGTAATGAAAATTTTGCAGTTCAACAACATAATTACTTTCAAGAAGCTAGTTCAAACTCTTTTTTCCTTAATTTACCTATGAATTGTCTATAATGTTTAAATACTACTGGATAGGAAAACATGGTCACATTGACACCAGACGGCATAAGCGCACACGGCCAATGCTGGGCAGTTATACAAGGAGATTCCCAAAGCCTGCCCAGGTGAATCTGGGCTCACAACACTCTTCTAGATGCTATTGTGTTTCTTCAAAAGGATTAACAGATCTTCCAAAGTATTGTCCTATTAGTTCAGCAAGCAACAAACAGCTGTTAGATCTCATTTAAAACTTAAGTTCTCCGGTATTTCTCACTGTAAAAGTATTTTAGCTTTGAAAATATTTCTAAGGAAAGTTTAACTATCCCTCTTGCTTTGAAAAGGCAGATAAAAAAAAATTCATTTCTGCAACAGAAACTGTAAAAAAGCTATCTTTTTCACATGCTAAAAATAATTCCTTTAGGTTTTTTTTGAATAAGCTCCAGCACAGAATCACAGAATTGTCAGAGTTGGAAGGGGCCTCTCGAGATCATCTAGTCCAACTCCCCTGCTAAAGCAGGATTGCCCAGAGCACATCACTCAGGACGGCATCCAGAGCACCGTCACACATTTGGAAATCATCATCTCACCGGACTGCAGCTGTCAATACTTGGTTGCAATACACGATCTCTGTTGTCTACCCATGTATTTATGTCACTCTTTTCTCCAGAAGCCGGGGATTTCTACCAGTAATCTTATACTTGCTATAACCAAAATAGCTGGTACGTCCCACTTATCTTTGTTATTCCTTAGTGATCGCAAGGTCTGAGGAAAGATCGCCCGTACATAAATCTAATAGTGGTTTTGTCCGTTCTTAGAGAGTGAATCAGCAGCTAAAAAAAAAAAAAAAAAAGAAAACCTTTTTTTTTTCTCATTTTGTTTTGCTCTGTTTGGGTTTCCCAAGGGAATTTGACCATCTCTCTTCTTCATCCACCTCTATTTTCAGCAGCTGAATATAAGATTTATTTGAACTTAATGAAGCAACTTAAGGCTGAGCAGATGCACAGCTTTCAGTCAGTCTGGGAGCTTATTAGTCCAGCTTTTCTTGAAGTCATGAAGAGCCTGCTGACTCATAACATTTGTTTTTATATTTACTTCTAGATCAATACAACAATTTAAATAACTATATTTTCACCTAGCTAAGAAATTCCACATTTGGGAACTGTGGGGAGAAGTTGTCAAATATTTACCTTTTTAGTGTAATTAATCATTTGGATTATTAACCTGAATAAAATGGTACTTAAAGGGTAGAGGTGAAGGATAATTTTTAGTTTTAGCAGTAAATTATAATTTACAAGTCACACACAAGCTACAGTTCAGAACCATACATTCACCATATGTATACTTTTGGGGGGGAGGTTGTTAAGGTCTTTCACAATGCACAGACAGCTACGCAAAATTCCTGAGACACTGCTTGGCTCATAAAGATAAAGCTGCATCACAAAAGATAGAGACTTCTTGGATAATTGCAAACACCAGATTTTTACAGGTGTTGAATTCATCAGACCCTAGGAACAGACAACTAAGCTTGCAAAAATCAGGCTGAACATACTGAAAGCACGTATCTGATTTCCTTCAGCTGATGGTGCACACACAACAAGCTACTATTGCCAACAGGTACCGTTAACTTAAATGTGAGAAAAATCTGATGGGTCTAAAAGTCTGAAATTTTCCAGTTAGTGAAGTTCACTCATCAATGATTCAATACAGTTTTTGCTTGCTTTTAGTTAAGGAATTAACACCATAAACCATTGTAAGAGTACTTTAAGACTGCAAAATCTATCACCCATTAAGACTTGCCTGAAGCTATCTGTGCCTGAAAACGTACAAACCCTTTATTGTCTTTTCATTTTAATTTATGATTTATGGAAGATACCAATTTAAATATATTGTTCCTTCATCAATTCTGATCCTTAAATAATGATCTATATCATATCTTTATATTGCTCAAGGTCACGAGAGGAAGACAGAGAAAAACTCTCCCGCATCACTGCTTAACAACTCTATTATGCTGGTTTTGTGGCTTACTTACAGAAAAACTATTTAGGGCTTACCTATAGTCATCAAATCTATTAAGGTCTTTTAACATTAAAGACATTAATATAAAAGTATTTTAAGCTCCTTAGTCATTATTTTTCACACTGTACTTCGGATTCCAGTGTTATTTCATGACTTGCTGCAGGTAATTTGCACCATTTAAAGACCAAACTTTGACTGCAAAATATTTCTCTCCAGTCATGAGAAAGTATTTTACTCTCTTACCGTTATATACTACTCAACCCCAAGGAAATGGAAAACCATGACCTCAGTGAAGTCAACAGATAAAATGTCAGTATTAAAAGGGGGTGCAG
>JAOXJK010000023.1:97576023-97624651 GCA_025774025.1 Xenus cinereus | reverse complement strand
TCCATAAATGTATGTTTTCTTTCTTGGCAATGGGCAATGGGTACTTAAAAGCAGACAATTTGAATTTTACTTGAATTTGACTTAAATTAGGGCTAATTTCTAAAATATTGCTTTAATTATGTTAATACAATTTATATAACTAGAACAATCAACCTTAAAAGCAAAACATTATTTGCTGTAGATACAATGTTAAGAAATCTAAACTGACTGCTATTTCAGAGCAGAAATTAGCACTATTTAGCAGAATGGCGCTAAGCTTATTTGTTCCATGGTTTTTGAGAAATTGAGCAGAAAAGTATCTGAGCTTATTATCTTATTCTATGTCAATAACCTAGACAAAAGGAAAGGAGGAAGCAAAGAATTTCTGTCCTGTGTTAGCTATTGTCTCATTAAGGAACATAGTACCCAAATCATTTACGTACTGGCAGCAACTACTTATTAAGAAAACAGAAAGTGGTAAAATCATGCCTTTGACTTCCAGCTTCAAACCAGTAACCAAAACCAGCATTACGTAGGAGAATATTCTACCCTACTCCTTCATTCAAAGATGAAAGAGCCTCTGTTTCGGGATGTACTTTTCAAGAAGGCTTAAACCTGGGTCATCAAAGACAGCAGTAAATTATTCTAATAGCTCATAATTTGAGAATACTTTTTCTCTACTGTTTTGACCTTACTGCTTTTGACTGAAAAGTATTGTTGCTGTTTCTCACAGGCTCACATCATTATCTTGAGTGGGAAGTATCACTGACCATGAAAAGCGAGAACATGGTGACCTTCACTCAATGTTATACAATGATCCTCAGTTTGAGAATTGTCTCCTTTTTAATTCAGCACCTCCAGAACATGCCTTTCAGAACTGCAATGTTAGTGAGTTAGTACACAGGTAGGAGAGATTTTATTACCCACACTGGTCTCATTTTATTTTGGTTTCTCTTCATTAATTGCAAATATACAACAGAAACAGTTCTGCTCCGTAGAAATGCACTAAACCTCCCACCAAGCGCTACGATTTGATGTCATATTGAAATTATAGCACTGTTGCACATTTTTCTGTAATAAAATGTGATACTCAAAGGCAAAGGAGAAATACTGTTGACTAACGCCAGATGCAGGCTCAAAAAACAAATAAAATGCAGGAGGATGAAAAATACCAGAGATCTCTTCGTACTGTCAGGCAACCACAGATTATTTACCCTATTCACTCACTGGTGGTCAGAAAAATCCCCACACATACTTTGTATTCATGATTAGAGTAGGTGAAGTGATTTTCACCAGGTAATATTCTTCCTTTGACACCATCCATACTTCACATAGGTCAAAACTTTTCATAGTTCCAGAACGAGGAAAGACATTTTTAAATTAAAATAAAATAACCATTTTCAAAGAGTGAACACAGTTAAGAGATAAAGTATTAAAGTACAGAGATCTTCCCACAATTTGCCTTTCAGTAAAATAACTTGACTGTGCTATATTTGCAGCACTATTTTTCAATGACACTGCATCCTAAAATCTGAAGTACGGGTGCTATGTACAGGCGTATAGTATTAAAACTGATGCAGAGAATAAAAGCTATAAATCACCATATGTTTGAATGTAGACTGATTTGAACAAATAAAAATATTTTCTAATTTTATAACATCCATATTGTAAAATATGCAATATATATATGCTACAGTATATTTATATATAATTATAAAAAACATATATGTTTGCTAATTACATTATATGTGTATGTACAGGAGAGCATAACAAAATAGAACCTTCTCTTCAGAGCTCTGTATGTTTAAGACGTTTCTATCAGGTATGACAAGTGTCCTTTACTACAGTATACCCATTCATGCATTTTTCTGACTTGGAAAAGTAGCTTTTAGGCCTAAAATTTGTCAGGAATGAAAGAAGTTATATTACCCAGAGGAGAAACAAATCTCATTAAAAATCACTGTCTCTTTTATTTCTTATTTTGCAGCTTCAGAACTAATGAAATTTAAAATTCTTTTAAAAAAATCATAATTTTCATTTTGACAGACACCTAGAGAAACCTCTATACTAACGTCATGGGGAAAAAAGAAAAGAAAAAGTCAATTTCTTTACCGTTGTTACCATACTTTGCAGCTATGTAAGCTTTGAGTAAATCTAGATAGAGAATTATAAATTGTTTCTTTACGACTTTCTGATAACTGTGTTCAATTACTTTTCATTCATTAATGAAACAGAGGCATAAGAAATATTAGAAGACTCAATTCCTTTGTTGGAGACGTGGACAGTAGGATAGAGTGCACCCTCAGCAAGTTTGCTGATGACACCAAGCTGAGTGGCGCGGTCAACGTGGCTGAGTGAGAGTTGAGCTGGAGGAGTCCAAGGCCAGGTCCTCTGCTGGGAAGAGCAGTTGTGAAAAAAAGCAGAAGTGAGGGCCTGCTCCTTCTACCTTGGGAAGTGCTCCTAAGCTGTGGCTGTACCACTGGCCCCTTCCGTGCTGCGTTGCAGCTGTGCAGCAGATGAGCCTTGGACCTCTCCAGCACTTACCCTATGTGAGGACCCGACAGAAAAACAGGGTTGGTTTCCTTGGCTTGGCCTCCAATTTGCCTCCGAACTGTGGCCTTGCCAGCTGATGTCCGGCCTGCCTCTGATCCTGACAACTAGCCCTGGCCCTGCTCCTCATCTGGACTTCCCATCCTGAATCCTGATGCCTTATTGGTACAGTCATCTCTTACACCTGCCTTATTTTTCCACCCTGCTCTTGTCTCACATCCCTTGCAGAGCAGCAAGCCCTCACTATTTTGGCATAGGCAAAAAAGAAATACTGAAAAGCTAAAAGAGACATAACAGCAGAAATTTAGAACCATATTTTAATTTTATTTATTTAGAAGCCATATTTTAATTCCATCTTTCCACCTACTTTCCTGAGGGACTAAGGAATTGTTTGGGGCCGATGCACAGGACTATGAGAAAATTAAACTGTATGATCCATATTGGTTTGAACAGATATCAGAGATAAAAGAGATCATAGGAATAAGTGAAAAACATCTTCTCATATGTCATTATGAAAAGGCTAAAGCAGAGTCCAGTCAGTGTGAAACAAGATAGCATCTCATATTATTTAACCATAGCCAGATAGTTCTGGCACAAGTAGACCAGGATGCCTACTCAACCTCAGAGTGATCATCATCTTTATGAGTATCCTAGGTTTTGCAGGACACTTTCTTGAACCAAATATGAACACAGGCATATTAAAGAGCCATAACAAGGTCACACCAGAAAAACGTGACAAAAAGAAAAACAAAAAACAGAAAAGAACACATCAAGAAATATAAGCATTGCAAGCCATACAGAAAGAATTTAAAAAAAAAATAAAAGTTATATTATGTCTTTTAAATGAACAGTTTGAAGAACAACAAGGTATTCATCTAGGATTACTTATTTTTGGCATCACAAAACTAGGACTGCTGCTTCAAAGACAGTTCAAAACCAGAAGCACGCTAGAATATAAGAGAAAGTTAAAAGCAATGACCTTTGACTGTATCTTGAAAGAGCTGGTTTAAGAATCTAAGGACCAATCTACTGGATGACTGCTAAGTACAAAACTATCTGAAAGCTAAGTGGAGGACAGGCATCCAAAATATATGAAGTAAAGCCCATGGATCTCGTACAGTTAAGAGGACTCCCTGAATAAGTATTTTGAATAGCTATAACAAGATTAGTAACTACCATTCAAGCTAGTACACTTCTTATACTTCATCTTACAACCACAGCTTTCCCCTGCCCATCTTAAGATTATGCTGGAAAAGAAAGAGAATATGAGAGACTACTGTGGAAAAGAGATCTCTGACATGGTATATTGAGGAATTATTCCACATCCACTACAGAGACACAAAAATGAAGCATGAACACCATTCCCAAAGACAGACATGCACAGAACAAGGGATGGAAATGCAAAATAAAATCTTGCTTACACCTGATAACAGGAACAGATAAAGGAAAACAAACAAACAAAAAACTAAACAAAACCAAGCAAATTTTGTTCCAAGAAAGAAATTAAAACCTACAGCAAAAACCCCACAGATCTTAACAATGTTATTTTTAATCACTTTCCTGTGGAGCTTTGCATGAGATGAGACCGAGGGAAAAATATTTATAAGCACCAAAAAAGTAAATAAGTTCAAAATTCAACTGAAAAATATACCTCTTCTTCAAAACAGTTTGTTTGAAGTAATCCATGTGATGAAATGAAAGGTGTCATATTCTTGCAACTCTAATACAGTGCCTTTACAGGGTTACAGCCAGGAAGAAATACAGAACAACTCATAATTAACCTCTGGGTCCATTTCATCTTATGCTTGTTCAGAGAGTGTAGGAAAAAAAAATGCTTAGTTTCCGTTATCTTTGTCAAGAAATGTACTCTTATCACACATGCAAGATTTAAAACCAGTTTCTATTTCTCAGGCATTGAAAGAGGTTTATGCAGTAGGCAGTCGTTTGTTACAGAGCTTAATCTTCACCCTGACGGGCGACCTGGAGTGCACACCAGGGCTGGTTACAGGGGTTTTATAATATAAGTCATCTTTGATCAGCACAAAGAGTTCGCTTGTGTTTCCCACCAATATTTCTCACCGGATTTTAGCACACAGAACAAGATAACGGGGTTATCTCAAGAGGATGCAAATGCATTGCGTGACCATTGTAAATGTATGTATTTATATTGTTCTCCCTGCATAGGCATTTTAACAGGATGAAGAAGAATTCTGAAATACTGTGAGAAAAAATTGAACTAACTTCAGTTCTTCCAGGTTTAAATTTAGGGTTTGTTTTGATGCTTATACATGGTAAAATATGCCTTTGGCTTAAAAATATGAAAATGGATTAATTGCAAGTACAGAAATAAATCCTATATTTCATGAAGAGCTGGACTGGGATTATACCAGAGATATTTGAAAGTCAAATATCTGACCTTAATAACTTTGTATAGGTTTTTTTTCCAAAGCAAAAAAATTTCCTGAACTTTGCTGCCTTTTTATAATAAAGTGCTTATAATTTGCCTTATTACTGGATAAAGCATATCTGCAAAGTCTTTTCCTGAGATATGTACCATGATGCCAGTGCCCCAAGTCAGCTGGAAGTAAGTTTCGACCCGAAAGCTTTATAGCTCTGTTAGCACAGTGCTGTGTTCACAATTTAACACCACACTTCTGAATCAAAACTAGCGCTCCAGCTAAACTGTGGGGCAAACATAAAGAGACTCTACATACATGCATCCTAAAGCAGTGTTTAGAAGTTCATTTTTGGACTTAAATTCAGGCATTCCTTCAGCGCATGTGGCATCTCCCAATTTTTCAAAATGCTAACTGCTTCCTGAGGCTCTGAGAAGCTTGTTTACAAATAATTCGGTGGTGGTTCAAGGCATCTTACTATTTGCTTATAACATTTAGAAAATTTTGTCTAAGACTGAGTCTTGATGAATTATTAAGATTTCAGGAATAATATTCAAGCATTAATGACCCTTCCTCCAGCATCTATAAATAATCAGTTCTTCTGCACTTGCAGTCCCACAGTTCCAACTTGTGGGAAAGAGATTGCTGAAATAAAAGGTGACAAGCATTGTGGATATTAATATTACAGAAATTATTCATGTTTAAATTCAGAGCTGAACCGTTTCATTCTGGGATAGTAACTTAACATTGAACTGTTTTGTTTTCTTAGTTTTCTATGAGCTGAACCATTAAATTGTTAAGGTTAACTTTTGGTACAGATAAAGTAAACCCAGAAACAGTCAAACAGGCTTGTTTGTCATTCCAAATATGTGGCAGAAGACAGTATTGCTCAGTTCTTGTACGAGGAGACTGCTTATCCAGGGGAAAAATATAAATTACTCAGTTTCTTCCTCTGACTTGATCAGATACGTGTAACTATCTTCATAATGCGACTGCCGTAGCTAGTAGGCTAGTAACAATTCTGAAACATGGTTATCCCCAAACCTTTTCAATTCCTTACCACTAGGTCAGAAAGTTAGAGCTGAGGGGCTCCAGCCTGCTGGTTAGGGCATTGTCCCAGGAGGAAGGGGACAAAGCCTTTTCTCTGGCTCCAAAATGTTGTTAAGTAAATATCTTTGTGGCAACTGGAACAGTTTATGGAAGAAAAACAAAAGTATTACTCCATAATAACTTGTATTCCAGGGGACAGCTCAATCACAAATGGAAAAATTCAGTTTGATGAAAAGTAATGAAGTCAAACTGTAGTACACATCCCTATGATCGCTTGGGGTTTACAACCCAAAGACAGTATCACAGAGGCCTTAGCAAGTCTGCTGAGCTGCGAGGTTAAGTTATTGTTATGTAAATTAATCTTTTTAACCTAAACATCATTAATAGGAGAGATGCAAAGTAACCTTTGTTCTTTTAAATTCTGTCAAAGGAATCTAGTATCAGGAATTTTTACCTCTCTTCTTTATCGCATTTTTTACTTGTTATATATTTAAAATAAGGATCTATTATGCGACTGTCATAAAATAGTACTCCTTTTGGTTTCCCCTGTTGAATAGATCTTCAGTGTAGAAGTTGGTGTTGTACATATAATATAAATGTTGCCAACCTTCTTCCGTTCCAAGAGAAGGAACAACAGACTTTCCTAAGGAACTGTCAAATAGTAAGTATGTGAACCACAATATTGTTTTTTAGCCTTAACCTCTCAATTAATATTTTTCTTCTCTTTTGCCATCGTTGTCAGTAGAAGTTCTCTACCTTGTCAAGAATGAGGACATACACATTCAAGAAAAGACTTATTGCTGGTAGTCTATCTTCTTTAAATTATAATTTCTACCTGTTTTCTTTCTTTGTTGTAAACATGCTGTGAATCTTTGATGCAACTGCCACCGTACTGAAGGACTGAGCCTGCTCTTCTCTGCCTGGTGTCACCAAGGGTATAAGCTGTGAGAAGCAAGGGGCACATATTTCGTACTGGTATTGCATGTATATTGTTTCATGAGGTCTCAAAAGCCCCGTTTCTTTTGAATGCAAAGTTGTTACTTTTCCTCAGCTAAGCAGTTACAGGTAATGGTGTGCAGCCCCTTGTCCATGGGGAATTCTAAATAGCTATATAACCATTCAAGTCTTTATAGTTAAGCTTTTATGACAGTATTTTTTTTTCCCACTTAAAACACTGTGAAATGGAATCTGCTTTTTTTCTCCCCTTTTTTTAAAGGCCACAAGTTAAAACCCTTTAATAATGAATTTCTAAAATGTATATCTAAATTAAATATGTGTTTTATTTATAATTATTTGAAAAATATCATTCAAAATGGAGCTGATTACAATGTTACAGATAGGGCTACTCAACACTGTCCAGCCTAAGCCCCTCTTCCTGTATTCTGTAAATTTCACAAATCAATTTATGGATTTCTGCTTCAGACTGATTTTTAGTTTCATTTAATTTTCAAAATTAAAAACTTAGTAATAATGATTTAGCCAACCATCATTTTAGAATAATATCAATGGAAAAATGGATCATTTTTCTGATGCTAAAACCTATTTCTTCCCAGATATTGCTTATAAATGCTTTAGTCTTTGATGTTATGTGGGTTGACCCTTAGATCCAGAAAAGGAATTGTTCTCTATCTCTCCTGTAAAAGATGTTTTGGGTGTTTTTCTGTGTCCATGAAGAGGCACTCAAATTAGTCCACGTGCTAAACCTACGCATATTGCCACTTGTATGCAGCTTTTAAATATTAACAACTATAATTATCTCTGAGTTCTCTGTGAATTGCTGTTTATGGAGACTTGATGACATTCTACTAGCATTCAGGCTGATCCTGCTACTCTGCTGCTCCAGGGGAACACACGACCCGCAGAGCATGGTTTGCAAGGGGGAGTAGCAGGCAGCTGGGGCTCATGGAGCACCCATGAATTCTAGCTGAGATTTTATCAATTAAAGAGATTTCAGCAAGGGTGAATGTGCCAATAGCCTTTCTTGTACGGACCAGAGAAATACAAAAGTTTTATCTGATTGTTGAGGGAGAGCAAGGTAATGTGTAACTGCTTAACATAGAGTTTAAATTGCGTAATAATAAACAACTACCTTACCAAATGTTTCATTCTGTCTATACAAGAAATGAAACAGAAAAATGAAAGAGAAAATATAAGCTGCAACTCTATTGTCCCCTTAAACACAGTCTACCTATAACATTAGCCAGGACTACCAACAGATATGGAGAACACATTAGTAACAATATGAAAATTTAGGACAAGGTTTTGATTTTTATCAAACCCATTATTTTAATGTAATGTACATGTATTTTGGTGAGAAAGGAGTATGAAATTGTTTTAAAAGTATATGGCATTAACAATAACATGTCACTCATTGAGTGAGTTCCTACATTTTGTGAGAGGAAGCCACTGCACTTCTCCAATATACCTACAATTACCGTGCTGTTATTATTTTGCATTTAAAGTGTGTCATGAAAAAGAAGATTTATTGTTAGATCAGATTAGACATTTCGGAAACTCTGTAAGCAATAGCGATGCAAGTAGACCAATAGGACTGGTGTACTTGTATTTAATGTATATAATCTTTAATATGGAATGCAAAATAGCTGCTATAGTTCTGGAGAATTACAATACCATAATCCAATTCCAGATAACTGGACAGATTTGTCTCTTCTCCTTTTGCCAAGCATTTTTCCTTATGAGCTTTAGTTACCTGGTGTGTAACAGATGGACTCTTTTTATTAGTTGGTAGAGAACAGCATTGTAAGCCTGAAGTGTTAATAAGCTTGCTGTTAGAACAAACTGTGTCACATCCCTTTAACATCTCTTTTTCTCTAAGGTTCATCCAAAAGGTCTTCATGGCTTTATTCTTATTTATCACCAGTTTTCCTGTTTTTACATTTTTACCACATTAATTTCTTTACCAAGAGAGACTTTTTCTGTTATTTATACCCTCTGTTATTTCCAGCTAAATGTACTGTTCAGAAATCTTATCATTGCTTATCCCATATTGAGTCAGCAGGAGGCAGAAAAAACTTGAAGGAAGAAAAACTCAACTAAACAGAATTACAAGGCTGTAGACAACTTTTTGCAATAAAATGAGTGTTTGCTAAAACAACGCACTTACTAAACAGCCTACCAAAGAGTTTGCACTAATGAAATGAAGCTATAGGAACAAGCAGCAAAGAAGCCAAAACAAAATCTACCCCACTCTTTTACACTGACGCTGACTGAAACAACTTAAATGACTCTTTACTAGGAAGAATGAAGGTTTTTAAGACCTTGTAGAAGTGTTTGTACAGATACGCGTGAATGTTACATCCATATGAAAGCTTTTACATTTACAGGTAAATGCTGAAGTGATGTAAACACTAGTTTGTCTGTTAAACTGTGAAATAAAGATACTTCACATTTTTCTTTTTTTTTTTTTCTCTCTTTCTGGTTTTGTGGTTTTGTTGTGGTTTCTTTTTTTTAAATTTCATTCTTCTTCTGTGTTTATCTTGTTGCAAATTGTGGCTACCCTACCTGACAAAGTCAATAGCTGAGCAAGGATGGAGATAACTTACAAGTCACACCTGTGCCACTTACGGCAGAATTCATATGTAAATTTCTCAAGTAGGGATAAAATCACAGATGTGTAAAATTAAGCTCATGTCCCATCAAACCTTTATATCATACCCAGAAGAGTGTGAGGCAAGCTTTTGCTCTTTTGAGGACATTAGAACCCAAGTGATGCTCATTGCTTGGATGCTGCACACTTTACAATAAAAACTGGAAGGAGCTAGCCAAAGTGGATGGCCCTTAGGGACCATAGGAACCACCACTGGGGATCTTCGGAAAGCCAGAGAATTCCTAGACTTCTGACTGCATTGATCTACCCTGTCCTGATATACTGCTAGTTCACACTTCTTTACTTTACTTTTGTTGTATTCTAATGAAAACCATCCAAGAAAATATGCAGTCTTTGCTTTATTTCTTATGTTGTCTATATATGCTTTATCAGTTTCCCCAAAAAGTGATTTTTGAGTTCCCATGCCTTTAGCTGATAAATGTCTGTGATTTTTAGCCTGAATATTTCAGCAGTTCATCAGTGAGGTTGTGTAATACTTCTCTAAAGCATGAAGTACTAATGTCTAATTATACACTTTAGGGAAGGGACTTCAGTGGATGGCGAAACAGGAACTAAGAACAGATAATTATTATAGGCAGGGATGATGCTTTCAATTGTTTTAAAGTTGCTCAGCAACGTCCTTGCTAAAATTCTTCTTTCACTTGTACATACCTTTATCAGCCAGAGGCTGTTGGGCCTTAAATTCTCTTTTACACATGTCTGCCTTGGATTTATTTATTACTGTTTAAATATTATTAAATTGAAATTATTATTGTTTATTCCACTCATTGACTTTTGAGAGCACCATGAGAAAAATCCAGTTCTCCACACTAAAAAAAATGACAATGACCTTTTCCATGGAATATATTAGCACCACCGGATTTCAAAACTTAGATCTGTTGTGAAAGTGACCTTTGTGTCAAGGATGTGCATTTTGCTCTTCCAACATCTACTAAAAATGGCCAAATGGGAGGTCTTTGGAAAACAATAATTCAAGGTGATCAATAGAAACAGCTTTTAATAAGTGCATTCTGAATATATGTCAAATTTAACAAAACCTAAAAAAAATTTGAGGTGTGCTATCACCTGTAATACTCTCCACTTTCAGAGACCAAAGAACAGATCAGTTCTGTGTTCTGAACTGAGAGATGGTCTTTCCTGTACAACCACCTACTCTTCTTCTACCAAGCCTCCTGAGAGAAGCCAGTTGCCTGATTCAGATATAGAGGGAACGAGAGCTGTATTTAAATGCAACAGTCAGAAGGTTTGAAAATACCTGTGGAGTTTGACAAGAGTGAAAAAAATTGGTATGGAAAAGAAAGACACTGAGCTAGCTAGGGAGAAGAATGGCAAACAGCATGAAGAGAGGTTGATAATCATACATGAGAGCTGGGGAGACAAATCAGGGAAGAAGGGAGATCAGCAGATGGGAGGAATGAAGGAATAATGAGATGGAAGGAGACTGAAGCTCTCTGGGCAGAGTTTGGGATTGAGAAATGACTGTGTAAAGACATGAAGAGGGGGGGAAATACGACGTGACAACGAGGCTATAGCATGGCAAAGAGATTTGGAAGAGACTGATTTGGTAAAGGAATTGTGTTATGGTTAGTGAAATTTTTCTACCTTGTGGTGAGTTGACATCTGTCAGCAACTAAGCACTCACCAGCCCCTCACTCACTTCACCCCCTCCCCAGCGGGACAGGGGAAACTATTCGAAGAGCAAAAATGAGTAAAAAACTTGTGGGTTGAGAAAAAAGACAGTTTAACAAGTGAAAGGGAAAAAAAGGAGGGGAAAAAAATGTCTAAGTGATGCAAAGGCATCCCTCGCTACCTCCCATCACTAACTACTTTCCCCCCAGCAGACCAATGCCCAGCAAGCCTCCTAGCAATGCCTATCTTGGAAAGAATACCCATCTTCATTGCCAAACCTACTGTTATATGGCATGGAACATCCCTCCGGACAATTTGGCAATTTGGATCAGCTGTCCCGGCTGTGTCCTTTCTCAAACTCTTTCCCACCCCCAGCCTCCTTGCTGTGGGAGGCAGAATGAGAAAAAGAAAAAGCCTGAACACTGTGTAAGCGCTGCTCAGCCATAGTCACAGCTCTGGTGTGTTATCAACATTGTTTGGGTCACAAAATCTGAAACACAGCACCATACGGGCTTCTCTGGACAAAATTAAGATGCAATACATACAATAAGGTGAGGAGCAATGGAAGAGTAAGAACTGAAACACTGAAAAACAGAAAAATGATTTCATAGCAAACCTGACTGAAATTCAGGGCATGTTCTGTTTTTATAACAGTGATGGGAGATACAAGCTCTGCCTCTCCAAAAAGCCTCATCCTCTGTCATGAGAAAGCCTGTCTTACACATTAGCACTTATGCTTCACAACTAAACCAGAAATGACTATGATTGACTTAACTAAAAAACAAACCAAAAATTATATTTTAAGTGCTTTTGAACTTTCATATGCTAAAATATGGATTCAATTTTGAGTTGATTCCATAGATATATGTCCTGGTTTGAGGTAATATCGAAGCAGGTGGTGTTGCTTCATGCTATATTTTTAATCTTAACATAAGTGCTTGTCATTTATGACAAAGGAGTTTATTTTAGCCTCTGCTATTCTGTGCTGTGGACGCATTTTCTAGACTTCTAAAAACAAAGCCTGGTAGAATTGAGAAAGAAACACGACTTCTCAGTACAAAACAGGTTTCCCATGTGACTTCAAAAACACGAAGGAAAAGCTGATATGGCAATAAAAAGTAGCATCCTGAATAAAATAATATACCCCACATGAAATGCCAGCTTAGAGAAACCATACTGTTTTGCTCTTGTTAATTTGATAATTCACTGACTTTATAGCTCCTCTAGCAGAGACACTGAGCATCAGAGTTCAGTTCACAAGCATTAAACCGGGGAAGGTACGCATACATTTTTCACACATCTCTTTTGCTTATGCAGGAGAAATTCTTTCATGCTAGGAGCCTGAAGCAGAAAATATTGTGACAGTGAGGTGACAGAAATCAAATAAACACTTGGATTAGCAGAACAATATGGACTTTGAGATATAACTATTTCCTGTTAGATTAAAACCTTTCATAATTAAACATTTTTTGATTGCCATCATGCATATTAAAACTTACATTTCTTTGATATATGACAAAGTGATCTTGCCACTCTTACCTGAGTTCAGATGGCTTGTATTATAGAAACGTACATACAAGCCAGACCACCACACTTACAGTCCCTTCTTTTTTGAGTATGCTGACAGAAAACGGAAAACATGGGCAGGTATTTGGGGGATTTTTCTGGATTGTTTTTTCTGTTTATATTTTTAAAATTATGTAGTTGAGTAAACATTTTTTGTTTCTTAAAGAACCTGTTCTATCAATTTCAGTGAATCAGTGGAAGGACACATCATGCTGAAAATAATCTCTCTCCCTAAATCGGCAACTAGTCCTTTCCTTCCAAATGTAACCCAACGTATTTATTTCCATTTCAGATCATTCTTGGGTTTTGTGGTCCCATTCCAAAAATATTTCAAGGTCTTCAATACACATCAGTGAGGAAACTGATACATTGTTCAAGTGCTGTGTAAATTTTTTACTTTTTCCAAGTGAAGAAGGAGTACTGGACTCAAACTGGTCTGAAGCTGATAAATTAGCTGTCACCTAACAAAACTCCCATGTTCCAAACATTTCTGACACTGGCACTTCGCAGTTCTGCTCAGAAGAGCTGCAGGAATAGATACGTTCCAGTGTGACAGGCTAACAACTGACAGTGAGATACTATGCCAACACAGCTGAAATTATTTTCTGAAGTGTTTCCCAATGTAAAGAATGCATTTTGAAGAAGGAAAATAGTCTAAGACCTTCTATCAAACTCTGACGATGTCCTCTCACAATTTGAATTTAGAAAACCGGGGTCTGAATACATACTCAATGTGCGTGAACTATGCAGCTAGTGTTAAACTTTTAAAACTGCAATATTAGCCTTTGTGGAAAGTGGAAATCTCCTTGCAGGAGGTGGGAAGACTCTGACTCTTCCAAAGGACTTGATAGTAAGGGTATCTGTATTCTGCAGCACACCTTCACTGAATAGACCAGGGTCATACTTCTTCCTTTAATTAAAATTGTTTTAATGTTTTTATGCCCCAGAAGTCTGAATGTATCCACCCACAAGTTCTGAATGCCTTTATAATTTACATACATTATTTGAATCTACAGCGACTTCGTTTTGCCAACCTATTTACTGCCCACATCTATATTTTTTACCAGAGCTGTGCACAGCAGTTAAACCAATGAAGCTATAGAAAAAGTATTAGGGTTATATTTAAATTTTGTATGAATAGTTAATTTATACAAGATTGTAATTGCTAAAAGTTGGTTGCTTTTTTAAGTCTTTGACTTTGAAAATAACAAAATTCAATGTCAATTTAGCCTACAGTATGAACATTCGCTTTGGATAATCAGTAATGTTCTGTAATTGTATATAAAAATTATTTAATGTCAGATTCAGCTTCCTAGCTGGATAACAATTCATTTAAACCATCCATAATTCAATCAGATTACATCTTGTTTTACATATTTTAATAGATGCTTTCTCCTGGTTATTTTACAAATTATATATGCAAATGATTTATTAAATAATTGATGAAGCACCTTGTTTGGCTTGTAGCTACTAGTGATGCTTTTCTTCAGAAATATATTTAGGCAGTAGTTCTTTTCACAGCAAGATTTTTGCATAGTATTTTAAAAGATATTTAAACTCCTGCCGTGATGAATGCTTATTTAGAAACACCAAGTATAATTTACTAACCTGATTTATGAAGCAATTTATACAATCTAGTAAAATAGCACTGTAGAATTTCATTGCATAGGGATACTCATCTTCTCTGAAGATCCTACATTCTTTAACACTTGGGCAAGTCTGTATTATTACATTCTATGATAGGACAGAGTATATCAGGGTAATTATCCCTCCTGTTTTATTAAAGCTTTATAAAACTGTTAGAGGTTAATGCTGCAGTTATATTTTTTTTTCCTACTGCCCAATTTCATCCTATAATAACCAGGAAAAGGGGAAATAGAGTCATTAATCTCTTATTAGATATACAGTAAATAGTGTAATGGAATACCATGTGTTACATATTTATCTACAATTTTGTGTATGTATATGTGTATGTATATATATAAATATACATATACCTGTATAACAAGGATACTTTTAATATTAAAGATGCCACGATCCATCCCTTAACCTGTTGTATAAAAGTACCAGTGTTTTAATTATTACTTCTCTCTTTTTTCTTTATTTTTAACTGAACAAACTCTACTTGCCAGGAGGATAATTTATTTTTTTTTCTTTTTAATTTCTAAGGTCACTCTATTTTACCTTAGTGTTCATACTTAGTTAATATAATTTTTTTTAATACAGTTTCATGTATTATTTAAAATATTCACAGGGAAAACCAGACTGCATATTGAGAGCTCTTAAGCACACAAGATCCAAAGCATAGGATCTTTTGACACACACGTACGTTTAATTACTTTGGTTTTTTATTTTGCATCATGTTTATTGGTGATCAATACCTTCATTAATTAAGGATAATGCATTAGAGGCTATACTTGATTAGTTTAAACTTATGTAAGATTAGAGTATAATTTTAGAGAGTGAGATAGCTTTGATGTCGTTTTATCTGTTTGTTTGCTTTAAATTTGAGATTGAAAACCATCAGAACAATGAATATTTAACAGTATTTCTTAATTATGATTTGACCCCGACACAGCACGTGATAGCCTGTGAAAACTGAAAAACAATATAATTTACTTTTTTTTTAACTGTGAGGATTCAACACAATGCAAGCACACAAAAAATTTAGATTATTTCGTGGAAATCTTTTCTTCATACGTGCATTACAAAAATAATAATATGGAATTTTTACACAGTTTTTAATGTTTCCTAAAGTAATTTGGGAAAAATATCCTAAAAAATAAGTAATCAATAAAATATTTTTGGGAAAACTATGAAGAAGATAATGTAAATATCAAACAATAATAAGAAATTTATATTTATATCATGAAAAGTTATAAATTTCATTACAAAAAGGCAGTAACTAGCAATAGTTTTATCTTTTACAACTGTAACTTGAGACGACTTTCAGTGCCTGTAGTACCAGTTTAAGTTAATTTTACACTGGTTTGTAATTGATTTCTAAGTATTGATCTTTTCAAAATTTACAGTTCTTAAATAAATTCTTCTTTACTAAGGGATAAGAACAAACCAAAATTGTGCTAGTAAGTGCAACTATTTAGTCAAATATTGTCCTTCTTAGGGAAATACTCTTTCATTAACTGAAGAGCAAAACTTTTACTAGTCATCATTTTACTTCTATCAAAGTAAATTTACCAGTAGCCAAATGCCAAGAAGATGAAAGTGTGAAATTATTTAAAATGTGAGGAATATATTGGAAGCAACAAAATTCCATCCTAAAATTTTACCGTGAACGTATTTTTAACTTTACATTGCAATGTACTAAGCCACTTTTTTCAGAGTTACCCAATAACAAAATAAATAACGACTGCTGTCATTCGTTCTTCCTTACACAGAATTAGCAACGGAATCCTGTTTTGGTATTAATCACTCTAGTCTCAACAACATGTGCCATTAATTCACCTTAATGTGCTGCAACCAATCAATACTTAGTCTGTAAACTCATTTGTTCTTTGGCTCTACGTGGCAAAAATCATTGTCTTAAAAAAGCTCTTTCCATCATCTTCAGAGCGAAGAACTGTTTAGATAAACTCGGTAGCTAAGCTTTGAGAAAATGTATTAATCTTATGCTAAAATCATGTTCTTCAAACCATTTAACATGTGTTTTACTGATATTCTGAAATCCATTTTCAAATAATACTATAGAAGCCTGAAATTGCTTTAGTGAAGTTTAAGAGGTTTTAACTGGCTGACTGCCTGTAGACCTCTCACTTTGTAAAACACTAGTTCACACACTAAATGCTTTGAAAAGTAAGGGTAAGTCACACTATTCAGCAATTGCTATGAACCGTTAACACGGTGCAGTATGAATGCCATATTTTTTTAAAGAATCACTCAGACTTCACCTGTTAATCTTTGTGGCTATTGCAGAATGTGGATGTCCCTTGCAGTTTGCTGTGTTGCGTGGCTCGAGCCACTATCCACGCTGCTTTTTAACAAGAGCAGAGCCAGGAAACCAGCTCTCCCGGACACTCCGTTCACCCTGCGGCCTTCCCCTTCTAGCGGTACTGCACTGACAGGTTTGCATGTACCACATAAACCTTATAAGCATTTCCGTTTTTCACTTATATGATGGCTCTCACCTCACTGAACCTCGGTGGGATTTACCGTGAGCTTCCTCTGCTCTGTCCTCCTGCTGGTGAGGAGGCCTGGAAGCGGGAGGCTGCCCTGGGACTGCAGCACCAGGGCTGGGGGCAGTAGGGGCTGCTGGGGCTCTCCTAACCCTGCTGTGGGCTACAGGGGGGTCAAAGATTCAGAGAGGTGCCAGTTGTGGCCCTCCCTTCCCAATATTCTATAAACTGGTGTCCTGAAGAGAACAAGATACGCACTCGCTCGTTACCCTTCACAGGAATGGATACAGTGGAAAGACCAGCAGTAACTGCATGGTGTCTATGGTGTCTAGAAGCTAGACTTGAAAAGATAAACTACAAGGGTCTCCTACTTGCCCAGAAAACATGCCTTTGAAAAGGACTGTGGCTGCCTAATGATGGTCTGTCCTCATGGCCTACTTCATTAGGGCTCTCCTTCTCTTGGATGTACAGGGTACTCCCTGTACAACCTCTCTAGTGTAGAGGTAATGCCCGGATATTTAGAGGTAATAGTCACCCTTTGACAGAGTTGCTGGGCAGGAATATTGCCATGGAAACACATTGATACAAGAACCAGCAATCAAAACAAAGTTTTATCTAATCAGTTAAAATGCAAACTATAGTCATAGCAGTTTTAGAAAAAGGCTAGAAGCACCAGGGATACAAACTCTGCAAGCTTATTCCATGTTAGAATGAGAGTGAGTGATGATGGATCAAGTAATTCCCTTTGGGAATATATCAGAATGACTAAGTGAGGGAACAAAAGTGAGTAGACTGAGCCTGCAACTGAACAGATGGACAACAAGCCAGATGTAATTGGATTTACTTCCCCTAAGCAGATTCATAAACTAAAGCTCTTTCCTTGCTCCTCAGAGAGATCAGCTCCAGACGACCACGGGGAAATATGCTTAGCATTGGATTTGGCCAGCGTTTGTGGCAGCTCAAGCACTAATGAGGACCAACTGTGAAAAAGTAACCATCAGAACTGCCTGTCCATTTACTTCCTCCCAGTTTACTGTTCCAAAACTTCGTCAAGTGCAAAGTTTGGATGAACCAGGGCCGTATTTTAGTTCAATTATCTTTCCCGTCCTTTTCCCACTTCCTTGCATAAATTAATCATGATTCAACTGCATCTGGCCCACTGCTTAAGGGTACTAGCTGGCAGGAGTATTCTGGCACCCAATAACTTGATATGTTTCCTTCAGGCGTACCAAAGGAGGAAAAAAAGGGAAAAAAAAAAAAAAAAAAGGCAAAAACCTGTTCTTTCCTGGGAAGTGACACAATATATAACTTTTTTTTCCCGTAGCAAATCTACCAAGGCACCTGTATCCCAAAGCCATGCTTTGCCTGACTCTTTATAAAAAGGACAGCAGAGCAATTGAAAGAAAGCATCCAGGAATCCAGGCAGGTACAGGAGAAGAGTGAGATATCACTGTACACGACTGAAACACTATTCTGCATTCCACAAGGAATTATCGGTACATTGGTAACATTTTCTGCCACTGTAAAATGGTTTCTGCAGCTGCTCTCAGGTTGTGCTTGGGAGGAAGAGCTGTGAGAAACCTGAAGATCTTGGGGTTTGCAGGGTATGTTCTCACAGCTTTTGCCATGCCGGTATTCACATTCAATCTACCCCTCATAATCCAAAATGAAAAAGTAAGCTTTCTGTTACATATAGAGAGAATATTAAAAAAATCTAACATACTAAAAGGGGGAGAGGTGTTAGTCTTTAATTTACTTTTTTTAGAGAGTTGCTAATTGGCTTCAAATGGTAATATCCATTCTTATCAGTTCTCTGAATCTGAATTCCCAAATACTTTTTCCATCTACATAATTACTAGCAAGAAAAACGGTTAAATACTCAAGACTTACGTTATAAAGAGCAGCAAAATACATTGAATTCAACTGTTCATACTTTAATCTTATTATTTTTATAAACTTCATATATGTGAAAGTAACGGTAATAATAATAATGCATGTCTTAGATTTATGTTGAAAAGTCAGACATGATAATAAAGCTTCACAAGTTGAAACACAAAGAAAAAAAAAGACAAAAGGCATTACATTTGAAGTAAACAGCAGACTGCCTTATAATAATTTCTTCCATAGTCTGTCTTACTTCCACTTTCTGTAATTAAATGTGGTGTCTGACAGCATGTGCTCTGAGCGTAAGCAGAGATCACACAGCTCCCAGAAGTAACTTATAAATAATGGAATAATCATCCATTCAGATACAAACACCAACGAGATGGATCAACTTTTTCTGCTACACCTTGCATAAAAAGTTCCTTTTGAGTTCCACTCTGTCAATGTGCAACATTTAAAGCAGAAAACTGTCATGCCTCTTTTGCTACAGTGAGCATATCGACACACTTATTTTGCATTAAACAACGCACTGCAGAAACACAGAGACCAAGTCATATCCCCCAGACATTAGCCTTCAAGACCCTCGTTCTCTCTGTACTTGCAGAATAGCACACAATGAGGCAAACACCCCAGGTTTTACTCCACTGAGTTCAGTGTTATTACATGAAGCATTATTTATTCAAATACATCTTAGTGATCATCACTTTCGACGAATTGTGGCTGAGCACTGGCTTACCCTCTGGCTTTTTTGGGGCTAAGGGACTCTCTGCTTTCCAAAATATGAGATTATCTACTTACTTTTCTTGTTTCAAGACTGGCCTGATTAATGGAGAAAGAGCTCTCAGGATAATAATCAGATTGTCAGTTGTTCAGGGAAAGTGAAAAAAATAGTGTCCTTATAGTCCTACAGATAGCATCTTGATTTTACCTTTACACTATATCCAGGGAAAAAGGTATAGAGGGACTAAACAGATGTCATTCCAGAGTGCACTGAGCTTGCAATGAAGGGAAGGTGAAGCAGTGATATCCATCTTCTTGAGAAGTTGGGAATTGCAACAGTTCTTAACCCCTAATGTGCTATATCACAGGAGTGGAAAGAGGCAATCACCAGGACATAGTGTGGCAATAAGGGGGAAGAATTAGAGCTGTGATATTAACTGAGGGGAAGAAAAAAGATCAGAAAATATAAACTTAGATCCAGAAAATGCTAAGATACCTTCACTGCCGTCAGTACTGAATTAATAGATTCTATATGGCACTGTTCTGCCTGGATTTGCTAACTTGCGTTGCATCTCTGAATTGTAAATATCCTGACATACAAAAATATCCTGATACATAAAATTAGGTTTTTTCCTACATACCCATATTTTTCAGATATTACAACACCATAATCTGCTTCCTCCACCCTCAGTATTAACAGCAGAGTTCTAATTCAGTGACAATTGAAAGCATAATAACCATTTTATGACCAAAACCTCTCCCTTTGATTTGCATATTTAATAGGACTCCAAAATATATATGCAGTTACTAAAGGTAATGGTATAAACAACTTACAGACAGAATTTTTGTGGTTACTGTCTTTGCTGGGCAACATCTTGACTCCTCTTGATTTCAGTTCAATTGCTTTTTTCACTAAGAAAGCAAGCAAACAAAAAGAAGTTAATTCATTATTAAACCTTACAGAAAGGACATATAGCAGCCAAATCATACATTACATCAGTACAAAGCTGTGTAGGAATCTTACAAGCAGATTCAAATAACTGCAGTTTCTGTGATAATCTTTGCAAAAACACAACCATTTATCATGTTTCAGAAGATGTCCTTTTTAAACAGATGTTATCAGGATTTGCAATATTTTGAATCCGTTTCCTTAGAGTCACATAAAAGAAAAACCTGTTGAAATCATGTATGGATTTCCTATATTTGCCACTGCATATGGCAAAATCTTAATCATAGAACCATAATTATCACACTCTAAATCACATAATTTAAACATTTTAAAAAACTTATTTCTTACATAGTATGTACAATACATATCTACACATATCTGAGGACCACAAGCTTTAAATATGATATTCACATCTGCTTTTATTTTACTCACTCCTCAGTAGTAGACATGCTTTTAGTTCATTTTGCTAAGGAGATTAATGTTATAGGATCACAGTATGTTACATTCTTTGGCTCACATAACTGCTTTTGAATCTACAGGGTAATTTTGACTGAACTAGAACAGGAGTTCTCAAAGGGACAAAGTTTGGTTCGAGAGAACAGATGCGTTAGAGGTTTAATATCTATTTTCTCTGTTTAGCCAGTTGAATGGCTGATAAACTCCCAGCCTATCCCTACTAAGTAGCCAGGGACCAGGAGAAATTAGGAAGAGACATGAGAAGAAACTAGTGCAGATATACTTTAAGGAATACATGGGGTAGAGCTTTAATTGTAATGTTGGGAGAAAAGGGTAAAAATAAAGGACAGATTCACAGGAATTTAGTTACTTCTATGATTTGGGAACAACTTGATCAATTGAAAATAAAATCAGATGTAGAATATAATTGTGAAACGAGCCTGGGCAATTCAAAACTAGTATGCAAAACCCACTAGCAATAGCAAAATAGCTCATGCCTGAGTTTGTGTATCAGAATGCTAACAATAACATCATGATACCTGTGAGTAATGAAAAATTACAAAAAGCAGTAATCCTTTCCTGATTCATATTAAAAAATTTTCTATTCCAGAGCTTGCAGTAGTTAACAATTTTAAAATGCAGCCATTTATCCTAGATAAAAACAGAAATAAAAAATCAACTCAAACATTTTTTAAAATGGCAGTACTTTGTACCTCACGCTAAATTAATATCACTGATTATCAGCTGTACTTTTTGTTAGTGTGTGGGATAAATTTTATGATTACTATACTATACACTGATCTGTATGCAAATATTTCTAAGTGCAGCGGTAGGAGCAGCAAGTTAACGCGTCTTTAAATATCATATTAAATATTGTGATTTCATTGTATTTGTTTCTCTATTGGACTTTTGCTGCTTTTGCAGCCTCAGAGTGAAGCAGGATTTTTTTCAGTGCCAAAATTTGGTAAGCGTTGCAGAAAGTACTTTCTGTGCTATGTACGTTGCAAGTGCAGACATTTATGTCTAAACCTGGAAAACAGGTGTTCAAATGATGAAAGATGATTGAATCACAATTGTAGTCGCATGGGATGAAATGGATTTGATAGCAGTGTGGTGTTTTCTTTTCTTCGAAGACTGGAACATATTATACAGAGACATCAATGCAGACAATAAGGCTAATATCCCCAAGGGCTTCTGGAAGAGGTTAAACCTCATGGATACAGTTTTCTTAGGATTACGTTCTAGACCGAGGTACTAAAATTTCCATCAAGTGCCACCCTCTGTTCTGTTTTCTTAGGCTGCATAACCAGTATATTAAAATTACTCCATACTCTATGGGAAATGAACAGCACTATTCTTGTAAAGAATATTTCAGATATTGGCTGGAGTCGTGGACCCTCTGCCAGCGTGAATTTCACAATTTATTAAAAACTGTGTCATGTAAAACATGCGAGCAGTTCTTGGAGGATTCAAACCCCATGTTGCTTACATTCTCGGATGAGTGGTAAAACCATTGAATTGTTATACAGCGGACAGAGAAAAGAACTATAGTCTCCTCCTTCTCTCTGTCCTGTGACCCCATTTAAGGTGAAAGCAGCCATCATCGCTCCAATTCTTTGTGGGAGTTCACTACTGAAGGCATTTGTTAGACATACTTGAAGCACACTTCTTGAGAATAGGGAAAAATGATACCCATCAGCTTTATTTGAAATGCAGTGGACATAAATTGAAACAAGAGAGGTTCTGACATGATATATGAAAAACTTTTTCACTATTAGGACAGTCAAGCATTGAAATAGGTCCTTTAGTTTCCATCCTTGGAGTTTTTCACATGTCAAGAAAAAGGCATTCTGTATCTCTCTGAAAGAACATTCACAATACTTAAGATCAGTCATCTAAAATGTATGTTTTATGAAGAGAAATAGCTACCTCAAGGGGGAAATCAATCCTTTTCTAAGATAGGCACAATGAATCATCCTCTAGAGATGCCTTTTCATCTCCATAAAATATAACAGAAACTTATAACACTTGCTCAAGCTAGATCTCTACATTTTAGACAGTAACATTAGGTGACATGAGCTTTTATGTCTGGAGAACTTTAACAGCCAAATGTAGGTATCTGCGAGACACAGGGATCAATGAGCTTAAATGGGCTAGTTTGAGACATAAATACCAAACTTCTGCCTCTGTTATACTTGTGTATGTAAGTTTTTGCATGTGACCTGCATAGTATTTTCTTCTATTTTTAAAAATAATTGAGCAAGCGTAGTCTAAAACACTGTCATCCTCTGAAATAGAGGCCACTGAACACTGTGGTTTGAGTGACCCAGTTCAATCCCTTCTGTAACATGAAGAAATACCCTAAATTGCACTTTTTATTACCATTTAAATCCCATTTGAATACCTTTTCTGAGACACATCTTTTCTACTTCCTGATTTCTCTTTCATTAAAAAGGTTTTCCTGATTTCAAAGATGATTTGCCATTTAATAGCACAAAAAGAGGAATGGGTTTATGTTAATAATGTCAGATATGAACAGCGCTTTCCACCTTTTAAGTGATTACTTTTTTAAATTTGCATACCTTTCTGCTGTCTTCTCTTAGACATTCAGCTAAGCTAACTGAATTAACTCACTTCACCTTTTCTGTTAATCATAACTTCAAGACTCTTTTGGAGATGAGATACCCACTCAGGAAGGAGGGCAGACCTGAGCACTGGAAGTCCAAGACAGTTTTATCAGCCTACTGAAAAGCACCGATATTATACCTTAACTTTTTGCTATAGCTGAAGTAAATTTAGCCATGAAAAGAATACATCTCTGGCATTATTTGAATGGATCATGAAAGTTAAAATAAAATTTTCAAGTTGTAAACCTCCATTCAAACCTATTCTGATTTCTATGAAGCTCTTAGTTTCCTATATATTTGAAACCATGTGAAGAAAATACATTTTACCCCAAGCACAATTCCCTTGCAGAAAAGATTATGAGAATTTAGCAGAAATATAGTTTTAAGAAAGGATCAGAATCACAGAATCTCAGAGTGGTTGAGGTTGTAAGGAACCTCTTGTCCAACCCCTTTGCTCAAGAAGAGCCATTGAGAGCTCGTTGCCCAGGATGAACCAACAAGTAAAATTTCAACTGTTGGTAACAATCTGTGTGTTTAGATATATATAGAGTATAGACATATATTGTACTCAGATTTGTTGTTTGTGAAAAGGTACTTCTAAAAAGTTAGCATGCAATATTTAAAAAATCATATTAGATTACTTTAAGATAATAATAAACTATATCTGTATCTGAATAAAGGTTGTTTGACACATTCGAGATCTGCTGTCATTCTGCCATTGAAAAAGTTGTCCTAGAAAGCTAATTCTCCTTTGCATTTTCCTTGCCCAAGGCATTTGAAGTATAAAATGTAGCTGGTAAATTGGCTGTGTTCACTTAAATGAAAAGATGAAAATAAACAGAACATTAAATATTTAGAACACTGGCATCTGATTGGGTAAGCAAGATCTAACATTGCGGAGAAGCTTCAGATAATCAATGAGGTTAAGCAAAATATTCACTAAATAACTAACTAAGCTCAGATAAATTCCAGTAAGAAGCTTCACATACAGACTGCAGTCTGAAGAACTTCAAAAAGACCTTTCATGACCCATCAGCTAGGTAATGAAACATCAGGGTTATATGCCACCCATTGTTTTATACTGAAGTGACATTCACACAAATATTAAATTTCATATTAGTTTTGATAGATTACTTAATTAGATCAGGAGTAGTATAAGATTTTTTTTATCATTCAGTAAGATCATTATTTTGTTCTAAGATTTCTAACACATTTTGAATTATTTTCACCTCACTGAAATTATTTCGTTATGGTTTCAGATTCTGATTTCAGTTATACCTGTGTATATCTGGTAGAATAGATCTTTCCTACATAACGTGTGTATGCCTAGTTCAAAATATTATGAAAAATCTCCCATGAATTAATTATTATATAGCATATTGTAAGCAGTATATTTTCTTAGTTCAAAGAATATTCACTGAATATTTGAGCTCTTAAAATTAACATATCACAAAGAGTTGCCTTAATTAACTTTTCTTTTTTACTTCTTTAATCAGCTATGTAATGGTAGATCAGAAAAACTGCTAAAAGAACAGAAAATTACATTTTTTTCTACATACTGTTTCAGTGTGTCCTTTACTAAAATAAGAATTAAAGAACTCAATAAACTTTTATCATTAGGGAGAAGATTTAGAGGAGCATTGCTCATGTTCAAAATAAACTGTGATGTCTTATGACTTGAAAAATCTACTAATCGGCATATTTCATTAAGGCTGAGTCACACCCAAATACGCATAGTCATCTTTTTCTTCTTTGTTTCAGAGAACTGGAAATATAAAAATATTTGTAAAACTCATATATTTCTAGCTTGACTTTTTAGAAATAGTGCACTTTAGGTGCACCATAAAATGTTAAAAGACTTTTGAATTTGTTATTTTTGAAAGTGAAAACAGTCAGTGGTAGCATCAGCTTTAGTTTCTGGGACCACGAGGCACTTCAGTATGCTATGCTTTCTCTACATTCCTACCTCTCTATAATTCAAAAGGATTAAATTCTTGCTTCTATTCTGGTTACATTCATTTCTAAGAGAGAGTAACTCGCAAAAAAATTGCTCAGCTGCTGCTACCATTGTAAAAACATATTATACACAGCAGCTCATTACAGCAGGGGTGGTTTCCTACAGTTTATACAATAATGAATGTTTTAAAATTATGTTTATTTTCTACAGTTCTTTTTTCCCAGACTGGTTCTTTGAAAACTGCCCTTCCAACCTCGGGTATACACCAAATTACTCAAAAAATGAAATCTGAAGGTTTGCTTTTTCATGATAGTTTAAAACAGTATTTTTAACAATTGCATATGACTAAATAAAAGCATGAAGCAGTTAGTCTTTCAAATATTGTCTGCACATGTGTATTTTTTTAAATATATATATTTCATAAGTGCAAATAACTGTACAAAATACAAAGTAGCAGAGACTCAAGTTTTGTGTATATAAGCAGTTTGGGAAGCATTACCCGAACTATTTATGCCTATTAACCAAAACAGCTATGCACAAATTTTTAACCCTGGCAGAATCAGTATCATTCCAAAAGTGAACTCTGTGATTTAAATCTCTGATGACTCTTTCATTTTAATTCTTCATGAGTCCATTTAATTACATGGTTCAAGCATTACACAACATTTTGGAGCAAAGATGGTTCATCTGGGGTTTTTGTTTGATTTGAAGAAGATAACACAGACTTTTTTCTTTTTAAACAAAGTCTACATGCACCTTGAAAATAGTAACAACCTATCTGAAATCTACCCAAAGCATTCTCAAGAAAATTCAATGTATTAATTTTTCTCTGACACTGGAAGATGTTTTTGAATGAACCACTCATTATAAACAAGAGGAACTTGCAAGCTAACAAATTTATTTTTAACATATACCAGTTCTTCAAGTACAATTTCAAGGGAAGAAATCAAATTTTATGTGAATTCTATTAATATATTATGATGTACTTCTTACTGTCTGTTATTATCTTTTTGTGTTCATGAAGCAGTTAATTCCTATTTGAAGATATATTTGAAAATATACTAAGAGAGGCCATACAGAGTGTTGGCAGATCTGTATCCTCTAAGATGTAGGAGAGAGTTTTGGTTTTCTCAGAGAACGTTGCCTGGGGGGGACTATCTGGGGAAACGTTCTACTACCTTTGTCTTTCCTTCCATCATCATACAAGCTTGTGCTAACTCAAAGAAAATGTTAAAGATTAAAATAAGAACTAAAGCTAAAAAAAAAATAGTTTAAAGAAAATGATAATAAATAGTTACATGTACTTCCTACACATCCATAAATTACCACTTAAATGTAAAACAACTGGAAAAAAAAGCCACTCAAATTATCTAAAGAAGCTTCTCTAAAAAAGGTAAAAGGCAGATTGTTGACTTCCTTGAAGAACACAGTTTCCTTCTCTGAGATTATTAACTACTAATTAATTAACTAATAATTACAAGGACAATATGAAGGTATGAGGCAGTCACCTTTCAGACCCAGCTCTCCCACTGTGAAGCTTTTTTTTTTTAACAGGTTTTGTTTTGTTTTGTTTTAAATTGAGTTCCTTATATCTGACACGCAAAGTTTTGTAGAGAACTTGTAATTTGTGGTTGAAGATTAATTTCAAACCAGGCCATCTGTATTACAATACAAAAAGTCTATTATTTGTAATGTGTTTTCAGGGTGGCTATGAATTTAAAGTAGAAGAAATACTTTTTTTTTTTAAAAGCCATACTTTTTTTAGTATTGTTTGACTGAGCCAAATGTTGTACAAATGGAAGGCAGTAGGTAGTCTTTGGCATCAAGAATTTCTAGTCTTATTCTCTGGCTGTATATTTTCGTTTAGGGGAGACAGGATAGAAATGGTATGAAACACAACTAATTGTCTATTTGTAGGCTATAACTGAGAAATAATTTAATCTAGAGAGGGTTTTGAGGAGTTATGATACACTTTAAACATTAAATGGGAACTGCAAAGAGGAAAGATACCCTCTGCAGTTCCACTAAGGCTAGAACAAGAACATGTAATCTTTATCTGCACCAAAGGAAACTTCGGTTACACAAGAAAAAAGCATTTTAACAGGAAGGGTGATGAAGCCCTAGAATAAATTACCCAGAGAAGCTGTGGAATCTTAACAATTAAAAGTTTTAAAGAACGTGTTAAATTAAGGTCTGAAACCAAAGTCAAATATACTTGGCTTCTCTTTGATATAGGGTTAGCTTATCAAGGTACTTTTTAAACCTATTTTCTATTATTTCATAATAGTAACTAATAACAAGTAGGCATCTGGCTGAGAAACAGTAAGTGGATAAGACCTTGGTGGGGTTTTCCAGGATTTCTAATGTATGAAATTAATTAATTTCACCTACGTTTAAGTGCATGTGTGCAAACAGGTAATATTGTGCAGTACAGCAGTCACATCAAAGCCAGATAAGATACTAGAAGCACAGCTTAGTTAACAGAGTATTATGCTTGATCTAATTTACCCTCTTTTAGATCTAATGAAGTTATACCTTGAGAATACCCTTATGTGACTCCGTAAGAAGAAAGCTAACACTTGCTGTTTGTTCCTAGCACACTCTTTGTGACAGTCCTCATGTAAATCTTGGATGACATTCCATTTTTTTCCCCCCAATTACCCAAATATATAAGTATCTTGCCAGTTTTCCTTCCTGCATGAAATAACCTGCAAGGCCTCGAATACTGGCTACCACTCAAAGCTAAAATATTCTGACATCATCTGCTTGTTCTTCCTCAAGCTGCTTCTGCTGCTGCTCTGCTGAGTTCAGCTCTTGGCTGCCTTTCACTGCAGATTTTTCCCAAGTACAGATATTTGAAGGTGAAGAGGACCAGCGCGTTGCCCAGTGGCCGGTGACCAGGGCCTTTCCTGTCCAGCCTGAAGCCCAGTGTCACTACAAGGAATGTATTTGAACAGTTCTCTGCTTTTGCTACAGTACAGGGAAAAAAATAATATTTGTATATTTTTAAAATTAGTATTTTGTATGTTGAGAGAGAGTAGAAGACAAATATCTATTACAAAGATTGACACTTAGCTTTACCTATTTTGCAGAGTTCAGTACGGAACAGTGATGTATTTGCAATAACATTCATAGGATTATCCTTGAAGGGACTTAGCAAATTTATCTCAGTACAGTGCAAATTCATCAATTTCATTTTGCTTTAGTTTCATTGCTCTGATTTTCTTCAAGTTGAGTACTCCTATTTTGAAATAAAGTGTTTTCTTAATTCAGATTGAAGAGGCCAATCAAATGCCCTGCTTGCTTTGCCCTAGTGCCTCAATCTTTCTGAGTTCTCCTCCAAAGACACAGTTACAGAAGTACTACCATTTTTTGGCCCAGGCAGAAATGACGTAAAATTCCACATTTGGCAGCACCAGTATTCTCTCTGAAGTCTGCTTATAGATCAAAGATTTTTTCTTATCACTGAAAGTCACGTGGGACCAGTTAGCTATCTCTAGGTTTTATTCTACTTCCCTTTGGCTTGTTGTACCATGAATTCTTCCTAAAAGTTTAGTATTCATGACAACAAGAAAACACAATCATTGTCAATCTTACCATTCAATTCAGTTTATGAAGTGAACTCTAAAATGAATTCATTGACAAAACAAGGCCCCAGATTTAACCTAGGAGGATCCTCAAAAGCTTTGTTTCTTGGCTATCCACTTCTTGAGTTTCGCATGTGCATTGCAATTTTCCATAGGACGTCTCATTTAAACCATCTCACTGGAAAAATCCAACCCTCTGCTGTTTCTGTATTCCCTGCCTGAAGAGTATTCCGTCTAATACACTATCCCAGTCTTTCCCTCACTAACAGCTTTCAAAATCTTCCCTACTAATCAGTATTATAACTCCAGAGAGCTTCACAGCAGGCATAGATGTTTCTGCTATATGGCTACCTGTAAAAGCTGTAGGTTCATGATCAGTTGGCTTCCTTGCTACATCAATCCAGCACAGCACTGCCTGTCACTATCAGACCTTCCACCTGCTCCCTGTGCTGGAAATCTCTGCGTGCATTGCTAGTGAACAAATGGTACAGCCCCGAGACAAATTGGTGTCACAATAGATTTTTACACAAATCTTTCTCATAAGCTGACACAGGATCTGCAAGTTTAAAAAGAAGCACAGCCACTTGTTTTCCATTAACCTTCTGCATGTCACTAAGCTGGCCCCTTGCCCTGACAGACTGCCTTAGCTCTGCTTTGCTATCAATATATGATATATCATAATAAAACAAGTTCAGCAGGCATCAGGTCTTCAATGCCTGCAGATGTCCTCCACAGTTCTGGAAAATAGCATGCACTATGAATATACACTATCACAGAACACAGTGTGCAGTAGTACGTAGGGGTTGTCTCTAAAAATAAATCACAAAATGAGGTCCACTCAATTCCTTGTTTGAATGCCACTTCAACTATAGTCTTTCAGCTATAGTGTCAAATGCTGATTTAGGGTTCTTCTGCATGAAGATCTCCATAGTGCCACTCAGAGGGATGATCAAAATGTTCATCAGGAAAAGCTATTCTGAAGTCAGTATTTGACTGTCTTTTCAGGTTTTGTAGAGAAATGAGAACTGCAATTTGGACAGAAAACATCTCTAAAACACAGCTCTTAAACTGATCATTTGACTATCATCCATCACACAGCTGAACTTGAACGGACTCTTCTCTTGCACGGTAGATAATGAAGAAACTGCAAATCTCTACTACCAGACTATTTGATGTCTCCAATTTCTTTCCATGCAAAAAATGACCAAGTGAATGCTTTCACTCCGTGCCAAAGATAAAATGATGAGTCTAATTGGTTTTGTGATTGCATGTAGATTATGCATGTTTCTTTGAAACCTGCATATCTCCATCACTTGTGCATTTTAAATTCTTAGGTCCATGTTCTGCTGCTCCATCTATACTGCTACTAGCTGGTTTAGACATTAGTGAAACCTACAGTTTCTTCAACATTTTCCAAATGCATATTTTTGCATTGGAAAATATGAAGTTTATGAAAGATGCATCAGTTTCATAATATCAAAACAGCACAGAAAACACCTGTCTTAGAAGTTGGGTAGCCTTGGGAGAGCGGTGCCTTTGAACAAGGACTGTGGAAGACCTAGCATTGAATAAGCATAACACAAACAAGAGCTGAAGAATGAATGGCTGTGTCAGCACTGAGAAATTCTACCTAAACTTTGGAATGAGAGTCTTGAGGACAGAGCTTTATCCTAGGGTCTAATTCTTCTGTACTCTTAGTAAGTATGGTTGCTTTAGATACATATATTTTCTTTTTGTCACTCTGAGTGAAATTCTGGGGTTTGCTTTATATTCTGAGAAAAAGAAACAGACAAGATGGCCGATCTCTCTTAAGAATATATGTTGCCTTTATGAGACGGCAGTTTTAACAATAAATTCAAAGATTATTTTTAACGTCGAACACTGAAAAAGAAAAAGCTTCAAGGCTCAAAAAAATGGGAGGAACTGCCAGTTTTAACTTAAGGATGTGCTGAACTCAATATATATGCCAAATTACTTTGATTAGGAATTTTAAAGAGACATTACAGAAGCAGCTATATTAAGCAGCTAGCTCTTAGAGGTTCTACATACCACATTCACATGAAAACAGTCTGAATGTTTTCTCCTGCTCTTTCCTTATCACTTGCTATGGACTAATATTAAGCTAATAACAGATATCTTTTAATTTTAGTACAGGGACAAAGTATATATGCAAAAAAATCAAAGCTTCTTTCAGAAAGGCTAAATATATATTCAATGTGTGGGAAGATGTCAAATATTCATTTCATTATTATAGTTTTTATTGGATTGAAATTCTTAGGTTTGACCAAACAACCTAAATTTAGAAATGGGAAAATACAGGCCAGTGATTAACCGTGTTGGGTATTTTATACTCTTAGGTGTCAATGTAAGATACGTTACGGGACCAGGACCCAAGTTTTCAGACAGATTGAAAATCAGACTGGAAAAGAGGGTTTAAGTTAATTTCCAAAAAGGGAGCTGTTCACAATCAACAGTCACATATGAAGCTTAGGACAAAAGAGTCTTACTTCTATAGAAAAAAGATTTATTCCTTCCTACTTCATAAACAAACATTCTCTGGGAACTTATCTCATTGTAGACTTGTACAGATTTTGCCATGTAGCTGAGTAAGCGTCCTTGAAATGCAAATCAATTATACTAAACAAAAGTCATGGCAAAATAGTTTAATACACTCTTACTCAAATCTAAACAAGTCAAAATAAAAGACTCCCAAAATAAATGACTTTCCAATACTACAATGACCACACTGATAGGATGTGGGGAAATCTGCAATTACAGTATCACAATGAGGAAGAAACATACAACGTGAAAGAAAAGAAAACAAGGGAAGAAAAAAGATAAATGAACAAGCATAGTTTACCTACAGCAGCCATGACAGGCATACTAATAGCTAAGAAAAAATATTTATACCCCTAAGGTACATTTTGTGGTTTAACATGACTTACCTAATTAATTTCCTAAACGTTCATGTGGGGTTATTTAAAAAAAACCAAAACCAAAGTACAAAACCACAGCAGTACAAAAAAAATAAACACCTTGGGAAAAAAGTTAAATGTAGTTTTAGCTGTAGATCCAGTACTTGTTAGTCTAGTATTTTAAGACAGCTAAAATCAAGTAAGTGGTCACTGTAAGTTTCAGATAACACCAACTCACAATAAAAATGCAGTAACTGGTGAAAATTACTTCCAACAAGAGATTTAAAGAGCTCAACGTCCCTAGTTTGTCTAGGAGATTGAGAACTGACTTGGTGCTTCAAAAAGGTTAACAAAAGGCTTTTTACTGTGCTGAAGGAAAACACCATTACTGATCACAGAAAGATCAAACCAGACTAATACAACCGAGAAGACAGAACTAGATAACTAACAGTGGTTGTGCTAACCACAGAGAAGAATGGTCAAGAGAGATAGTGGATTATCTACTTGTTGATGTTTTCATATCAAGACTGCACTACTTTCTTGGTAATAATACTTAATAGAAATTATTGTCTCAGTACTATTTAAGGGGAAATTATATTCAGTATCACATAAGAGCTGGAAAATAACAGTTCCTTCTGGTTTTTTGATTTTATCAATTGCTTTTACTATTTTTCTTTTCTAAATTAAGTCTAAAAGACAATTATAATTGAAACCCTTGACTAAAAGTACCACGCATCAAGGAAATACCACAAATTATTTTCACATATTTCAAGCACCATTTCTAAAGTTTTAAAGAATGTGTAGGAAAGATAGAAATGCACTCATATTCAGACTCACTGAATTACAAAAATTCATTGAAAGAACTACTTTACTTAGCAGCTGTTTTTACATTATTTCACTCATGGTTTTCCATTAGTACACATTTATTTCAGCAGCCTCTATTATATTTATTGTTTGACTTCAGCATTATCTGTTAAATCCTGAATTATTCAAAGTAGACAAACACAGCAGATAGGTGGTTTGGTCATTATGTATCAGAAGTCATCTAATACCTCCTTGAACATCTCTGATATCTTGCCAAAAATGGCATACTTAATTTGAAACACACTACAACAGAGATCTTATTCTTACTGTAAAGTGGAACACATCCATCAATCAAATTTTGCTTTGGAAACTTTCTTATTCCCTTTCTAGGAATTTTGCAATAAATATTTAACTTAAGCAGATTAGTTTTAGTTAGTATAGAAAGTATTGTGATTTTTTTGTCTCAAAATGAAAACCAAAAGATATTAAAACAACCTCCTCCTATTGCTTTGGAAATAAGTGAAAACTAAACAAGTAGAATGTGCCTGCTATAAATACACAGAAGCTGGGGATTCATTATCACACCTTTTAAGTCATTCTGTGTACATTGATAAGCTTTGTTGCTGGAAAGTGCTAGGTTTTCATCTCATAGCGAGAACGTTAATGGTACTTCACCTCTGGGGAATTTATGCATTTACAAAGCACCGGCATAAGACAAATCATCTGCGACTCCCACTGAATATATGGAAAGGCTCTGTGTATCAGCACAGGTGAGGGTAGATAGATTAAAAAAAAAAAAAAAGCTCATAACTGAGTGAATGTAGCATCTTTTTCTCTGTCACAACGCCATCACAGAACAAGGCAGAATAAGAACTGAGTCCAGTCATATCTACTGGGAGTGTTGATTTCCATGAGATTGACATTGGTGATATGGCAGACACAAAGCAGACAAGGCAAAGCATGTAATTGCACTGGAAGTTCTTATGGTAGTTTTCAGGGCCATTTAAACTGGGTCTCCTGCCTAGAAATTCTGAAAGTATAAAAAGAATTCCCCAGGTTCACTGGGAAATTGAGGCATAACTATTTTCATTGATGAAATTACCATCAAAAGATCAAAAATCAAAACAAAGTAACAAAGGGATAGGGAGGGCAGGGAGGGGAAGAAAAGTGAAACAAACCCTTCATTCTGTACCCATTCATTTTAATATTTTTAAAATTTTCTTTAATCTTCTACTCTGGCCTGATGGAAGATTGAACAATAAATATCCAAACATCCAGCAGTTAGGTATACTTTTTATACTACATTGTCTAATTTATACATTCAGCTTGCTAAGCATGTTAAAACTACATTTAACTACATTCAAGCACGTAATTCTGATACACTGCTTTAATTTTTTGTTAGTGAGCTATTTTTCTTCACCACGTCAAAAATTTGGGCACTAAATCTTGCAAAAATTCAAGTTAGATCTAAATTTGAAAAATTTGCTGAAGAAATAAATGAACTATGCATAGTTTTAAATCTAATTGGTAGTTCCAATATTTTAATGAAATAAGTTATGATAATTCTGTTTGCCTGTTCAAAAAGCAAACAAAGACAAGAAAATTAAATTGGCTGTTCGCTAGTATTGTTTTTAGCTGATTGGAAAAGTCCACATTACAGCAATAATAGAACTATGATAACATGATAACAAATATGCTGTAAATTTAAAATGGGTTAAAAAAATAAAATATCTGTATGCTAACTGTAGAAAAAGTCTGATAATCTGAGTACTTACTAGGAAAAGGAAAAAAAAAAATCTCTTATCCTGCTGTTGCTTCAAGAGGTGTGTTGTGCTGGCTCCCATACTGACTTGCTTTGGAAAAGCCAATTATATTGTTAGATGTTAAATGATAAAAAGCTCACCTGTGCACACACAAAGGAGCACACAGAGCTGATGGGAGACAAATACCACCTTGCCTTGGCTCCTCCTAGGATCACCACAGGTGTCATCAGCCTATCACGGGTCCCTCTCCACAAGACCAGAAGAAACCCAGAGGGTCCTGGGCAAGCAGAGGAACCTCAGTACCCAATATAGTGACACACCTCCCTAGGGCTGTCCCAGGTGATGTGAAGCTGCAGGGGCTGGGGGAAAATCCACACCAGGAGCTCAATTTCTAATTCCTCTCCTGGGTGAGGGACTCTATTCTCTGTGCTTGTGTGTGTGCGTGTAGGGATCTGAGAGCAGCAACTGGAGTCAGACCATGGCCTGGAGCGCTGTGTGTCTGTGGTGTGGCACCTTGAGTGTGGATATGCAAGTGAGTGTTGTGAGTGGTCCCAAAGATCCAGCCTGGTGAGTAGGTAAAGAAGCCCGTGAGCTAGTGGTGCTGGGAGGGTGTGTGTGTGTTGCAGGGTGAAGCAAATGGAGGGGATGGCTACTAGAGGGGCCAGAAGATCCCAGCCAACTGCTGGGGAAAACAAGGCGCCTAGAGGTTTCCTGAGACCCACTTGTGTCCATGTGTGCTCCCATGCAGGTCCGAGTACCAGCAACTGGAGTGGGGCTGTGGCCTCGGGTGCTCACATGGCACCAGGCCATATACAGGTGGTGGGTACGTGTGATCTCTGTGTGTGCGTGTGATCTGTGTGTGTTCCTCCTGGAAATACAGCTCTGTGTTCCAGCTTCTGGGTGCACGGAGCTGCTGAGTTCAGGAACTCCCTATTCGACAGTGTGTGCTTCCTCCTTCAGGGCTTCCATTTGGGCTTTTGCTCCTCGTGTGGGTTGGTGGGAGATTTTTGATTGTTTTGTGGGTTTTTTTTGTAACTCACGCAATCTCACAACTAGATATAAAAATGAAATAAGAATGGGATTGGCTGTCTATTACTGTTATTAAATAATACCTTGGATTGTTTTAAGGTAAATCTGATGAACTTCAACAAATGAAGTGTTTTTTAGTCTGCAGGAGCCGAGTGCCTTGCTTCCAACTAGAGCAGAATTTAGGGTCTCAAAAGAGTAAGTAACAATAGGTACTATTTCATTTTCAACTAGTTCAACAATTGCTACTTTTTGGAAGCAAAATTAAGAGTCTCAAAATTAAATCTCTCACTTGTAAAGACAGGCCAAAGCAGAATAGCAAAAAAGGTCAATTTAATCTGCTTCAATCAATCTTTCATCCACCTAAAACTGAGTTAAACATGCATAGTTCTAGCCTTCTTCAGTTCATAACTTAAATTCATTAAGTCTATAGTTCATTATTATATGCTTTTTCTACCATAAAAACGATAAAATTTATTATTAAAAAGCCACTTTTTAAAAGGCAAAAAATTCAAAAGAAGCTTTTATACTAATGAAACAAGAGGTCTGAGGCACATATTAAATAGGCATTCCTTCACATTTGGCCAAACGATACAGACTGTGAGCAGGGCCAGAAGCAGCTGCTATCTGCATGGGAAAGGAAACACCGAATAACTCTTGTACAACACACCACGGGGAGAGACCATTACCTGTAGGGGCTTCCAGGACTGAGGAATCCCAGTCTTTCCTAACCTAACTCCCAAAGGAACAACATGAGATACATGAGATATATGAGATCAAAACAAATAGATTGATATTAAAAATATCAAAATATATTTGTGTATCGGGTTTGTGCTACAAACTTTTGGTAGCAGGGAGGAGCTACAGGGGTGGCTTCTGTGAGAAGCTGCTAGAAGCTTACCCCATGTCCAGCCAGAGTTTTCTGCCAGAATACAAGGACCTCTATTTCACAGGAAGTTTTCCTTTTTTTTTTTCATGATAGGCTCAAATAATTATTCTACATGAGAAAAGCAACTGAGACAGAAATATCTGTCAAAGTTGTTGAATTTTACAGAATCACAGAATTGTAGGGGCTGAAAGATCCTTGGAGATCATCTAGTCCAACCCCCCTGCCAAAGCAGGTTCACCTAGAGCAGGCTGGACAGGAGCGCATTAGGCAGGTTTTGAGTATCTCCAGAGAAGGAGACTCCACCAGCTCTCTGGGCAGCCTGTTCCAGAAATAAGTTTCTGAAAACAAAAAGATAAGGGAGATACTGAGAGAGCTGGGATGTTTTAGCCTGGAGAAGAAAAGGCTTGGAGAGGGAAGGGATCTTATTGCTGTGTATTAATACCTGTTGAGATGAGAGGGTGTAAAGTAGATGGAGCCAAACTCTTCACAATGATATCCACAATGATATCCAAGACACGAAGCAATAAGCATAAATTGAAACACAGGACATTACATTTAAAATAAGTGAAAGCTTTTTTACTGTAAGGGTAAACACTGGCACAGGTTGCCCAGAGAGGTCGTGGAGTCTCTGACCTTGGAGGTATTCAAAACCCGCCTGGACGTAGTCCTGAGCAGCTTGCTTTAGGTGACCCTCCTTTGAGGAGGGCACTGGACTAGATGAGCCCCAGAGGTCCCTTCCAACCTCTGCTGTTCTGTGATTTGTGGTACTACTAGGCTTCTCTAGCTGTAAATATTATTGTTACTTCTATATAAAATAAACTCCTGAACTATTGCTTAGTTCTCAAATGTGCATGTAACAGAAAGAATTACTAATGCTGTGTAATAAAAAGGAATTAATGATGGTAATAGATTAACCAGATTTTGATATCACTCTGAATTTTCATTCTATGTGTTTTGAAAGACTGCCTCCTAGGTTTTAGCACAGTTTATGTTTATATCACTAACATAGGAATACATTTAATTGCTATTGATTCTGACTTGTGTAATTCAGGTATCTTTGTATTTAATACAGTAAACTGTATAAACTTGAATTTTTAAGGAATAATTTAAACTAAGAAGGGAAATCTCCATAATTGTATGAATCTGAATTGCAATAAAATACTTCCACTTCTCATTCATGAGCCATATTCTACATGAGTCAAGTTTACCCTCACACCCAATATCTGATGTATTATGCAAAACAACAGATATACATCTGAAATAATGATCTCCCCAGATATTTCCCTAAAGCTTTAGTTCCATGGTGAATATTTAGCTAGAGATAAGATATATTGAAAAAGAACAAAAAAAAGTATTTTCTGGTGTTGGTTACTCTATCCCAAACTTTCCTTGTTATTCTGTTGACTTTTAGTTTCTGATGCATTAGCAAGATGTGCCACATTGGTTTTACAATCTCCGGTTAATAGGCTTAAGACACAAAGATAACATAAGCAGTGCATTTAAATTCATAGTCACCTATACTGGTATTATATATGTATCCACAGAAAACTTTGCAAAAATAAGTTGTAAGTACAAAGGATCACAGAATACACACTCTTGTTGACTTGCCAAGATAAAACAGAATTTCACAGTTTTCTATTGTTACTAAAATTTTCTTTTTTTTTTTTAAAAAAAAAAAGAAGAAAGGAACTATGGATGTTAAATGGTTTTATATCAATTGCATGTGTGTGTCACAGTCACCAGAAACATAGGGTTGTTGCAGCGTGTCATTTCTAAAGTGATATAGGCCCTAGAGTTTCAGGAAAAAAGGAAGGTCTAAACCCATAAATGATTTGATGATGTGTGGGGTAAAATGATTGAAACAGCTTATGTAAGCACAGAATTTAAAAGTACAGGCAAATTAAGGAGCTCTTCTATTTTCAACATAACTTTGATCTTGAGTAATGATTTATGAAGTACAAAAATCAATAAAGATTCCATTCTAAAAAATTGCATTTTAATGAGTATCTAGGTGAACATAAGCAGCAATTGACAGCAACACTGACATCTTGTCTTCTTTTAAAGTTGAATATGTAAATCTATGCAGGAGCTTGAAATATGATTTGCTCTATGCTAGGGATGAGTTAAATTTCCAAATGAAGAATGTCGCTTCTGGATAAGATTTAGATTTTGAGTAATGAAGGAAGACAATGTTTGGATAGGGGCATGCCTTTGTGTGGAATTGACTTTCTGCAAGTTGCATTCCAGGCATGTTTTTAAAGCCAAGATCAGACTGAATGCAAAGCAATTTAATATAGAAAATGTGAGCAAACAAATACATATTTAGAGCAAACTGCAATGTGAAGCACAGACACTTTTTACAAAAGTAAATCCCTAGAGATGCCTGATCATACAAGGATCACAGCTACTCAGTATAACAGCAGTAGTAGTATGAGCCAGCTCATACATCCCTGATATTTAAAAATAAATTTAAAATGTTACCATCACTTTAGCAATGCTTAAAGGTAAAGGTCTTTTCTTGCTGCACTTTTATACTTTCCTACCTTGGAACTGAGCATTAAATCCCTTTCGTCGGTGGTTGCTGTCAGACGTAAAATGGAGTCGTAACCAGTTCTTACTGCTGATAACAGGAGAAGGTAGATTCATACCGGTCAACCTGGGAAGAGAAAAAAAAGAATCTAATATAAATCATGGAAAAATTCATGTGTACACTACTTAAAAGCGAAAAAAAAATAGCTGAAATACATTGTTGCATTGTTGTGCTGTTTACAATGTACTTTACAACAGTGATTCAATGTCATCTAGTTTCAATTTTTTACTAGTTAAGTACCTATTATCCTGGGAGAAATGTGGGGGTTTTTCCCATTACATCTATCCATTTTATGGTCAAAACTTTTATCTCCAAACTACTCTTTCATTAATTAAAGAAAAGTAATCTTCTGAGTGTGCGTGCGCATGTGTATGTATGCATGAGTGTGTCAAATCATTCAGCAAAAAGTAAGCATGTTCAATTACAACAAAATTTCATCATCTGACTCTGCACTGTGTCAGTTACCACACAGGAAAGTAAACCTCAGGTTTTAAGAAAGGATAAATAAGGATTATGGGCACTAGTTAAAGTTCAGCACCCAAACTGTGTGTGAAAGAGAGAGGTGGACATGATTACTGCTGAAAGCAGCAGATTGCCACTTGAACTGGTACAGCAGGCAGAATAACTCACACAAAAGGTGAAAGTAGTATGAAAAAATGATGTGTTTCCTTCTTAGTTATTTTAGGTCTTACTTATCCGGGAACAGGAGTCAAATAAAATATGTCCATCACACAGCAAATGTCAAAATAGAAGATTTAATAACATTACAGGCATGCTCAGCAGAGAAAAGTAAAATTCAGTACCGTCAGGGATAGTTTGTTTACAGTCCCACAAAGCTGAATATTAGATCTGTGACAAAAGACACAGAATGTGGGGCAGCGGTCCCTAAAGCACGTGGTCATTCATTTTTCTGGTATACCAAATGCAACCCCATGGCAGGGGGAAGAGCTTATAAGTCATCTATTTGAGTTCACCAACAGAAAGGCTGGACACCACTGCTCAACTGGTAAAAGACAGAATGATCCCAGTGCTTCTTCTGTGGCTGAAGAATGAGCCTTTACCTTAGAGCTTTACCAACAAGAGAGGTGCAACACATCCCACAATTTCTGACTAAGTGCCCATACGCACTCTGTGTGCTGGTGTTAGTGCTTCCTCTGACTCAGTGCAGGCTTTACTGTTATAGGCTAACTTTTGATGTTAATTGAGTATTCATGGAAAACAAGCAGTTTGATTACGTCCATACTAGCAAATTTAATAGCAGCACTTCACATCAATTCCCGCTCAAGAGCCTACACTATTAAAGATTAGAACAACAGATCATAGAATCTAAGAATCACAGGATGGTTTGAGTTGGAAGGGACCTTTAAAGATCATCTAATACAACCCCCCTGCTATAAGCAGGGACATCTTTCACTAGATCAGGTTACTCAAAGCCCCATCCACACTAACCTTGAACACTTCCAATGATGGTGCACCCACACCTTCTCTGGGCAACCTGTTCCAGTGTCTCAACACCCTCATCATGAAACTCTACTGAACATGACTGACTAGTTCTCTCCCGATGTTTCCTGGGCATGGCGTAGGCATTAACCTGAACTACAGGGTCACGATAGCCGTTGTGAATGTGACCACCTCTTCCAGGGTGTTCAGGAAACACTAACAGGCAGGACTTCATCATGCCGTCAGTTTGCTCTGAAAGCAAAGGTGAAACTAAAGCAAAGTTGTCTCTACTTCAAGTGGGCACACGCACAGTATCAATTCCTGTTGCACATGAACAGAAATAGAGTAATTCTAGCCCAGATTAGGTATTAATTCTAAAATCAGATGGAGACTTGGAAGTCCTTTATATCAGACAGAAATTATTCAGATGAGGTAAAGAACCACGTTTCTTAATATCAAAGTTCTCCTTAGAAGCTTTCATGCTTTGATCTTTATTGAGGATTTCTCTCATGCTGTCTAAAAAGAATATTGAAAGTCTTTCTCGCTTCTTTTTTAACTGAAGACATTTATTGTTTGGGGAGTAATACAAAAGAAATTGAATTCTTCAGTTATGTTTGAGTTCTGCCTCCGAAAAGGGTAAAGCTTTTCTGAAGCTGATTTTAAGGCCTAGCGTGTGATAGCCCGGCTTGGATAGAAAAGTGACGTCTAATCTAAATTAATAACAAGATTTTCATACACATGAATATATAATGTTATTTAGGCATTTTCTGGAAATACTTAGTCTCATTTGCAGAAGGGCTGAGTTTTCATCTCCACTGCCGTTATCAGCCAGGCCCTTAGTTTCTAACGTCAGGGGCTTCAAACTGGTAATCACTTGGCCAAGGGACAGGTTCGAATGCTCTGTGCTAAACAGCAGTTGAGGCCATGCACTGAACGGAGATTAAAGGAAACATAAAATAGACGTTCATCCACTGAGTATCAATCATTCAGTGACCTGTTAAAGAGCAATTGCATGGGAAAAAAAAAAAAAGCAAAAACCCCATAATTTTTCAAATAACATCGTCTATTGATGCATTTATCTGAGGATGAAGATTGCACAGGGACCCTCAAATCTCTCATTACCACGTGCTAGACGTTGCACTGTGCTCTGCGGAACAAGGCAGACTTCCAGGGAATTCCCGTGTGTGCTGCCTGCTACAGCACCCTAAAGAACTAAAGGGCCAGGTTTTGAGAGCTTTACAGTTATATTAGAAACGTACTACACCTCTGCTGATAAATAACGCTTCTCACAAGAAATAATGAGAAATAATTAAAACATCTCAGCTATTCTCCTAGTTCTGAAGGCAGCCTGACTGCAGCGGGATCCAAGATAGCTTACTGTTGATTACTGTGTGGAATAGATGAACTTTTTCACGTGTTACTACTTTAAGTGGTTTAAATTTTGATTCTTATTCCATAGTTTCCTCACACAGACACTAATCTACTGTTTATACAAGTAATAAGGCATTCTGTTTTCACTTAATCTTGAAGGAGTAACATTTTTCTTATTTATAGTATGTCAGATATAGAAGCAGAACGTCCTTCGAAGTCTCTATTCCCTTATCAAGAGATGGTGATAGGTTTTATACTTGCCATAACAGGCCTCTGAGTTCGGAGCTGAAGAGAGAAGACTGTACCTTAATTTTCAATTTAGAACTAGCTTCCATTTTGAAATCCTCTCAGCTAAAATATTTATATGAGCACCCATGGAGATACACATCAAAACAAGAACTTTCAAGCACCGTGTTTTGCAACAAAATAACAGAAAGAAGCTTACAAAGGGGTGACATACAATGGCTACAGCACATACATGAAGACAATATGTGTGTATATATATATTTTCTCTGTATGTATTATATATTCTATACGTATGTATAGAAATATCTGCATTTACTAATCCAACCTCAATCCTTTGCTTCTGTATTGCCCCTCCTCATGTGTATCAGCTTTGATTCTTGCTACAATTTCTGTGATCTGATTTAATTCATTAAAATGGCAGAAAACTATCCACTTCCCTCTCTCCCTCCCCCTCCAGCTGAGACATCTGTGTGCCATTTTAGTGAATTAAACTGCTCATGGAAAAGAGAAACAAGAGCCAGAGCTGACACAAAGTCAGTGTGAGGAGGACAGGAAAGTCAAGTCCAATGGAAACTCACTGCCTCCTGCGGAGCTGGAGGTCACCACTGGTGGAAGGAAGAATTTATAGCTAAATACAAGTAAGGGGATAACCCAACAAAATAGAAGAAGGGACAACTGGTCTAACAACAAGACTATTTGCATTACCAAAGAACTGAAACAATACCTATTATGGTTGATAAGAGAGGTCAGACTATCTCCTAGATAAAATCTAAATGTAACAGTTTCACAGAAAAGTTTAAATAATCTCTTCTTCATGTGTAATTTGAAATAAGAGGCTATTTATAACAGGTAACGTAATCAACCAGGAGAGGGTTCAGAATTGGGGAGAGGAAGAGTGAAGGGGTAGGTAAGATGTTTCTCATTTTCTCACTTCAAGTAATTAGATCAAACATGGTTTTTTTCCTCCCTTCTTTGCCGGTTTCCATAACCATATGTAAATGGTTGTTTATTCTGGATGCTGTGAATAAATCCTTTCATTTGCATTTCACCTTAATATCACTTGGGATAAGAAGAAATTCAAATGAGTGGTAAGTTTTTGGGTGAGCTGTTTTTCACCCTAATGCTATGAAGACATAGGAGCACTTCAGAAAGTCTTTGCTTGCTAAGCACCCCCAGATACTCTCCTGCGAACTGTTCAGGATAAGAGGGTATGTCCCTGGGAAGCTGATGGATTGACAGAGCTGCTTTCAGATGGGTCAGGAAAACTGATGATTAAGAATAATGCAGAAGGCTCTTGCTGTACAGGAAAAAATTGACAAACACGTAAAGTCCTGAGGTACCACAGGGAGTTTGCCACAGAAATTTGTGTCAAAGTATTTTTATCAGTCTTGGACTAAGAAAACAGCTTGAACAAAACAAACAATTTTTGAGTATAAAAAGGACAGAAGGAAAACAAATATAGATGAGCAAGGGATAAAGCCCAAGAACAAAGTTTTAACAAGAGATTGTAAATTTCAATGATTCAGATCCTTTTGAGTAGTCTAAGAATGCTACATTTTCATTTGCTCAGTTTTCCTACATATTGAGAGTAGAAGGTTTAAACATTAAGAGGAGAGCATGCTGTGAAAGTTCCTCTTCAAAATGAAATAACCAAACATTAAATAAAAGACTACCTTCCATAATCGTGTTATATGGACCCACTGTGAAGTTATTACATTCATTAAGCTCATTACTAACTTCATTGTATTATAAACAAACGTTGCCTAGTAAACATTTTGGAAATACGTTTCATATGAAATGATTAAAAAGAGAAAAGTAACAAGACTACTTTCTGTGTGATAATCAATTTGGAAAATTTGATTATGTTCTTATAGAACATTTTCAGTCTGGTAGAATGTTATTGCATTCCCTTCTAATGGTGCTTATTAACTGTTACACTGAAATATGCTGATGATTGATCTATTTAAAACTAAGTTACTATAATTTAATATAAAATTATTTCATGTTATATGGTTTTTCCATTAAACAAATACAGTTTTAAGTGTCAAAGCCATAGTCAGGTAGCTTAAAATGGAAATTTAAGCAGAAACTTGATATATTGTTCCAAAATTACTTAAATTATACCCTCCAAGATATAGCTTAAGTTTCTCATGTTGTCTGTTTACATACACGCTCAGAAGCTCTTTCACCTGGTGAAATGATGACAAAAAGGTGGGCTTCATCTTATCTAATTTCAGCTGTTGGGATCTGGGCTAGGCTCCCTGTATACTCAATGGAGAAGAATAAATATTTTTGGGAGTGCATATCATCTGAGGTATTTTAGATTTCCAGATTACCTTGAGATTAATCTCACGGTAGAAATGGAAGAGCTAGGGTGACCAGATCAGTAAATACCAGCACTTGAGCATCATCCAAGGCTTATAAACGCTATGATGATTCAGCTCATGGGACATGATATAACTGATAACTTTATTCTCTGAAGACAAACTCCTTCACACTTTCTCTCTAATTATTCTAATTGTATGCACAAAAGTCTCCAGCCTCTTTTGTGTATTTGGTTTTACCTGACACTGGACATTACACTTGCACATACTTTGTGTTTGGCTGGAGGTTAAAGCCAAAGGCAAATTTTTTATTATTTTTTTCTAACTGGTGTTTGAAAAAGGGCTTTACTAAGAACATCTTGGTTTATTGATTCAACAGTGTGAGCAAATATTTTTCTTGATTATTGCTCTGATACTTGACAAACATCATAGGGACAATATTCCATGGTACTCTGGATTGAATATTCTTCCTCTAGAAGATTATTACTGCTCTCAAGCTGATGAATAAAAGAACAATAATTCCTTATACGTCTAGGTTTTTCTCTGATATATGGTTTTCATTGTCCAGCAAAAGTGGAACATTAAGTTCTAGGACACAGCAATCAATTAGATTTTATTGTTCAATACAGTGATATTCAACCCAGGCTGTAAGTACTGCAAGCCACTCTTCCATAGCTTCCAAAGAGTTCTCCCATTCAGAGCCAGGGAAGATGTGTAGAGTCCTACAGTTAATATGGCAACTGTCCTGAAGGGAAATGAAAATTTAAAACAAGCTCACAATTGAATAAATATAAAACTAAATTGTGAGGGATTTTTGTTGCTACCAATACATGGTGACCAGACAAGATGAAATGGGCACAAACTTGAGTATAAGAAGTTCCTCCTAAATGTGAGGAGGAACTTCTTTACTGTGAGAGTGGTGGAGCACTGGAAGAAGCTGCCCAGAGAGGTGGTGGAGTCTCCTTCTTTGGAAACATTCAAAACCCTCCTGGACAAGTTCCTGTGCAACCTGCTAGAGCTAGACCTGCTCTGGTGGCCGGGTGGGACTAGATGATCTCCAGAGGTCCCTTCCAACCCCATATGATCCTATGATTCTATAGCAAATGAACACTTCAGAAATAAATTTTTGCTTTAAAAATTCTTCCTTAGTTGAGTGTAATTATTAATAGCTGCAATGATAAAATATAAATCTTACAGCACACATAGTATTCTATTTAGGAGCACTGCGGCTCCAGGGTTTTTACTGCCATTACCCAGATGGGCATTTTTGTTAACATTCTGAAAAGTGTAGATTTTTTTACTGTGTTCATATTAATCCCTTAACAAATTCTCTAGCGTCCTATATAGGGGAAATTTTAAATTCTTCAATAAAATTTAGAAAATGCTCATTTAAAAAGTGGTTATCTTTTTTTTTTTCCTTTAACTTTCAGTTATAAGTTCTTAGTATAGGATTAAGATCTAACAAGATACATTCCAAAAATCAGATGTATAAATCAATGTTCAGTAACCATCAATTTTATTATGAAGTATTTATTATTTGACAGTGTAATTGTTATTTTTCATGTGCGCGCTAGTCTCCCAGAATTGTTTATTTTTAGTCATAACAGGTGATTTTCCATTCAGTGTAACTAGTTTAATTTCATTATGTTAGTAACTGTTCCCCATTATATATTTTATGCTGGATGAGTTGTTCCTTTTACTTGAATGAAAGTTTTCAGGTGTCCCATTTTGCTCTGTTATAAAATAACTAATGGAAAACAGAAATCAAGGTAAAAACTAATTTAAAAAAAGTCATTGGAAGGAATACTTTATAATTTTTTTTTTTCTTAGATTATCATTTGCAGAGTCACATTTTTTCTTCTGACTAAGAAAAAACCACAGTTTTCTGTATTTAAAAAGCTCAGTCCATGCATAGGGACACTTAGCAACAGTCTCCAAAGGATGAATATAAGAATATTTTCAAGAGCTCTTCTAGACTATGCCTTTCTGCAGTGACTATGGAGAATGAGTTTAGGATCAATCTGACATGTTTGATAACAAAAAAATAAGAAAAATCTTATCATTGTTTCTCTGTCTTCTTTTATGATCCTCTATTATGAATCTCTCAGACCATAAATCAATCAAATTCTGTTATCTTACAATAGAGTTAAACAGTATCTGGTAAAAGAACGTAACTCATTGGTTCCCAGCTGCAAACTAGAGAGGCAGGAGGTGCTAACAGAGAGCATTTCAGGTCTTCCAAGGATATGACTGTACACAGTTTAACTTATTTTCTGAAAAAAAAAAGTTTCCTCTTAACTTTATCAGACTACATTTCATTTCGTAATAGTATCTCCCAAAACACATGTATTTTTTAAACACCTGTCTTAGATTTATGGAGTTTACTAAGATGCCATGAAAAAATCGCAATAATCATCAAATCAAAATAGAGGATAAAATTACCAGGATAAGGAAATTTCATATATATTATTGTCTTTATGTATATAATAAGATAGATTAACTGAACTGTGCACAATGACATTTTCTAATACTCCAATGGAATACATCTAGCATCTTTTTGTCTATCAGTGAGGTATTATGTTTGGCGTACACATCATGCACTTTCATTTTCCTATAAAGATGTTTACATTTCCTAGAGCCTACAAACAATAAGTGACGGGTTTAACAATTAAATATCTTTATGGCAGAGTATGAAAAAAGTTCAATATTAAAAAGACCCTACACTCAGCAGTCACAGATAAACCAAGGCATGAGTCCATCTGACTTTGTAATCCTTCGGGTCTGAAGATCCTGACTTGGAGATGTCTCCTGGAAAGTAGACGTATGCTGGGCTTCAGCTTTTCATTTAATGTGCTTAATTATTAGCCTGAATAAAGTAATCTGAATCCAGCTCTAAGGTCTTACCTACAACTGACAGTAGAGAAAAGGTCTTTGTCCTTTCAGTCCAACGTGCTTTATTGAGAATTGGTATATAAAAAACAATGGAGTAAGCAGCAGCAACTAGCTTTGTGCATAACCACATACAGCTTATAAAAAGGAAAGCTGAAATCCACCTCAACCTACAATTCTTGAACAATTTCCAAAGGCTACAGGTTGTCTTGCTTACTAGGGTATGGGTGCCATGGGAGTGAACAGAAAAATGGGGCACTATGCAACCAAAATGCAAGAACCCATTCAGAGAGCAAAGAAAGAGAGATCATTGATCTATATCCAAAATACATTAAGTCAGTAAGGCAGAAAGATCAGAAGGATTTCAATTGTTTCCTATGTTGCTTTCACATCTATCTTAGAATATTAGATAAAAAACCAGAAACAAACATATTGGCAAATAGGAAACGGAAATCCTTCTATTGCCCCGATACTTGCAGTAACTTTTTGGCTGTCACACACCACTTTCCACGCCACTTCATGCCAATTTCTTAGACAGTATGTTCTCCCACAGAATCATACTGTCAAAATATTAAAGAAAATACTAGTCATTATCTCTTCACTGTAGCAAGGAAGATGCCTCAGGATCTTAATTCCTGTTACCCTTTTTAGTACAGTCACTGTAAGGTATATGAATTTCCTATAAAACATGTATTGGTATGAGACATCTATCATCTACTTCACCAGAAGAACTCCAGTTTAGAATAATGTCCTCAATAACCAAGTCCTTACCTATTTTGGGGAAGATCATATACACATACATGTATGCATTTATAAAATTCTATGATCCTGACTTATTTTGACAGTGCAGGAAGAAATCTTTTCCAGTCTAAAAGAAGCTTGCCTAGTGCTCACAGAAATTATAAAGCCATAAAATCCCAACTATGCTCAGTGATCCTCTGACACCTCCAGCCTGAATCCTGACTGTCAGGTTTGTGCGTGCACATCACAGAATCACAGAATGATATAGGGTTGGAAGGGACCTGTGGAGATGTAGTCCATACCCCTGCCAAAGCAGGTCCCCCTAGAGCAGGTTGCATAGGAACATGTCCAAGCGGGTTTGGAATGTCTCCAGAGATAGAGACTCCACCACCTCTTTGGGCAGCCTCTTCCAGGGCTCTGCCATCCTCAAAGGAAAGAAGTACCTTCTCATGTTTAGGTGGAACTTCTTATACTCAAGTTTGTGCCCATTTCCTCTTGTCCTGTCACTGGGCACCACTG
>JAOXJK010000023.1:97531000-97572521 GCA_025774025.1 Xenus cinereus | reverse complement strand
GACCCCTGGGGAACACCACTTGTTACAGACTTCCAGCTGGATTCTGTGCCCCTAATCACAACCCTCTGAGCTCTGTCTTTCAGCCAGTTTTCAATACACCTCACTGTTCATTCACCTAACCCACAATTGGTAACCTTACCTATGAGGGTGTTTTGGGAGACTGTGTCAAAAGCCTTGCTGAAGTCAAGGTAGACAACATCCACCACCCTCCCCTCATCTATCCAACCGGTCATGCCATCGTAGAAGTCTATCAGGTTAGCCAGACATGATTTCCCCTTGGTGAATCGTGAACTAGATCCTTGTTTCAGTAACATTATACAACAGAGGGTAAATTGCTTCTGTGTTCTTTTTCAATAGTAAATGACTATTTTTTTTAATTGAACTGAATGTATTCTTGCTCATTTAGATTACCAGTCTTGGTCTCTGCTAAGTGACCGTGGAGTTTGATAAGCAGTATCGCCCAAGCCAAGCCTGCTCCCAAGCTCTTTCAGTGGATACTTTAGGGTTCCCAGTGAAAGTAGCAAAGTTTTGCTTATCTCTTTCTAACAGCCAAATGCCTTCTGATAAGAAAGAAATTATTAGCAACAATGAAAAATGTGACATAGGTATTTTTACTGACAAAGAGGCAAAACTTTTAAGCCAGCACACTGAATAGCTTAGCTAGATAGCAAGCCTGCTATTTTTAATTGCTGACATGGTAATTTACTATTCTATCATTTTTTCATGTATTTTTAAGCTCTCTATACTGCTTTATGAGGTTTATTCTCTACATTGGACATACTACATTTACTTTGCTAATATAACAAGTAAAACCAATTAATTCTAAGAGAAAATACAGAATTCTAAAAATTATATTTATATTGTAGAAGAGTCAGAGATATGTTATTAAAAACAGATTTCATAGTATATAGATGGTGTATAGCACAATATATGCAAGAATATTTTCTTTCTTTATTGCAGGGTCATAGGACTATTATTTCTTGACTCAAGATTTCAGATACATTTTTTTAAGAATCAAGATACAAAAGACCTTTCATGTAGAGTTATCCTTCATTCTGAACCAGGCTGCATCCACTGCATTCTCAATAATTTTAATTTGTGTAATTGACTAATTTCCAATCTGAAATTTAACTCTGTAAAAGCATTGCTACCATGTCCCATAAAAAAATAGGTTTTTCCAAGGAGTCCTCAGTTTCCTAACTCCTATGAAACGTCAATAAATTTTGATTAAGTAACATCTACAGACTGTTTTAAAAGTCCCAGCAGTGTGCAAAAGTATACTATTACACATGTTGCTGGCACTGCTTCCCTTATCACTGCTAAAATTTTAAGATAGATCTTCAATTGCCCCTCACTGTCGGTTCTCTTTCTTCACCAAATACCTCATTTTCATCTGGTAGTTTCACATGTCCTTCACAGCAGGAAAAAAATTTATGAATTATGTATCCTTCTCTACTGCCTGCCACCCTGAACATTTCATTATAATTCCTAGCAATTAAACCACGTTCAGATTCTAGATTAACCAACAATAGCAGCCTCAAATTTTTTGCAGCTATGCAAATAGAGCGCTAAGTTTACAGAAAGCTTCAATAGTCAGGTCAGTAGAGGAGACAAGGGAATAGTGGGACAGTCCATTAAAGTTAATTAGCTTGTTAAAGTAATTACTTTACATATTGGGTATAATACTATCATGAACTCTTCTGATTTACTTTTCATTTATTCCTACCCTGGGAAATTTTTCCTTCACCTGTGAAAAGCTCCACCACCTACTAGCATGGAGAGAAGAAAGAACAACCCTTAATTGTTTTCAAAGACAAAATGTGATTTTTATTTTTTTTTCCTTAAAGACTGAAGTTAGTTTTGACACATACCACTGCCATTTGGTACATTAGGTTCTGGTTCAGGTCAGGCTGGGAGAAACCTGCCTGTCCCATGAAAAAGAATTCACCACAAATAACAACATTCCAGTTCCGGTCTTCTGTGGAGTAAAGATGGCAATGCTACTGCAGCAGAAATTGTGATCAAATTGTACGTGACATATTTTGCAGCATATAGTATCTATTACAGAGAGAAAGCAGTAGTTAAGAAGTAATGGTAATTAAAGGAGAGTTCCCCTAAAGGAAAGTTAGGAAGGCATGAAAAAAAACCAGCCAACAAAAAAATTCCCATAAACACACTCATGTCTCTGAAAACATTGAGGAAAATGTGTGAAAAGGAATAAACCTCATGCAGTTCCTGCATTTCTTTCTGCTTTGCATGAAGGAATGCAACTTGATGTGGCTTGGACATAACTAGGGTTTCTGATTGATCTTGTGAGCCATGCCGGGGGAGGTGTGTGTTAAATTTAAGTAGGAAGAATAGATAGATTTCCAGAGCTTTACATTAGCAGATGCAATGACAAAACCTACACAACTGATGAAAGAACACAACAAATAAAAACTCAAATTCCCCTGAGTATATGAACAATGATAACCAGGATCGATCTGACAAACAGCAACGTAAAACAAAATATACATAAAACATTCAGAAACACAAGATAGTTACCACTCAGAGATGGCAGCATTAATTATGGTATCTGAAACAAAACCAATTACTTCTTATTAAGCCAGTTACATTAAGATAGGTTTTAACACCTGTGAATGGCAATTACATAGATATATGCCAATAGAAAACTATGATCATGAAATTAAAGATAAATTCTAAAGCTATAGAAAGCTGAAGACTACAAAGCTAAACTACTGGACATGTGTGCTGAATCTAAAAACTCAGTTATTTTCTATGGACAGATGATATTCTTAACAAATACAGAACCACAAAAGGCCTCCAGAAAAGAGGAGAAATAGCAAATATTGGTGACTCATGCATTAGGAACAATTGATAGATTATACTTATTTCATATTTGGGACTACGTTCTGCAATACCATCATAAGTTAAAGGAACAAAGAACTAGAACTTGACTCTGAAGATTACTTATTGAAAAGATTTTTGCTATAAGTATAGTTAGTTTTCTGGAAGGAAATCTGAACAGATTCACCAAAGATTTTCAATAAAGAATTTGTTAGATTTTATCGGGATTCAATGTGGGCATATTTCAAAATATTATGAGATGACAAGAAAAAAATATTGCTGAAACCTGGCATGCCAACACAAAAGCAGCTCGGTTTCAATCATGCAATGTAAGCATCACTATCAAACCTGTACATTTGCTTGGCTCTTTTTGCCTTTTCTGCATCACAGGTATTCCTTTAGACAGATAGATACAACATCAACATTCTTCTAACATGAAATAACGACAACAACAAAACAGAAGACTTCCCAGTTTGTAAAAAATAACTAGTTCATGGAAATAATCCTCACAGCTCTAATAAGATCTTGAGAAATTCTCAGCAGGCAAAATAATGCAAGGAGAAATAGCCTTGTTTATCTTGACAGTAAGCAAGACTAAAGGGAACTACCACAAATACACAAGACATCACCTGCTTCTTGAGTCAAATTATTACAGTTATTTCTTTCTGGAAACAACTATATTTCCATTTTAAGTAAGATTAAGCAGTTCAGAGTTTATTCTACAGTAGAATATAATTTCAGTGGTTCATTAGATTAAAGCTTGTGAAGGCTACAAGAGGCTTTATGAAGTTTAATTAGCTTCTCTAAGTACATTTTACAAAACACTGCTGACACACCAGTAAAGCGTGGATTTGTTATCTTTCAAGATTGTAACTTACATCCCAAAGCTGATACCGGGCTACTAGTCTCTTAACTCAATTTCTGTAGTAATATTAAATTACAGTGGTAATGAACACTCACAAAATACCATTACCAAGTTCACAAATCCTAAAATCCCTTTAATAATTCACTGAGATTGAACTTACACTGGACCATTTCCCAGGTGCTGAGGATAATGATAAAGGACCTTACCTATTACCAACCAACCATTTCAGATGACAAGAGGAAGAATGCAGAACAGTGATGTATGCGCACGGTGCCTTTCACATAAAACAGATTTAATTCTTTTTGGTGATGTCATTATGGACAGATCAATCTAAAAGAAAGTAGTTCAATCAATTGGTCTTTGTGTTTTGCCACAGAACAATTTCCTCAATAAATGGAGTTTGAATTGGATATTTGCAGACGGTGCGAGAGGCTGTAGTACTCTTAAAAATGTAATGAAGATTATAAAATTGCTTGCACTACAAATAATCTGGAACATTGAAATATCAGCTCATACCCCTGAAAAAAAGAAGACTGAGATTTTTTTTTTTAAAAATGTTTATGATTACTTTCAAAATAACAGTGCTCACTAATTAGTTCTTCAATGTATGATTTCACAAAATCAATTGCTATCTCAGACCTTTTCTTTTATTATTATGTTCAGTAAAAAGATTGAGATATTATATGTAACAAAAATATACCATGCCACATAAATGCATTTGACTATAAATAATGATCACTATGATCATGTTTTTGCATTTCCTCCAATAGACTCGGGTACTAAGTAATTGCTCCTCTTTGTACACGTGTAATGAGGAAGGTTGATGAAGAAATGGATGACAGCTCTAGGCTGACTTGGTACAATTTACTTTCTACCTGTAAGCAGCCTACCCATGTGTTGTAGTTGTATCGATGACATTATTAACCTTACCATATGGGCATGACAGTTTACTGGTTTAATTAAAAAATTAAAACTTGCTTATATGTTTTCATTTTGAAAAAAAGGTCCAAATCTTAAATAATGTGATGGGAAGTTGTTCCAACAGTAGCTTCATTTTTCCCCATGAAATTTCAACTCAGCTTTACAAGCCTAATAAGTAGTACAGAAGCTTTACACGGTCTGCCTGCAAAAAGCATCTTTGACAGGCAAGTAAATTGTCTAAAAATCACACTTTCTTATTAGCATAGCAAAGAATTTCACTAGATTACTTCTAGAGATAATTATCTGATATGATATTTTCAAATTTTCACAACTAGTTAAAATGATATTATCTTGAAAAAATAAAAATATTTATTTTCAATATTCTCATGGCTTCTTAGGAAAAAATCAATAGAATGACTGCACTTGGGTTTCCTATTTTAGAGTTTATTGTAAAGCAAAACCTTCAGGAATATGAATCTGATGAGTCAAACAAATATAGATCATCATAATAATGACATTATGCTGTTTTCAACATCAGCTACCTTCCTCTGCTCTTATTATCTGAAAACATGATAAGGTATTACAATCTAAAGCACCTAAATGAACTTTTAAAACCATATACTCTTAGACTTTTTTTTGTTTAATTTTTAAAAATAAATTTTTAATACAACATTCATGTTTACATAAAAGCCTCTGGATGCAGAAGTATCTCTAAATAAACAGAACACATTCCATGAGAGATGGCACTCTGGAATTGCTCATAAAGCAGATTCAGAAAGCTTCCATGCCTTTACAACTATGAAAAGTATTCCTGGTTGTGGTTTGTTTCATGAAAATGTAAAATTAACTGTGGGTCTCAGTCCTTGTGCTAAATCTGATTTGGGATTTTAACTATGATCACCTTCTCGAATGAAATGACAGGCTCCACCAGAAATCTCATTGTCCTACATAGGTTTTCTTTAATGTGACATATTATTTAATATTTTATTATTTTGTATGTTTTTGTCTATTAGAGTGTAAATTATGATGTATGAATAGATGAAACACAATAAAAATCTTGTGTTCATAATTTTAATGTATACACTTATCCTGACTTGAAGCTCGACACAATATTCAGGTTCCTGAAGTGAATCAGCTTTTAGCGATCTTCAGAATTTAAGCTTGCTTCATTTCTGTATTAAAAGTTTAGAACTGTAAAAGAATGAGTAGAGCTGTACATGTAATTCACTATTTATTTCTTATCTGCCTCCTATTCATTTAAAAAGCAAAGAAACAAAGGAAAAACAATAAAATAATTTTTGAAAGACAAACATTTATGGTTAATAAATATAATATGTCAAAAAATCCAAAGAATTTAGTGGCACTTTCAAAGCAATTTAACTAAATAACTAGGTTAGTAAAAAAAAAAAAAATAATCTATGCAGCCCCTGTATAGAAATATTTGTTATTTATTTTATCAGGCTATAATAAAAATTATTATGCATATTCTGGAATAAAATTTCATGTACAACATTGTATTTATGGAACCTGAAATTACATTGTGTTAACAAAATGGCAACATCATTACGGTAATAGAAGTTATGCCAATAATTCGTTTTTTCCATTTGTATTAAAAATGCAGCATTACAGTACACTATGTTTCTCCTGGAAATTATACTACAAATAATGCATTTTACTATAATTGCAAATATATTTCCCTTACCATTACTTTGTATTAAACATCTAACCCTGGAGAAATACCTTGTCACCCACACATGAAAAATTCTGGGGAATAACTCCCTTTACAGCAAGATTGTCTCATTGGAAGGAAACACACACTAGCATTCATGAAAATGAAGAAAAATACACACACTCTCTCTCAAAGCTGCCACTCGGATTTTGGATGTCAGAGAATCCACATACTTTTGATTCCGTTCAATGATTTACCACTGCACCTAGATTCTTCTCATGTGCAATAAACAACTAAACCAAACAAAATATTATTCTTGTTTCACCGTTATTAACAGAAACCAGTTGAATACATACACTTATTGTATAATTTTACAATGTAATTTGTTACATCCTTTTTTTAAATAACAATTCAAATGTTAAAAGTGAGAGGTTTAGTCAAATATTCAGCATTTTTCCTAGTGCTTAATGAACTATATTAACCTCTGACACTCACTATTCAATGAAAAGGAGTCAATGAAGATAAGGCAACAAGGATTTGTATGGTGCTGTTACTAGGTTTGGAAGAAGCCAAACATAAGGAGATAGATGTTAGTGAGCTAACAGCTCAGCTTTAGGACTGAATAAAAAGAAATGAGAGCCACTGCTCGTAGTTTCTGAGAACTAGAATCATAGAATGGTTAGAGTCGGAAGAGGCCTTAAAGATCATCGAGTTCCAACCCACCAGAGCAGGTTGCTCAAAGCCCCATCCAGCCCGGCCTTGAACCCCTCCAGGAACAGAACATCCATAACTTCTCTGGGCAACCTTGAGCCGCACAGCCCAACTAGGGCTGCACAAGCTGTACTTTTATCATATGCAATTTTACATATGGACATAGTGTTCTGATGTTGTTCCGTTAATTTTTGTAATTAACTGTGAAGCAGAACTGTGATTCAAAACAGAAGCACTAGAGTAAAGCAAATAGGGACTTCCAGAGAAAAAGATGGCATGTCAACCCTTAGATACCAGAAATAGGAGCAAAAGTAAAATCCATGTAAATGAGTAGTTTTAGATGAGAAACTGTCTATAATGAATGAACATGTCAAAATTGTAAGAGTCCTCAGAGTAATAGATAGGACTTGCCACGTCAGGAAAAATGGAAATAGTAAGAAAGATTATTCAATTACTTAAAACGAGAAAGCTTTCTGAAGGTACTAGTTCTGACTTCAAATGACAATATGACAAAGATAATATTAAGATTTTTAAGTTTACTTAATATATTCCAGATACATGTTTATATATTTTTAATAAATATGTTTATAAAATACCTTTTGAAATTGGTAAAGGTTACTTTATATAGAAGCGTAATTTACATGTTTTCTTTGTAGAAGCCTCCAGATCTTCTCCTCGCTGAAGTGATTTTTGTTATCAATTAGTACTTGGCCTGTCCTTGAGTGGTCTGCTGCCTACCAGAACTCAAACCATACAATTTGTGGGCTGATTCGCACTGCTGAAAGAAAGGGATTGGGAGTCTCATTCCCCTCTCGTAAACAAAAAAAAAATAAATTGAGTAACCTGTATCTTTGAAAAGTAGCCAAATTGAGGTGGTAACAATCAAAGAGGAAGAGGACAGAGAGGGCTAAAGCGCTCTTACTCAGAAGAGGGCTCCGGTTTGCATTGGGAAATGGAGAGCAGCCCCCCAGCTGTGCTGAGCAGAGCGGCAGCTCACAGCCTGAGGTCATTTTAAAGCCTTCCTCTCCCAATGCGTTTCCCACCTAACTGCTTCTCCGTGGATCCTGACTCGGTATGTGACTCTTGCGGTTCCCGTCTGGAATAACCTTTCACCTTAGAAAAGGAATCCGTCCCGGGAAGAGCGCGATGCACTGTACGCTTCCTGTGTAGTAGCAGCGGTTTGTTAAATTAAATTTGCAGGGTCAAAGAGAGATGATCTATAGCAACTTACTGGCCAACCGACTGCAGAATTTGTACTGAGAACTTTTTTTACCTGGTGGTTATGCTTTTGATGAAGTGAGATGGAGTTTACATTGCAATTTCAGCGTGCTGAGCAGGCATCGGAAGAAAGAAGATATTTTTTAAGAGGCTCACGTTTGATAGGCACATAGTAGAGACAATCATAAATACATTCATATAAACTCCTTTTTAAATGTGAAGAACCATCGACAAATCCAATAGGAATATTTAGTGGGAAATATTGCAACTCTATTTTGAGTTATATAAACAAGTTCTGATGACGTTAAAGAGATTCAAGACTGCAAAACATTGGGAACTGGTATTAAAACATAGGTGTGCCTAAATCCTAAATCTACTGTGCTAGACCATAGGAGGAGTTTTCCTTTTGGCCTGTAGACAAAATAACTTGGTACCTTCTTGTCATGGTCTAACCCCAGCTGGCAGCTAGGACCACACAGCAGTTCTCTCCCTTTCCCCCAGAATGATGGGAGAAGAGGGGAAAAAAGGAGGGGAAAAGGAAAGGAAAAAAAACTCGTGGGTTGAGATAAAGACAGTTTAATAGAACAATAACAGAAAATAACAATAGTAATAATAATAAAAATGACAACAACACAAGTAACTCTCACCACCAGGTGAACTGGTACCTTTCCAAGCAGTGATCACGGATTTCCACACACATCCCTCCAGCCAATCCCCATTTATATACTGAGAATGACATTTATGGTACAGAACATTTCCCTGGCCGTTCTCTTATTCTGTCTATACTTCTTCTCAGCTTCCATGGGAAGCTGAAAAGGGTCCTTGAAAAGTATAAACATCGCCTAGCAACAACTAACACAATATGCATTATTGCCATTCCTTTCACAGCAATCACTAGAAAGAAAATTAACTCTTTCCCAGCTGAAACCAGGACACTTCTTTTTCCTGCAAACAGGCAAGGAGTGGAGAAAATGACAATGACAACAACAACCCCACAACTGTGGGTAAGCCATGTGTTAGAGCTTCCCAGCCACAGAGATATCCTTAGTGGCCCAGGCTTTTTAACCCAAACATCCTCAGCAAAACAGGGGAAAAAAGAAGAAAGAGACATTGAAATTATAGCATGTGTCAACTACCCCAAAACATACAGTCACATCCTACTTTGTCAGAGTAGAGACAAGAAATCCAACATCTGCAGATTTTGTTTATTCTCAATCCCTTTTCCTGAAACAACTTGCACCTACTGTTAGGAATATGGAACATTCTACAGACTCTAAGAAAAGGCCATCCAGCTCCTCCTTTTCTCTCCAAAGAGTTCTTCTGAAGTGACAGACTAACCATTTCCCCCACCCTCCCTAAATTGCAAACAGCTGGGAGCTGCTGTTCAGCTTCTGCAGGAAAGGAAAAACAGCTGTTTAAGGTCCCCCTACCTTGCACAATACCCTCTTCTGGAGCATCAAGAGAAACGTTAGAGAAAGGATTAGGAATAAACACTAGGTACACTGGTTCAAACACTTCAACCTCATGAATACAGAGCACAATTCAGAGTCTTCCTTCCCCCTCCAATTCCTGAAATAATGCACTTGTTTAAAGATGTAAAGAAGTCCTCATATTAATTTCCTGTTAACACATCCTATCTACAGTTACAAATTATTTCAATGTGCATATTATTGACTTTCAGACATTATTTTTTTATATTATTTCCTTCTTTATTAAAAATGGTTCTCAAGGGAAAATTGGTTTATGGAGTTCCATTGTCCAGCCAGTGCCCAGAAAATGCAAACTGGACCATTTGGTTTGAAATACTATTTTTTAAAGGAGTTTCAGTTGGTTGTTTAAATCTAACAAGTATTCAACATTTACCACTCACCTAAACCAAGAAACAGATGGAAAACAAAATGTGACATAAAGTGCTCTGGAAATAATTAGCTACCTGGCTGTAGGAAAAACTTCACTTCGTCAAATTAAAATATTTCATTAATGTTAGCAAATGCTTCAGCTGCAAAAAAAAAAAAAAGTGCAGTAACTCTGCACCTTTAGCATCTGGCAAAAGTCTTTTTTTCTTATTCTTTCATCATGTGAGAACACTTATGTGTAAATAGCTGTTCAGATGAACTTTTACATTTCACTTTTAGGAATGTGGCTGAGCATCTATACCCAAAGATGCAATTTTGGAGCTCTTGGGGTCTTGCAGCTTATGATTCAGTTGGCCATACCTGGGTCCCTAGGGTCATTTGAGATATTCCACCCAGCAGGCAATCTAGCTGTTGATCCAAGGGCCCCAGGTTGTCTATGATCTCTGACAGCCTCACACAGGCTTTTGTCTACATCAAATGCCACTTGATGCCTACAAGTATGTAGCTAGATTGAACCCTAAGGACTTGATTCTTGATTTGATTATTTCAAAATAGGAATATAGTGACATTTAGACATCTTAAAGTAGTTTACCTCTCATTGCAGAAAGGAAAATATTTTCTATAAGTTTTATGAGCCAGGTCTGCCAAGCACATTTTGGAGTTATTTGTGTACTCTAGGACATCTCATACAGCTCTGGACGCTTCTATTTAAGCAACTGTACTGCTGAATTCAGTCCAAAGACTGGGCTGAAGACCAAGATGAGACCAAGACATCTAAATTATATGTGTATGCAGGCAGCATACCTTCTTCACTCAGTTAATTCACCTCTTGCTCCAAAAGGGTGGCTTTCAACAGGTATTTTGACATATCTGACAATTCCATTCACAGATACCCCAGGATACGCTCAAGCAAGCAGAGTGCATTGCTACTGGCCGGCTTTTCAGCTACAGAGATTTCTAGGCTCAATTTAGTGTATTGGCTGGCATTGTATTGACCTAATGACAGCTTAGACACCTTCCACATATAGACATTAACACAGAGACATTTGAGTTCAACTGCTTTTATCTCTTGCTAAATTCTACTCCAAAAAAACTTGCACAGCTAACCTGTAGACTAATCAACTATTACCCTTATACCCAAGGATGTAACAGGAAGATCTGTCATTTCTATTTTTAAATAATTAGAAGGTGCTTAAAAATATTTATAGATACTTTTACTTAGAGAGAGTATGTATAGTTATATATAGCTACTCATTTATTTCACTTTTTAATATGTCAAAGTAATTAAATTTAAACTTTTGGTTTTAATAAAGTGGAACTGATTACAATTTCTTTATTAAAAAAGTCATGCAAGGAAGTTAAGATGCTTCTGTGACAACCCCTAGAAAAATCCATCACTTTTTAATGTAAAAATGGACACGCTCCTGGTCAGGTATTATGACTGGTATGACTGGTACTTTTCCTTCCCAAATTTTTCAAGTTGTCATAAAGAAAAAGTAAGATACATTAATTCTTACCAATCAGGTGGCTCCACAAGTTTTCAAATAAGATATGCAATCCTATTCCCTTGTGATTTGAAAGTGTTCTGAAATCACCAAAACTCAAGCTGTATTCTTAAATTGCCTTTCCTACAGAAGTTATAGGTGGCCTCAGAAGAAAATAATTTGATTAAGACAGGCATTGTGCACACAAGAACAAAATGCTCAGCAGTTTGTCCACTCTTGACTCCATTACTACTAATATTTTTTTTTCCACAAAGCAGTTGTTTAAGTGCAGGAGCGGTCTTGAAAGCATGGACACCAGGTGTCTCTTATCACTGGAAATGTCCCGTGAGTCCATTCTTTACATCACGCCTCAAAAGACCTGATATTCATGACAAATTTGAAATTCAATCACAATTTCAGAAAATTAGTACTGCTTTAAATGAATACTTATCATAGATCTGCTGAAAGATGGCTTGTTTGAAATATGCTGTACAAGAGTTGCTTTCACTCTGTAGCTGGAGTACATTCTAAAACTACTTCCTAGTAATTAGAAAATTTAATGGTTTTCTGCACATTCGTATGGGTCATCAAAGTGTTAGAAAAGTTATGGAAAAAAATCTTCCTGTTATGGGAGTTTTACTGTTTGGAAGTATGGAAAATAGACAGTTTGTAGCCACATAGACCTTAATAATAATAATAAAAAAATAATTATACACAATTAGCCTTCCTGTGCAAAAAAAAAAATTAAAAAACACATTTCTGAGGTCTATAAACTAAAATATTTTCTTTTTCAGGTAGAAAACTAATAGATCTCCTTTAAAGTGATAGTTTTCAAATAAGGTTTGCTGAAGTATTTGTTGATTTGATTCCTCCCCCCCCCTTTTTTAAAATAAAGCACAGTAATTTGTGTTTTTACCATCAGATTTAAAACATGAGCCTTTTTATCTCCCTAGTTTATAATATAGCCTTTAAGTACTCTGAACTCGCACTGACTTGGGTGACAGTTCTCAACGTGTAAAACACTACAAGGGTGCACACTAAAGCTACAGTAACAGTGAATATCAGAAGAAAGAAAACCCAAGAAAGGAAGATAGAAAACCACAACCTCCAGCATCCCATAGAAGATAGAAAACCACAAGCTCCAGCATCCCAAAAAACTTACTACCATACTGTGGAAGTCTTTAGGCAAGAGAGTAAACACAAAGAGTCTAAAACCAACTGGGTAGGCACTCACCAGCCAGCATGTCTACGTGCTGGTACAGATGAAAAAGTACTGCAGAGAAGGAGATTGGCATGGCTTGAAAATGTCAATATAAAAGCTGCTTATTATCCCAGTAGACTCTATAAAATGGTACACCTGATTATTATTGCCTATTCCAATTAGTCATGAGTCCATCAACAATAGCTGTAGAATTAACTTTCCTTCCTTTGAGGTGGAAAAGATTTTTGCAGCATTTATTCAATCAGTTCCCAAATTAGCCGATGAGGAGCAGTTTAATGACATGCCAGTTCTGTTGCACCCATGATAATGTGTTTTGTCCTTTTTGATAACTTCAGGTATCTATCATTATAAAGGAAAGAGGCAGTCCAATTTCTCAGGTGGAAATACAGAATTAACTCTTGGGTTACTTAACAGGTTATTTCAACTGTGCTAAATAAAACAGGTTTTTAATTCATTTCAGACTGTGGTACATGCATAAAGGTCTGTATATAGAATGCACATCAATACCATCAATGGAAGATACGCATTTAAAACCAAGACTCACAGTAAGGGTTATTTATTCTCATGTCATAGATGTGTCATGAATGCAGACATTTATTCGATAACTGTATTATCAAACAGTATGAGAAAAGGCTGCAAAGAATTTATTGAGGTGAAGTTGTACTTTAGATCCAGCAATCTCAAAGTGACCAGAGGCTGCTAATGCATTTTGACCCCACCTTGAAATAATAAATGTATCTGATTGCACACCAGTACTCAATTTCTTTAATTAAGACTGTGATGAGGAACTCTGAATGTTTGTGAGGCACAAAAATAAAGCCCAGCTGACTGCCATTTTTCTGTGAACTATCCAAAGTAATGGCATTTCTTGAGTATTCTTCTGAAGGTCATGAAGTTTTACCAAAGAAGTAACTGCCTGAAAGGATTCATGGCTAGAATATGTCTCAAGCTATATGAAAAAACACCTACCATTCTTATCTGATATTTTGCTTTTTTAGTATTATACAGAGTATGATTAATTATAAAATACATTTCACCCTATTGAATAAATCATCAGAAAGGAAGTTCTTATAATTGATTTATATTGAGCTTAATTATACATAAATTCTACTAGTATTTTATCCTACAGCATTATTGCCTGATGAATGGTCACTGGACCATACAAACACCAAGGAGGTATCTAACGTAAAACAAAAACTATTGTAAGAGACATCTGACGGCTCAGTGATCATGGTAAAGGACCAGATGACAAGAAGGTACTGTGTTACTTTTTGTAACTTTATTTTTTGAGAGCAGCAGTTGCTAGCTTTATTACTGTGACATATGTAAATAAGGAAGCAGATTTCGTTAGCAGAAGAGATATGTCAAAAAGTTATAAAACTGTTAAGAAAGGATCAAGGAAAGACAGTTTTAGTAAACTGAAAGATAGTGTTCTAATCTTATTTTACTAATAAGCCAAATTGAGCTTGCTAACATTTGATTTAAGATAAAGAGTAGTTCTAGCTTTGTGTCAGAGTAAATTGTTATTTGTTTGTATATTGTTCCTGATACCGACTATGATCAATCATAAGCTCTCTTATTGTAGCAAAATATTAATATTTATTTAACTAAGTTCAAGTACGACCAATACACCATGTGGTGTGAGCATTGTATCACCTTTCTTTGCAAAATTAAAAGGACAATAAGACTCTTCAACTTTTAACTCCACTGATATATCTGGAACACCAAAAAGATTAAAAACCCATGTGATTTTGCCATATAAATAGAGTAAGAATGATAGACAGATTCTAGAGAATTTTGACTTTGGTAGGAGCAATACAGAAAGGATGGTGTCCCATGAAATTAACCACTTCCACAGAATTTGAGAGAACAGGATTTTTACCTAATCATTTTTCAGAATATTAAAATAAAGCAAAATTCTTTTCTGTGATTCTACATTCTACAGGGAGTCTACAATTTTAAAGGCATGACAGACAAAATATCCTCAACATAAAACAATCATAGGGTCTAATCTTACCTAAAATATTTTAGAGAAGTTGGTGCAAAAATGGGAAAGGAAAGCTGTGGATATTTCTCCATAATTTATTTTGTGCTATCGGCAGTTCTATATGCAAAGAACTTGCTAAGGGCATGTGACCTGATATGCTTAATATAAAAGCAAGGTCAGGTACTCATGAAGTTCATAGGAGTAAAAAGGCATAGCTGAAAAACACCCAGCTTGAAATTACATTTCCTTCATGCATAAGAAGTACAAGAAGCCTTGGTAGTTTTTTATTTCCATATCCCGTGTTGTCCTGTTTTTTTTTTTTTATCTGTATATTGCCATTTTGTCTCTTGGGATGTTGTAAGCATTACAGCTAGGGATGTCTTTGTATTATATGTATGTACAAGTCCTAGGGTGGTGGACACCCAGCCTTTAATTTGAGCATCAGCATGCTATAGAATTATGCAGAGAATTGCAATAGAATTATACAGAGAAGACAGCTACATAATACACTGCTTAATAGAACATTTTAATACACAAAAGAGATATCAAAATAATAGAATAATAGTAATACTGCAGGATCTGCAATACTTTGCATCTTCAAGCCCCTACAGTAAAGTGATTATATTTTTGGAACACGGAAGAAAAAGCAGAAATAAGATGACAGAATTGGAACTCTATCTGTGACACTATAACAAAATTTGAACGCATACTTGTGTGTATGTATGGTACATGGTGCTGAAGAAATCCTTTTCAGAAGGATCTCTTCTCAGAAATTTTACTGTTCACTGCTCTGTGTGGGGCTTGTATTATTCAGCAAAATTTAAAGGCAAAAAACTTCAATGTTTTACTCAGAATGTAATAGTACTTGTGAATTTTAATAACCTCAAGGTTCTGAAGTCTCTCTGTATCAACTGCTCAGATGCTATCAAATGCTATAATAGGAGTGTACAGGGCACACAGACAGCCTCATAGAAGTGTCTTCTGCAGGTAACCTGCAGTAATGAGAGTGCCAAATAAGGGAAAAAATCTATTAATGGAACAAATAAAAAATCCTTTTTAGATATTCTACTACTAGAATTCCTGTACAGGGACTTTTTATTACTGTGTTCAATAGAAATTTTTTGGGAGGGAAAGGCTTGGAAGTAAAATGAAAACCCGCTGAAAGTATCAAAACCCCTCGTTTGGCTCCGGAGTCAGACAAAAGATTTATGAAGCTATTAACAAGAGACTATATTCTAAATAGCAGCCTAATTTTGCATTAAATTGCTTTCACTTTTATGTTTGCGAGCTCCATACAAAAATGTTCAAAGCTGAACTAGAGTCTTTTGAGACTGATCTCATACAAAGGGTCCTACATTTTTAACCACATACTATACTTTATGAAGCAATAAATCAAGAAGTCTTTGTAAAACCGTATTGAATTTGCATGGCACTGTTTTGGTAGCAGAGGGGCTACAGGGGTGGCTTCTGCGAGAAGCTGCTAGAAGCTTCCCTCATGTCTGACAGAGCCAATGCCAGCCAGCTCCAAGATGGACCTGCTGCTGGCCCAAGCCAAGCAATCAGCGACAGTGGTAGCACAATTAAGAAGGTGGGGAAAAAACCAGACCTGTACAACAGCAATTGCAGCCAGAGAGAGGAGTGAGAACATGTGAAAGAAACAACTCTGCAGACACCAAGGTCAGTGGGGAAAGAGGGGGAGGAGGTGCTCCAGCTGTTGGAGCAGAGATTCCCATGCAGCCCGTGGTGAAGACTGCGCTGAGGCAGGCTGTTCCCCTGCAGCCCCTGAAGGTTAATGGTGGAGCAGATATCCACCTGCAACCCATGGAGGACCCCACACCAGGGCGGGTGGATGCACTCGAAGGAGGCTGTGACCCCACAGAGAGCCCATGCTGGACCTGTGGCCCTGTGGAAAGTAGCCCACACAGCAGTATGTTTTCTGTCTGGACCTGTAACATGGTGGAGGACCTAGGCTAGAGCAATCTGTTCCCAAAGGACTTCACCCCATGGAAAGGATCCGTGCTGGAGAAGTTCGTGAAGAACTGCAGCCCTTGGAAAGGAGTCACATTGGAGAAGTTCATGGAGAACTGCCTCCCGTAGGAGTGTCACCGCGCTGGAGTCCTGTATGAGTGTAAGAAGTCCTTGCCTTGAGGAGGAAAGAGCAGCAGAAGCAACATGTGATGAACTGACTGCAACCCCCATTCCCCATCCCCCTGCACCGGTCGGGGTGAAGGAGGTAGAGAATTCAGGAGCCCGAGAAGAGGGAGGGGTAGCGTTTTTAAGATTTGGTTTTATTTCTCATTATCCTACTCTGATTTGATGGGTTTGATTATATTTTCTCTTCCCTTTCCAGTTGAGGAGTGATAGAATGGATTTAGTGGGCACCTGGCATCCAGACAGGGTTAAACCACCACAAAACCACCAACATCTATTTGAAGTAGAAGAACTTAGGGAGAACTGACGCTAAGACTGCAAATATATAAAGATAATTTTCATCTTCTGCAAATCACGGTATCTAGATTACAGATCTACTGAGTCATTAGTTCTTCATGTTGACTTTTGATACAAAGTTTTCTTTATTCTTTCTTTGAACATAGAGATTTCTATGCATAAGTTAGATGAGGTTAGAGAAAAGCATTGTTTCTGTGATCCGTGGCAGCTAGTTAGTGGGAATAATCTTGGGGGATAAATTTTTAGCCATTGAAACACAGCATGTTGCACAAAAATTAAAGCAAGTTCTCCTTCATTCTGATTAAATTAAATCATCGTCATAAATAAATAGATGAGAAGAAAAGGAAATAATTTACTCACTAAAAATTCCATTTACTTCTCCGTTACACTTGCTTGATAAGACTACTGTGCAGTATATCAAAACGAAACATGGAATTTCATTGATATTCTCTGGTATTTGATCTCAGTAGGATATCTCCTTTTTTCTCAGAAATATAATCCACTTCTTACATACGAGATACAAATACTAGGGGCCACTCCCACAATCAAATGACAAACACTGCATCTTTAAACCAAGTTTTTGCAGCTCCAAAATTAATAGAAACAGGGAAAGCTGATATATTTACATAGGTGGACACAGAATAAGATGATCTCATCATAAAAAATGGCCTGAACCTTGAGTATTGGGCAACTTCTAGCATCTTTGGTCCAGGAGCTACAGGGATGATATTATTTTCCTAAAAGCAGTAAAGTCTGCAAAGCCATACATCTCAATAAAAACAATTTACTGGTACTTAGACCAGGTACGTTTTGTGAGGGGTTTTAATTTTATATTATTCAGAAAATAGCTCTCATAGCTCTCTTTCAAGGGTTGGGATTTTTTGTGTGTTCTATTAATGATCTAGATTCTGTTCTCTGCTTTAATGTGCATGCTTCTATAAACTACAAGAGTTGAAATGCCCTTCCTCGGAATATCTTTGAGCAAAGCTTAACATTTTCAAACTGAAGTCTATTTTGAAAGCTTTTTAATACTACAAACACAGTTATAATCAAGTGGAAGAAATACTAAGCAATTATTAGCACAACCGTCTATATGTTGCTGTACTTTCTGTTTACATCTTCATATGCGATATAAGATTATATTATCTTCTGCTGGGACATTATCTACTTTTTCCAGAAATAAAAACAGTAACAGAAAAAAAAAAATCACCTTCATAGTCTCTGTCTCAGTGTTGGACACTGGGATGGAAACCAAGGAAACCTGGATTTGTAAGCAATATTCTGTGTAACTTTCAAATTACGTTTCCGATTTGAATTTGCATCTGTCTGTGGCATAGTAAACCTGACTACTAACACCAGAAAGCCTTTGTCTCCAACCCTAAAATGGGAATAATGTTTGCTCTTTTTGTAGAGTATTTTCAGAAGTGGAAATGAAAAATACTTCATAAGTCTGAGAACTGTTCGTCATTTTCATTTCTATCACACTAATGATCACATTCTATCCTGATATCAGTTTCTCTCTTATGCCACATTCTCTCTTCCCCAGATCTTCTAAAGGCTTAACCTGCATGTTTGGCTGAAAGATATTCTTGTAGCATGGTCACAAATCTTTTAGAGATGCAGAAGAACAGCTGTTTTTATTATATATAGGCACTGAGAATTAGCACAGGGATCTGAATGAACCGGCAAATTTCAACAGCTTTCCAGAGCAGAAGGAAGTGAACAGGTTATTTTGTTTCAGAACAAAAGGACCTCAGAAAAGTTGAGCAGTAGAGGACTTCTTATAGAGCTCTTATGAACAGGATTTTTTTTCCTTAAAGGTCTTCCTACTGACCTGAAATAATAGTTACTATTTTTCCTTATTGCTCACTGTATGGAATAGTATGGATTAGGAAATAAAGAGTGGTCAGCAGACCCCAGTGAGTCCCTATTCCTACAGGACATATCTCACTCCTTACTTTACAGTACTTGCTTTTCTCAAAGCTGTTTAATAGAATTTGTCATTTGCTACATCAAGAATGTAGGAAAATATTCAAGTGCTTTTGGCAATTACATAAATTTTACTCTTGAACAGGAACAGCTTTTGTGATTATAGATAATCATGCTAATTATTTTAATCATGTCAACAACTAATAAGTTTTTTCCAATATGTTTTCAACATAGTCTAGAGAAAAGAATTCACATCCACAGCAGATACAATACTGGATTTCAGGAAAATTTTTGAGGGTATTTGTATGACTTCAAAAATATCTTCCAAACAAGTGACATAAGTAATATAACCATAGCTAATGGAGTTTCAAAAGTTTTGATAATGAAAACAGCACTATTGTGACAGAACGTAATAAAATTAAAAAATAAAACATATTAAGACAGACCACCAAAACAGAACATCCAGTCTGTTGGACACATGGGGGAGGAGGGAAGAAAAGTACCAGAGAGGAAGCCTAACTTTATGAGTAATTCCTCAGTTCTTAAAAATTTAAATGGTATGTAAGTATTATCAATGCCTTCTAAAAATGTCTTCTGAATGCTTTGTTTTCAGAAATCTTAGTAATCATGTGTCTGTCATCTACATCAGTATTTATTTATTCTTCAATAAGTCTAATACACAAGTAAGATGTATATTAGCACTTTTCTTTTACATGCTATTTTTTTCTCCTAATTTATTCTTATTCTTCTGCTTCATGGGCATTCTCCCATATTACAGTATTCTGGAAGAAAGGGTTTGTCTTTTATTTGAATTCACAATACTAAGAAGTGTCTATCTATCAGTGTCTGTGACAAAAGTTAAAAGCCAGTATCAGGACGTGAATGAAAATCTTTCAGACTTTTATCCCCTCCTAAACAAGAAGTCTCCAAACATAATAGAAATCGGTTCTTTCAACAAGTTAAGCTAAAGTAACAGACACAGTAATCTTGTTACTATAACTGTATTTATAAAAGCACTTCTCTATCAAACAAATGTTGATGATAGACCTCCAGTCAGAGTTGCCCTACACAGCACATCTGGCAGCTGTTCAGTTTTAAAATATCAGACATATGTCTCACGTCTTGAATGATTTGAATGTTTTGTGATCTCAGGGGAAAATGATGGCAAGAGTATCTGTAATAAACAACTGTAGTTTGGGGTGGTTTTTTTTCATAGTTTATCAAGTATTCAACAAAATTACCTGCCTGTAAGCCAACTTATTCCCTTTGGACCCCTCAGGAATTCTCACCAGCGTTGAAGTGCTGAGTTTCAGAAGACAGCTGACACATCACTTTGAGAATTATATCAACTCAGTCAATAATCACCAGGGATAAGTTCTAATTTTATATTGAAATGAAATTAAAAACATGGTGGATAATTATTACCACTCACTTAACTTGTGATACTCAATACTTTATATAGCAGTCAAATGTGATTTTGGTAATTACTGTTTTCATATTCCTCGTGGTGGTTATAGACAAGACAGATACTTGCAGGTGTGTGCACTGAAGAGACTACTTGCACCACAAGGTAAATTTCAACTATGATGAAAAATTCCACAATGAGGGTGGAACATTAAAACTAGTTGCTCTGGAATTTCCACCCCATGAGACAATAAAAATCCACAAAAAGTATTGAGCAACCTGATGCAGATTCAGAATCAGCCAAGGTTTGAGCAGGAGGTTGGACCAAGTGACCTTCAGAGAGCTCTTCCTAAGTTCCTCTATCAGTCTGTCATTCTGCAGCAATCATTATCACACTACAACCAATACTGGTTATAAAAGAAGCAACTGTGATATAAGGCTGCTATAAGGTCTGCCCGGAGCCTTCTCTTCTCCAGGCTGAACAACCCCAACTCAAGCAGTCTTCATAAACCTTAATTAAATCACAATACGTCTCCTGCTTCTCTTTTGCCTTCCACGCCTGCAATCACGCTACCTCCCTTTGTGACTTTTTTGAAAAGGAAACTGCCCTTTTCCGTGTTTCAGGTACCATTACTTGTCTTCTATGATCTCTCAAAATAACTACTAATGGTCTAAACTTTTCTCTGTAATTCCAGATAGAAGGAACAGTGAGTTCATAGTCAGTGAAAGGCAGCATAAGTTTCAGAGAGTATTCCTTCCTTTTACAAATACATCTTTCAGTATCATGTTAATGTTATGCAAATAATTTAATATGAAATTTTGTGTGTCTTTATTATCTACAGCAACAATTTCCATACCCTCTAATTTAAGACTTAGGGTTAAATAAACCTAAAACAATGACACATATACCGAGGACAAAAAGGTGATTCTACTGAATAGAATAAGGTATTTTTTAAGGTAATTTTAGAAATAAAGTCTTTAAGATTTTAATCAAAGTTTTGCCTTTCCCAGTTTAAATGATTTATTTGTATACTTCTCATAGATATTCAAAAAGCTTTGCCTTTATAAATTAATAAAGGCCTTGGGGAGCCTGAGTAACCTGAGCAGCACAAGCCCACCCTACCAAATAAACCGCCCTTAAGTCCATCAAGGAGAGCGATTCAACTATTGGCACTGGTGAGAAACCTGCCGACACGGGGCTTCCAAACACAACCAGAGAAGAACTTCTCTCTTCCTGTAAAATCATGAAAACCACAGGGGATTGTTTCCTACAATGGTAAAGAACTAATTATATGTTGCAGGAGAAAGAGCATTTGGGGATTGCTAAAAGAGATTGTGGCCACGCGTCAGATCTGTTAGGGAATTTTAGGTGAAGGACCAAAGGAAAGGAAAGAGAGGGATCAGGGTGGACTGGGGAGGAAGAAGCATGAGAAAAAAAAAAGATGTAAAAGCTCGCTTGTAGGGACATAGATAAGAAAACCATTTAACATAGATTATTGATTTGATATCTAGATTTACAGACAGGAATACTAAGCAATAATTTTTAACGTCAGACTGGAAATCACTTCAGAACATTTCCATTAGACACCTTAAAGCAGCTAAGCCCTTCATTTGAAGTAATAAGAGAAAAATAGATTTAGAAATGTTTTAGTTGAACACAAGAAACTTGACTGTAAGTTGCAGGATGAAAAATTAGATTAATAGCCACAAATTCAACAAATTTTACTCTTAAAGCAGCGTCCAGACTTACAGTTCCAACTCACAACCAACCAACAAGAATTGTCATGTTATTTGAATTCCAGTAATATTTGAACCTATAAATTTTGGACCCTGAATCTCCTTTGATATTAAATATGGAGAAAATGTTAAAAGTTACACCATGCCAAGAATATGATGACATGCACACTCTTATTATTATGTAAGTAACAAAACAACATTATGAGTTATATACAACGATTAAGGGGTGGGAGAGAGAAAAGAAAATAAAAAGAAGAAATAAAAGTTCTGTAAACAAACATGAATTTTGAGTATTTTTTTTTTTTTTAAAAACCTGAAAGTCTTGGGATTTTGTTGTGGTTATTTTATCAGCTGTTGTCTTAGAATTTTTCTGCAATAATTTAACTTAGCATTCACTTGTTTTAACTGAACATTAATTTATTTTAAATTAACCGGAGTCTTAATAAAAGTATTGCAATACATTAGGTAACATCATCATCCAAAGAAAGCATCAGCACATGCTTCATTTTAATTTCCATGGTCTTAGCCACTTTGTTGGTCTGTGAAACCTTCCTGAATCAGAGACGAATGCAGTGAAAATTCTGCTATTAAATCCAAGGACTTCAATAAATTTAAATCATTAATTTTTTGTTTTCTTTTACAACCTATTTATTTTCTACAAATATTCAACACTGTAGACAAAAGACAGATGGCTTAGCTACTAAATTTTGCAATAAGTAGGTTCAGATCCTCGAATAAACTATGAAAGAAAGGACACAACCTTTATCTTCTTTTGAATTCACATGCCTGAAGGCCTTATGCTCTAATTTAAAATTAAATATACATAATACATAAATCAAGCACTGAAATTCAGTGTTTTTTCTCACTGTTAAAACTGTTTGGCATGCCACTGTTTTTTCTCCATATGTTAGATAAATAAAAATTAGCATGTTTCACCATATACCCAAGTTCCGGAAATTTAAATATTCAAGACTACATTTAGACTAGATTTAGAGGAAAGTTTAGTGGAGTCTTATTAGATGTCCTACTTAATATTTACTGCAGTTTCTGCAGGTAATATTTTTTGTTGTTTTTTATTGTGCACATGACCACAATGCTGACTGATACTTTTTCTGTATACTCATGGTATGAATATGTAATTTTTCCCTGTTTGATGCCATTGATTTACATGGCAAAAATCAGCTCCCTCACTTAGTGCTCTGTTCTCCTGACCTGATCTACGTGAACAAATCAGAAGTTCTGGGCAGACCTAAATGCCAGAGCAGGGAGTGATTTTGGACATTTATTAGCTCAGGCACAGTGATGTCAAAACACAGCTATGCTGTTTTAGGGATCATCTTTGACATGGAAAAAGTGCAGGTTTTATCATGTATCAGGCCAAGATAAAAAGCAGATCCTCATCAGAAGCCCCTATTTCACACTTCTGGAAACTATAGGGTTAATGCTGAGCTTGATGTGATTCAAGGCACAGATACAGCAGGGTTTAAATTGCTCTGACTCATTCTTTTCTGATAATTTACTAGAGCTTGCATAATTTTTATATCAGTATATACAAACTACCTCTGTTACCTTGCTCAGATGGAGCGTGGAGTAATTGAGTGGTCAGATGCCCAGGTAGGAGGAGTGGGAAAAAAAGCAGCTACACAAGTTTCAAGAGAGCACACAGAGCTCATGATTGCAAACAGATGGGATGGGATGCTGCTCATGGTCTTTCTCACTTCATATACATAACAGGACCAGCCTTATTTTGTGTTTGCCTAGAACATTTACTTATAGCAAATTAGAGCTTTTGCAGAGATTGTCAGTGTTGTTCTTGGTGCTATTTTCTGTAAATTGGTAAATTGTGTGTAATCTCATCATACTCATGTTACTTGAGGTTTTGTGGCTTTTCCTAGAACAGTCTTGCATAATATGGAATACGGGATATTGGACTGAACAGGCCATGGGATGGATTCAGGCAGTATTTAATCTTTCGTTAAGAAAAATTTGATCCTTCCCATTTTCATCTAGTTCAAGAACTGTCATTTCTAATATTTATTTTGCAAATACATCAAGGGAAGATAACGTTTAATTCTGATATATCCTGGATATCATGTCGGTTTTATTTAAATTGTGTTCTGTCAAAAAAAGGTCATAATTGTTTATCTTCCCTTTTTGTTTCCAGATGAATGCAAACAGGAGAAATGAGGGTGTTGCCTTATTTCTTTGTGTGACTTGTGAATAAAAGAGCGACAAAGGATTCTTTCATGCATTAATGTGAAGCTGGATGAATTAGAGCACTACACATACTACATTCCTGACAGAAATGTCTCATTCACGAACAGCGTAAGTGTTCCAATTGAAATATCTGGACTTCAGGATGGGATGCCTAATTTACCCTGACAGAGTTGTTGATTTATCTGAAAACGAATTCTATCAAACCTGCAGACTTCTCTCCTTAATTACATTTTAGCAAACAAGCACAACAAGATCCCATGAATACTAAGAACTTTTAAGGTATTCAGCAGAGAGATTCTCAAAAGGACAATAATAAATTGTTTTCCTAAAATATAGGGAGGTGAGGATACCCAGAGTAAAACATAAATAAAATTGTCTAAATTAGTTGAGAGCAAGTGACATAAAAAGACAACCCAGCCACAAAATATTTTAATATAGTTTCAATAGGACTGTTCACAGGCTAAAATTAAGCTTGACCACGTAAACTCAGAGCTATAATATTGCCTCTGAAGTGACTACTCCCTTCATGCAAAATCTTATTGTAATTATATTATTTCATACATTGTGTATATGTGATTATAAATTACAGCAGTAAACACACCTGTCAAAGGTTTTCTACATGGCTATGTGCAATAAACACAACCTGAAAACCAGCTAGATTGTAACAGTTAACTATTCATTTCAAACTTTACTTATTTATTGCTCCATTATAAGCTAGTTCAAATATTCCATTGAACAAATTATTCAGAACTGAGCTCTGAAATCCACGGGAGATCTGCTTGAATGATGAAACCAAGATTTCAAATTTATCAGATTCCTGCTTAAAAATACCAGTACTATATTGTCCTGCCTTTTTAAGGAAAAAGATTTAAAAATCTTTTTTCCCAGTAGAACAGAGAAAACATGTATTTCACAATATTAAAGAACACAGACTGGGCGTGCCATAGACTCAAAAAGCTGACAGCAGCTGTGTTAGGAGTTTTAAGAGTCATAGAGGCTTTTAAAATATTGGTAGGAAATACACAGAAATTAATGTATCCTATATTTAGGAAATACAAAGTCTCTGCTGGTCTGTCAAGTCTGAGCTATATATTTTACATTAGGATTCAAAATTTATAGTAGTAATAGAGTCTGAATGATTCAAACAGGGATAAAAATCAAAAGCGCATTTTCAACCAATTTGGCAGTTTAAAGAGCTGCAAAAAACCTTAATGTTTTCATTAGCAAGCCTGTCATTCTTGGGTGAATGTCATGAAGATACAATTGCAACACATATTTGCCTATTTTCACTGTACAATGTTTCTGTACAATGTTTGTCATTATGAATCTTGTATAATATGCTTTTTCTGATCTACCAAAGTGAATCAAAGTAATACAATAATAAGTCAACTTCTGTTAACAGATTTGTAATCAGCAAAGGTTCTTTATCTATTTTCTGTGTAAGTATAGCTTCTTAAGAGTTTGGAAAGTTCTGGATTATTAAGCAATTTAGTTCAATAACCATTTGATCCGTACATATAAAATACTTGGCTTGAAAACTCAAACCCAACCCATTAAACTATTCCTTTACCAGCATATAAACACACTTGTTACTTTTAAGAAATTATCTCCACTTGTAATAGCTCCATGACTACTACATTTCCCTAAGGTACTGTCAACTTTTTGAAAGCTTTCTGCTAGATCAAAGTACAAGATAAAACTGAAATTACATCAGTGAAATGAACTATTCATACGGAACTAATCTTTCTACCAAAACCTTTGCAAATAAAACCTCTCTTTGAAAGGCTTGTGAAAACAATTCATTGATTTTTTTGTGAAATTTGTTGAGGTTTATGGTGTGAACATATTTAGCCTCCTCTTGCAATTTATGATAAATGTAAAAATGGTATAAAAATAGGGCCAAATAAAACTTTTTGTGGATAATATATGCTTAGAAGACCTTAAAGTTGGTTCAAGTATTTATATCTAATGTCTGTTGTGTAGATAAGTGCAAAAATAACATTCCTGTATAGGCTCAATGAAACCAAACACAAGGTTGCCAGAACTCTTTACTGTAAACTTCTAAGTTTTTGCCTTCATTTTGCAGACCACGTACTATTATTTTTATTCATGATGTATTTTAACATTGCATAAAAAGCCATGATTTTGACAGAAACCCAGAAAAACATTAGAGAGTAAAATGCACATTATCTAAAAAGCAATACAAAACAGGCTAAGATCTTTAAAAAACATTAGATTCTGAGAACTGACAACTACTACAAGTACAGTTTTCAGAGCAATTCTGATTATTCAAATAAAGTACTGTATTTGTCACTGGACTAGCCGTATTTTAAATCTCAACCTGTCCCCAAACATAGACTGCTTTGCAGCTGTAAACTTTTCACCTGGAATTGAATGGTTTACCCTGTGCAGTAATCCATGACACATCCAAACTGCTCCATAACAATGAATGCAAAAAAGAAATGCAAAGGAATTCCCTGCTTGAGCGTTGGAAGCAAAGTAAGTATAAGCCCTGAAAAGCTGGAACAATTCTGACTTTAATAGTAAGCAGTGGCACAAATTTACTGGATGCTTACTACAAAAAAGAATCCCCACATTTTATAATTTCGTCACATGTGTACAACATCATTGTGCCAAATTAATCCCAATGAGAACAAGCCAGATTGACAGTGTTCACTATCTTCAACTGAATTGTAATTTTCGGTTGAAGATGCTGAGCATTCTATTTTGTTAACATCTCTTCATTATTTTTATTCATAAGTTCACAGACACAGAGGGTTTGTCTCCTGTGTTACAGTCTCAGAAATATCCTTTCCTCACAGTTCACCTCATAATGAAGAAGCAGTTTTGCTTGCTTCTAGTAAAGTGAAAAGATCATAGCTATCTAAATCATTGGCAAAATTTACACTATATACCACAGAAGAACATTAAGGTTGGACTTTAATTTCAGATTAAGAAACCTGAATGTTTATGACTTAATGTAGCTGAGCAGGCTTTTAAACTTCCTTTTTTAATAAATGATGATTTAGTCAAAACAGCCTGGAAAGATATTCAGCTCAGTTTGAAGTAGACACCTTAGGTGAGATTCAGCTGATTAAACAGAGGCATGTATCACCATTTGAGACACCATGGGGTGTCAAGGACATCTACAAACTGTTGACACATAAGCTCTTGCTATAGATTGGAGAGCTCAAGGAAATTATGACAATGAGGATAACCTGCTATCTCAGAATGCTATCTGAATTGATTCATGTGTAGTCAGCTTACTCCTAATTGTGTCTGCAACTATTTTCATTGAGGATAATGGCTCACAAAGGGTCATCAGCTGATGAATCATCAGCAAGTGTTCAGTTTGCACAAGTGCTGGAGATTATTAGTAGCCTACAGGAAGAAGTCCTGCACGTACAAAAGCCTGGAAACAGCTGACATATTTACACATTACACTGCTCCTGTGTCTCTTGCTGCTGTTACTTCACCTCTGCTACTTATACTTCAGTCTGCTCCTGATAGCGTTTCATTGCATGGATGTACAGATTTTCTAATGTTCATCTTTGCCCTGTTCCCTGCTCTTTATCTTCTGCCCATACCCTCAACAATCCCTAGCTTCTGCTTCTCCCTTAGATCCTAGACAGAGACATAAAAAGTTGGGACTAACTGCACAATTACTTCAACTGTTTATATACTTTGACATATAAGGTTCCTTTAAGAATAAAAAATAAATAAAATGGCTCTACTCAGCATGAAATATATTGAACATATCTAAAATATCCTGTAGTTATTCCGTCTCTCAGCTTTTTCGTTATTAAACTTGTTCTAAAAAATTTATATAAACCTTTTCCACAGTGAATTGCAGTGCAAAAGAACACTCTGTCTGCAAAGTGACATCTACTGTAGAAACACTGGTTGTTTTGTTTTCGTTTTGATTTTACTTTAGAGAACTTTTTTCCCCCCATACTCTTCCTGGACACATGACTGGGACAAATTCTTCTGAATTACAGTCCATCACCAGCAAATAATCTGAAGAAGCTGACACAGGTTGAGCTCACTAATCAGCTGTCCTACATATAGTCGGCTGTCACTGTCCTACCAATTCCTGAAACTCGTAAAATACTAGATTAAAAATAAATGCACTTTGCCTCTATTTCGGTACCGCTCACACTAAATAACCCCTGCTTTTTCACTACCTTGTTGTCTACTGTCATCATAAATGCATTATTACACAAGCCCATTACACAAGTCCATTTGAAATCATTTCAAGTGAAGTCATGCCAATTAAAAGATACAGATAGGGAGATTAATGTTCGAGATGTTTTCAAATGGTTCTTAGATCATATTTTGAGGTTGCTATGGTGAATGCTTATCTGTAATGCAAAGGAAACAGGATTCAGCATTCCTCTCTGTATGAGAAATAATACTTTTTAAAATGGAAGTAACAATATTTGCCACTTTAATTTCAGAAATCTGAGGTATATTTTTATTTCTGATACTTATTCTTGATATTCCTGATACTAATCCTTGATAAATTCAATCTAATCAGGCAGCTGTAACAAAGAAAAAATGTTATATTTAAATATTTAACTTTTTACTAATGATTGGTGGAATTTTCATAACCTTGTTAAATTATTGTTTTCCAAAATGCATGCCCTGGATAAATAACTGAATCAAAATTTAAAATTTATTCCATTTTCATGTTTTATTCTCAACTAATATAGTAGCTAAAAAACATCACTGTTTAATTTTAAAATACTTGCACTTTGAGTTTTTTGACTGTATTTATGATCTATTCTTATTTTAATATCCAAATCTCTAGTGTTCCATGTAAAAAAAATAAAGTGATTAATGACTGATAAGTTTAAGAGTTCCCATAGTCATTTAACGTAAGCAACAGGACAAGAGGAAATGGCCTCAATTTGTGCCAGGGGATGTTTAGGATGGGTATTAGGAAAAAATTCTTCACCGAAAGGGGTATCTAACATTGGAGGAGGCTGCCCAGGGAAGTGGTGGAATCACCATTCCTGGAGCAATCAATGGACTCATTGATCATTGGACTCAACGATCTCAAAGGCTCCTGTTCACCTAGACGATTCTGTGATACCCAACTCCATGTGGTCATTGACGAGCATCGGCAAATAATGAGTTTGGACAGCTGAACCAAAAGTGAGTAAAAAGGGAAAGTAGAAAGCAAATAATTCAAATTAGTGTGTTGCAGAAGCTGTCTTTATTACTGTTTGTGAAAGGGATTTGAGTTCAAAAATTATGCAGTTTTTTAAACAACTATTTAAAACTATTCAGAAGCTGGCATCTCTTCCATTTTTTACACAAAACTGAGTCAGATAATTTTAGAAAACATTACAATGGAATGTTCCAGTGTTATTTTTAAAATAAAAGAGATATTATTCTTACTTATTTTTAGCACCTATCTTAACAAGTCTTCTCTAGACAGTGACTCAGAATCTGGGAATCTCCCTGCATTCACAATAGCAGAAGCAAAAGAAAAATTACCTCTAAATTTAAGCACTTAAATTAGGTGCCTAAACTTAGATCGTAATTATTAATATTTCTCTGAATTATGAACAACTTCAATTTACTTCAATACTTACCATTTATGGACAAAATTCTGGCTACTTTTACTGATAGTTCTATTAACCTCATTCAGACTGTTCTATGATTAGACATGGGAAAAATTGTGAGTAAAATCTTTCAGTAAATATATCCTTCAGTATCTAAAGAGTGATCATAAATATCAATAAACAAATGTGTAATAAAATAAATTCTTCTCTGTCTGAGGCATGCTCCAATTTATACAAATGTTGAAATAGTTATACATTTGTGTTTATAAAAGTTTCTGAGAGTTTCTTTTCAGACAGCATTATAGTTATTAAAGATATCGGTTTATAGAAAGAATTAAACTTGTCATATTTTAGGATCTTGTATTTTGGTGTTATATTAATAAATAACACGGACCTAATCACCTCTCTGGAAATGAAAAAAGTGAAGAACAATATGGGTTAAATTAAAAAGGAATTAAAAAAAAAAAAAAGAAAAAAAGAAGGACAGTCTCACAATAATTCACTGGGTTTTTTTTATATCCAGCTATTTACTTATTGTGGAAAAAGTATGTATAGCATGTACTTTTAGATGCTCTTATTATTCTATGGTTTTGGTCAACTCTTGCATTTCCATCTTCATGGCACAGGTTTTTTTTTGCATGCTATCCCTTGGCTGCTATAGAATAGCCTGAAGGAGTAACTCTCTGTTGCAAATATATACATTGTCACTCCAAGTTATCTTTATGCATTTCTCACCAGCCTGCTGTAATACAATCTGTTTTCATGTCAGCTGGACACTACTTCCCCTGAGCTCTGCATCAGTCTTTCTTCTACCATTCTGTTATTTTTTAAGCATAAACCATAAGACTAATAACCATGATAAAAATTCCTATGGACAGGTGGTACCGCTCTCTCCATGCTGTCAGGAAAAAGAAGCTCTTTAGAAAAAGAGCATTATGGCCAGCATTTCAGAGAGTGGCAATACATGTTCTTTGGTATCATGCACCTGTGCCTGGTCTGACAATGTTTTTATGAATTTATGTAATCCCAAAGGTGAACAGATATGTTATGTGTGGCCTGACAAAAAGTTGACTGATGCACAGGCATATCCTGCTCTGGCAAAATCCAAAGATCTGTGAGAGTACGTGGAGAGAAACCTTCCAACCTCCTCTCCCCAAACACTCATTCAAATTCCTTTTTGGGAAAATTACAAGACCTATAGATGAAAATAGGGTTCTCAGATCTTAGGGATCATTGCAGATACAAACCAATCATTTATGGTTCTGACACAGTGCTATCAGACTTAATTTTAAAATGTTACTATATATTAATTCTTATAACTTAGGAGCTGCCCTCTTTTAGGAGAAAAAGAAAAGAAGAGCCTGGTGATTCAGCACCACTGTAGTTTATGCCTTGATAATATAAATTGTAGGGTTTGGGTTTTTTTCCATAACTCCTGATTTTAATGATTCACTCCAATTCTTTACCACTTACGCCCTCCCTCCCCTTCCCTCCCCACCATCTTTCTGTCACTTCACAGTTTTATAGACTTCCATTATGTTTATTCTCTGGCATCTAATTTCTAGACTAAAGAGTTTCTCTCTCCAAATTTAGGCATTCCTTATATGAAAAAATTCCATTCCTTTGATCCGCAAATTACATGCATAAAAATACATTAAGTTCATTTTCAGTATTCCTTGAGTCAATGGAAGGGTGAGTTACACTTACCCTTACCCTTGTGGTGCATAACTCTAAATATTACATACTTTGCTTTTTTTGAGAAGGGTATCTATTTTTCTTTTGAAAAAGAAGACACCACTGAATCAAATTCGGCTTATGGATTTATTTTTTTTAGTATTTGAATTCAGTGTTGCTTATTAATTAAAATAAGTGCAAGAAAGTGTTCAAAACTAATTTTACATTAAGTCACAGTTAACTGAATTATTATTAAACCACAGTTTACAGAAAAATGTTTCCAAACAAAGCCACTGATTTATCTGTTTGTATTATAGAGATAATTTATATCTAGACCAGAGACTTATTCAATATATAAATATTTAACGGAGTGAATTTAAAAAAAGGGCGCAAAACACAGACAAAATGACCTGCATTTATATGTTGATGCAGACACAAAAAATAGTAAGTAGTTAGAAATATATAAAAAGACTGCATATCTATTTAATACTACAGGTTTCACACTACTGGAGAATGGGTAACATTTATATTACTTTATACTGCTTCTAACGCTGAACTAAGCTTTTTAAAACCAAACAGAAAATGAAGAGACACTATATAAATTAAGGATTCAATTGGGTATCTTTCAAAGACATTATGCTAATTTTCCCAAGAAGAAAGACAGAGAAGAATGTGCCAGACTGAAAACATCAGTTCAAATAAATGATTGTCCTGACACATAAAACTTCAAGCAAAATTGCACTTTCATGACTAAGGAAGGATGGTTAAGGAGTAATGATACTCATGTAAGATTTAGAAAGCCCTAGGTGAACTTTCTCTTCTGAAAGATTGCATTAGTAGGACAGCTACATAAATTTGAAGCCAGATTAAAAAACAAGAAAAAGGACTAAAGTAGGCAAAATGTGACTTCAGTGGAATTTAAATACCCAGTGCCCAAACTGTAATGTTAAAAAGCTGTGTAAACTAAGGCTGACCATAGAGGTACTATATTTTATTTTCTTTTATTTCATTTCATTTTATTTTATTTAACTTTATAGAGCATTCACCTGATATGTGCCCTCAATATTGAAAACCAATTAACAATTTGGCATTCAGATCATTCAGAATGAAGTGCCAATCCAAGAGCCACTTGTTCTATTATTTAGGTCTTACTTGCCCAGGACTGCAGTTAGAGCCACAGCTTTCCTTCAAATCCTGTGAAGAGGAAGACATAGCTGATTTTATGCAACAACACTATGATGTTGCAAATCTGAATAAATTCCCTTTTGTGCCTGAGGGAAACCTACATTGCAATCTCCTCCAGAATATTTTAGCTGTTTTGATGTAAGGACACTTTCAGCATTTCCTGCTGAATTTTTATGAATTTGTACAGAATAATTCGAGTTTATTTGGTTAAAAATAGACATAAACCAAGACTATAACCTGGTATAGCCAAAAATAGGATTTGTTTTTGAGTTTCTGCTCCACAGCCTGTTTAGACATTTTGTTAGAGACAGTCAGTGAATGAAATACATAAGCAATTTTAAAACCCTGAATAGATCTAAAAAGAAAACATTAGGTTTGAGACAAGCAACAGTATGAAGCCAGCCTACTGAATAAGTAAAATAAGCATTTCTACAATAAGTCTTCTCAGATGCTTTGCTGAAAATCCTACTTAGTCAATACGATTAGTGATACGAATATATATGTATTTTAAAAAATACATAGTTAATTAAATTTATTAAGTCTTTTGATAGCCTGGGTATATTTTAAGAACGTTTCTAATGTGCAATTCTTTTTGCAAAATTGGTATTTACCGCATAAACAAATGCCAGTATTGCACTTTGGATCTGATCAATCTAACAAGTGTGCTAAGGGAATGTCCTAACCGAGATATTTTTCTCTATATCTTCAACAATATCCAAAGTTGAAGAAAAATCAGACATCACTTAGATATGCTGCGTGTGTCTAATTTTATAATATAAAACCAAAAAGATCCTATGTGAAATTGCAGAGAAAGCCTTAATCTACTTGTAATTATTCTCTTTTTGATCTGTAAAATTCTAATTAATGCTCTCAGGCTTAGACAGATATCTTACTTTAAAGTAATTTTGTTTCTAATAGATGGGCCAAAGATCATTTACTCTGTATCTTTGTACCTATTAAGAAATATCCAATATCCGCGACAGTCAGCCTACTTGTCCTGTACCTAAAGCTTTCTCAACACGTCCGACTCTTGAGGAAATCTCTCCAGTAACTAAAAATTCTCTATAAAACCAATATTTAAAAATAATAGAAGGTAATAGCAAAATAATATACATAATAATACCAAAGCCAAAGCGGGTATTAGTAAATTGTCATTAAATTGTTCTGTGTAATTGAGCACTTTAATAATAAGGATACCGTTCATTCTTTTTCTCTCTGTACCTGTAACATTTAAGTCTGCTAGAAACATTTGAACTACAGGATGTTTCAATTTTTGCAGATCATAGGCATCTTAAATTAGATGTCTGCCTAAATTAGTTAACTCGGCTTCTTTTGTGCAAAAGGAGATTGAGAGGAGCTATTTGCCTGGGTGTCCCCACATGACTGTTAGGAGAACCAAGTGTCCTTTGCTTTTGAGATTTAGGCAAGCAAATGTAGTTTTCTGCATGCAGGTGGTCTATGAAGAGATGCTCAAGATGCCATTAGAGAAGATTTGGGCTCATTTCAGTTTCCGACATGTCCTTAATGCATGTAGGGGCATTTTAGATACTCTGGGCTATCCAAAACTTCAACACGGGTTTTGCAGAGCTGACATGGGAACCATGGGAGCCCTGTGACTTTATGGAGCATCAGCCTACACGCAGCTATGTGTCGGCAAATACATCAACCCGTCAGGGTCATTTTCAGTTGTTTGAGGTATCCCAGAGAGCCTGCAGTGGCCACTCCAGGAAACTGGGGGTCTTCCATAAGCCTAGGGAACACACTTAAATAGCAAATAAAATGCCAGTAGATGGCATTATATCCCAAGATCTTACACGGCACTTTGCATTAATAAATATCGAAGTCCAGCACTCAGTGCACTACTTACTTACTGGAAGTCCTGTCTGCATGGAATTTTAGTTGCTTAAATTCAGGAGAGTGATTCAAGAAACTTTCAGCTGAGATACTCTCTGTGTTGATGATTTGAGACAAAAATTTCCATTAACAATTCAAGTTAGAGTACTGGACATTCTCTGTATTATTTCCAGCTCGACGACTGTTCAGGCACCTGCTTCAAAGCTCACCCTGTCCTGAATTCAAGAAAGTGATATCCAGCACAGAGACTTCTTTGATCAACGTTCTCAGAGCATGCTGAACCCACTCAGATCTGGACATAAATGTCTTTGGCTATACATTACAGTTTCCCAGAAGTGACTAGCTAGAGGCATGAAAAGTAACTGAATTATGTAGAAGCCACAAGTTTACTTCCAGCTTTTCTTATTCCTTGACTTTCCTGTTCACTGACTTTGACACCTGGGACACAGCACCAGTCTGAGGTTCAGTCTAAACTAAAAATTTCCTACCAATCTATTCTAAGTATCTGGAGTCAGCCTTGTGAATCTCACTCAAGCAGCTGAGTGCTTAAATACAGACCTGTAATAATGAGTATTACTTAAGCTGTTTTGCTAAATGCCTGTCCAGTATTGTTGCTAATGGATATAATTAATCCAATGTGGTGGTGAATAGTTCTGAGCTTGGCAGAATTGATACATTTGTCACTACTACACACAGTTGTTCACAGTCTATGACTTTGTCTGTATAGATCTTAACTCGAAGCTGTTAACTCCAATCCCAGGGGATGTCCTACCCTTTCCTGAAATAAATATAAACAGAATTATGAGCTAAAAATATTGATGCAGAAGTTAGGTGACGCGAGAAAGAATGAGGACAATGGTCACTGAGATAAGTAAGACTTCATTCAATAATAGACTTTAAAAACAAAATTAAAAACCCAGAAATAGACCCAAGCTGGCACATGACAGAGATTGTGAACAACAGTGCTATCCTGCCAGGGTTGCTCTGGCTGCAGGCTCCATGTAGCCTTCACTGTCCACCCGTGGATGCCCAGTAAGGCATCCTGGACTGCCGACCCCACCAGCCACCTCTGCACTGGGAAGTAATGGCTGTAGAGAAGCAACCACATTAAGGTGGACCATATCTCCCACTTCAGAAATTACTGCTTTCTGTGCTAAAGCCCTCTCCTTACTTCCTCTGCTCCATCCCACCCAGTTATCTACCTTACTTTTTGAAATATCTCCTTTTCCCTTGGTGAAGCCCCACAGAGTCTCACTTAGAGATTTGCTGGCTGCTTTTGACAAATGGTGTCAATTATTAAGAGAATTTTCAAGTCAAAAAGGACTACTCTTTACTATGAGAAGAGCAATGCTAAACAGAAACCCTTAAGGAAGTAGTGCCATTTGCTGGGACTGTTGATAGAAACACTGCCAGTAGCAAAGAAACACAAAGGAATCTCTGTTGTTCATAGATAATGCACAGAAGACAAAAGTGAGAATTAAAGACGCACCCATGGAAGATATACCAAATATGTTTTATCATAAAAGTTAGTGAAAAACCAAAGCCCAGTAATTTGGAACTGAAAAAACATTTTGAGTTGTATCTTCTGTTACCATGGCACAGGCGAACGTATTGCTATTTTCACTATTTTTTGGACAAGTGGGAGAAACATTCAAGAGTCATTTACTATATAAAAAGTATCTGCAGTAAATATATGGGAAAAAACACAGAAAGTGACAGCCAAAAAAAATCAAAAACAAAACAACAAAGAAAAGGATCAGTTACCAAGGATATGTCCTTGCTGGTAAAAAATGTCACTTGTTTTAAAATAATATACACGTTAATAAATAGAGCAGAATGACAAGATTTTCAAAATCACTGGTCTAACTCTAATTACAATAAATACAAATAAATCCTATTGACTTCAATAGCTTGGTCACATTACCTTACAGGTAATTTTTTACCTTCTTCTTCTGTAACATAAATATATTGCCTCTTTATTGTACATGTGCATAAAACAATATGTAAATCCGAAGTGGGATACCCTTTGTGAAGAAAGAGCAAGCATAGAGATATGGTAGGCATTACTGTAATTTCTTGATGCACTAGTTCATACTTAAAATTTATCAAAGTGGAAATATGGAATGTAAGAATTTGTATAGACTATTATGTAACATAGAAAAGAAGCATCTAAGCCACAAATGAGTGCCAAGAATGGGGAAAATATGTTTAATAGTGTTGAAACATGTGAAGACCGCCCATTGGATGAAGTCATAAGCTACAGATTTTGCACCGCTTCCATCATTACTCAAGGTAAACATATTTTTATTGAAATCAGATTCAATAATGAATCTGAACAGCAGTAAGTACTGCACTTCTGCTGACAAAGATTTGTTCTTTACTTTTAAGAGATCTGGAAACAGAGAAAACTTTTCAAAAAGCCACATCATTTGGGTTATTTATTCATTTAAAATGAACTAATCATGCGGATTAAAAATATTCTATAGTTTAGTACAACACAGATCTCAACTACTTCCTTTAATATAAAAATGAGTTTAATTGATTTTCTGCTGCCTTTCTTAGGTGAAGCCATCACCCAAGTCAAGATGGCTTTAAGCCACACCTTACCATTTCCAGGGCAAAGTGATGCACATAAATGACAGAAGTCCAAGTATTCACTGTGGACGTACACATGTGTATAATGCTATACTAATAAAAACATTCATTTAATTGGATATTTTATAAAATATTTCAGTTGTTGCCTCACATTAATTTGATTGATTTTATTTTTATTGATTTTGACACCTAATGCCTTTTTCGTTAAAACATTTATCCACTTGTGTAGTCTGCTCTCTATGACTGCAAGATGAGTGACTTTTCAGGCATTGACCCCTACACAATCCATATTGGTTGGGAAAGTAACTCATAAATTTAAGGTAGGAATCATAAAAAGACTTAAGTTGTGTTATTTGAAGTAAAATTTAGATTTAAATCAAGAGCATTTAAATCAAGAGCAACTCCTAGTGAATTCACCCAAAGGGTGAAAATAGAACATTATTCAAAGTCCAGCACCAGGAACAACCAGGGTAGGAAAGGTTTTGAAACAACCAGTGTAGGAAAGGTTTTGAAACATGAGGAAAGCACAAAACTAAATACATAAAATTTATCTTAGACAGAAAAAATCTTCCTATAGTTGAACAGTATGTTATGAAGGCTACAAACACTGAGGAAAATAGTAACTATTGATGAAAGCAGGTCACACTGAAATATAACTTGGTTATAACAGTATGTTTTCTAATTAAAATATTTCTATAAAACTGTTATCAGGCAGAACTTATGACAAAATCGGCAAATATAAAAAAAGATACATAAAAGCATGTGCCACAATATGAAATCCTACATCTTTTCAAATATAAACAGATTTCACAGTCTTGAAGTCAGTCAGTTGTGTTTTGCGTTCTTCAAATATGCATTTGGCACACTGAAGGTGACTGTAGGCCACAGAATCACCAGGTCACCTGCATGGGTTCCCTGTGACTGGGCACCAGGGAGAAGCCAAGCGAAGGCAAGGCACAGGAGCGATATCACACTGGGAGGTGCACTTTGCAAATGCATTTCAATTTGTGTGCACATCCACACAGACACACTGCGTAAGGCTCATGAGGGACTTATGCCACAGCGTGTAAATAGTTGTAAGACATGATTTGTTCTCAGCGGCAGACTTCACTGGGAATTGAAAGTGCTCAGCATCTTGCAGGTCTGGACACTGAAGCTGCTTTTATTAGAACACACGTAACATTAGAAAGAGGAGTGACAAACTGAGCACGGTGTTTTAACATAAAAGATACACAGAGCCAATAGTGGTTTTAGTTATTCTGAGGATGGCCTTAAATAGTATATATAATACATACACAGAGTATATGGATGTCTAAAAGTGCCAGCATTTCATTACTGTCAGACATTAGCAGATCAATTTGCTTGCGTATTTCTGGACAAAAGAATACAGAATTATTTAACTATAAGCTGCTATTGTAGCATGATATCATGGAACAAATGGAGAGTGAAGCTGTGACACTTCCTAGAGCTAGCCAAAGGCATGCCATATGGAATAGTAAGGCAATGTGACAAAGACTGTAATGCAGAAAAAAGAAAAAAAAAAATCACAAATCTATCTGAGCTAGAAAAAAATGATACATCATTTTTGTTGTATCTAGAAGTTAATTTCATCTTTATGAAGGGAAAGGAATCATAGATAGATCCTAAAATATTCAGAAATGTGTAGGTGAATGCTCAGGATACCGCGTGTTTACGCATTTATCTTCAAACTGGTGAGAAGGCTTGAGATATTTCTGAGAACTTCTGGGGCAAGATGTTTTTTTGGACTGCCAAGTAATCAGCATAAATTATGACTGTAATTTTCTTCTATAATTAGCATTTTAAACCAGGAATTCTCCAAAATCAGGTCTATTGGCAGTAATGAGAACAGGGAAGGCTGCCACTTGGCGATGGAGAGAGGGGAAGAGGAGGGGAGCAGAGGGTGGCACATCCACCTTTGTGTCACTGTGGCAGCCCCTGCCATCTCCTCACTTCCAGTGGGCTCCTCTGCCATCTCAGTGACCAGGGGCAGCCAGGTCCCTTCCAGCAGGTAGGAAACCTGTCTGCAGAGCTGTCCTGCAAGCATATCCACACACAAGCTGGGCCCCAACAGCGGTGCGTTCATATAGGGGTTTCCTGATTAATGCTGCTCATTAAAAAGTAACCAGGAATCCCGTTAAAGGCTATTCCCTAGCACATCACATGGCAGCTTTTCCAGGAAAACGTGGTAAAATGTACAACATTTCATTTAGTTGTGCACAGCACATACGATCTTTATTACTCATGTCACGCTCTTGATGTCCTAAACCTGGTTTGAGAGAAAGTAGCAGAGTAAACTTGCAGGATGCATAAACTTCTCTAATATAAAATTAATCACAGTGATGTATTGTTGCACTGCATGTCATTTAAGTTTAATCTTGATGACACCAATTAGCAAAAGAAAAGGAAAAGTAAACAGACTGTCACATTCTTGGTATATAAAATACGTGCATTTGAAGTTACGTATGTGATAAAGATCCATCAATTCAAACTTCTTATAAAAATAAATGTATTTTTACATATGGTAATTTCAATCATCTACTGATTGGAAATGGCACTAACGAATCTTTATCTGGCTTAACTGGTATTTACTGTTTTGTATTGAAGAAATAAGGTATACAGCTGCTCAGAGCAATTATGCAAACAAGAAAGAATGTTCTCAGCTGTGCTCTTTAGACCCCTCTTACCAAGAATTAGCATATATAATAACATTAATTAGGAAATGTCAGAATGTTTTAATGCTAACAAAGATGAAATCATATAACAGAATTACACTGTACTATAAATAATTTTACTAGAGTATTCTCATTTTTGTTTATATGTCATTTTTCTAGTGAAATTGGTAGGAGGGCAAACATCTGATCAGTATTTTCTGTTAGCTTGTCTTTCAGGACTGCCCAACCATGGATATCTGACAAATTAATGGTTATGCATACAGACAAAATAATAGCAAAAGTAGATCCTTGTCAGGTTCTTCTATTTCAATTTAAAGCTTACAACCTCTTCTATTTAACTTTTAAAAAAAACTGTGCTACCACCTTTTCTATCATACGAAAAAGATGCAGCAAAAAATATTTAGCTTAATTTCATATAAAATACATAAATGTACTAGTGGGTAAACTCAGTCCATGAAGTCCATGAAAAATATCTCTGAATTTTTAACAGATATTTTCATGCGTCTATATAAGTATACAATATGTGTGCAATGCTGCAGCACGTAATGCTACAGCATGTAACGTGCATTTAACGCTACAGCAAGTGATGGCAACCTACCTACTTGTTTAACTATTATAGCATGCTAGCCATTTCTAACTCCTTGAAATGAAAATGTGGTATATTGTTTATTAGTTTCCATCTCTCCTTATCCTATGTTGAAAAATGATATCAAAGCCGCAGAAAAAAATCTGTCACTATATGTTTCTCATATGAAAAGTTGTTAAGATAGATGACTATGTAGGAATTGGGAAACAATTCTTTCTATGTGTATAGTGATAAATTAGATGACAAACTGTCTATTTACAGCATAAGAAGTGGTATTTCTGTCTAGAGAAGGAGTGAACTAATCACTGAATCTCCTGACCATATGAGGAAGCTGTGATGGGGAATATATTTAGAGCGAGAAAGGAGATTTCAGCGGTTGTCCTGGTTTCAGCTGGGAAAGAGTTCATTTTCTTTCTAGTGATTGCTGTGAAAGGAATGTCAATAATACCTATGGGTTTTAGTTGTTGCTAAGTGATGTTTACAATATTCAAGGACTTTTTTCAGCTTCCCATAGAAGCACAAACAGAATGAGGAAACAGCCAATGAAATATTCCTACCATGGAAGTCACTCTCAGTCTGTAAAGGGGGTTAGCTGTGGGGTGGGAATCCGTGATCACTGCTTGGGACGGTACTAATTCATCAGGCAGTGAGAGTGACCCATATCATTATTTTTATTGTCATTATTATTGTTATTTTTCCTTTTCTGTTATTGTTTCTAGCAAACCCACCCACAAGGGTTTTTTTCTCCCTTTCCCCTCCTTTTTTTTTTTCCCCTCTTCCGCCCACCCTTTGGAGGTGTAAGCAAGAGGCTGCGTGGTTCTAGTTGCTGGCTGGGGTTAAACCCTGACG
>JAOXJK010000023.1:97507668-97530900 GCA_025774025.1 Xenus cinereus | reverse complement strand
AAGCAAGAGGCTGCGTGGTTCTAGTTGCTGGCTGGGGTTAAACCCTGACGATGGGTTTGGTCTGGAAACTCCAAATAGTTTGTCCGCAAACACAGCAGTAATATTGTCAGGACTGCAATACTCTGAGGTTACAAATCAAAATAAAGTATATACAGAAAGATACTAACTTTAATGACATAGAATATTTCATTGGAAGAAGCGGACTTATTTTTTTCTCAGTTCAAAAGCAATGAGTTTCGTATTAGATAGAAGTTAAAAATAACTGGCCTGAAGTTGTTGTGTCGATTGGTTCAACAATTTGAAAGAAAAGCGTGGCTGATAGGTATGAAACAAAAGAGGAAACCAGGAAGGAGTGAAGTGATTGATTCTTAACTTCTGCAGGACAGAAGGAAAACTAAATGCCAGCTGTTAAACTTTGAGGTGTAAGATCCCATTAGAAATGTATACAAAATGTATATATTAGTTATGAGAATGCTTTAGCTTACTCTAAAATCTTTATGCACTAGCTCAATTTAATACTGCTTATACAGTTAAGCCAAAGTCAAATTTATACTTACATGCTGATTAAAAATATGTCTTTAAAGATTAAATACACATACTATGTTTCATTATATAAGCTGTAAATTTGGGTGATATATAATTGTCCCAGATGGCCATTCAGCTGTCTGCTCGTTGTCTCATTTCGATCTGTCACTTTACTGCAGAATTCAGAATGCTTTTGGCATTTGTAATCAAAATGAAAATATTTAACACCTGTATAATTGGCCTGTGGAAATTTAGGGGGCAAGAATCAAAACAAATTACCTGTCCATATGGACTGCAAGAAAAGACCTACCTCAGTGCATACTGATCTGTGAAATTACTTTGTTAAAATTAGAATTTTTATTCCTCTTTACAGTTTTAAATTATTTTATCATTTAGATTATTAAGTTTATAAATGTATGTTAATTGCTTAATTTACCATTTTATTTTAGGAATCCATCTGCTTAGTATGCCAAAAGCATCATGAAAATGTCAATTTGAATTAGTTTTGTTTTGGTAAATACTGAACACAACAGTATATTCTGTGCTGTCAGAAGGAAACAGTGCAGAGACAATTTTCTAAGCAGCATTTGTAATGTTTATGTATCAATTATTGTGCTAGCTCTAACTGTCTGAACAGGCGCTGGGTAAAGCCCTGTGATAAAACAGAAACTCGGATTCAAAATCCCTTCGTGGGAGGTTCGGATGAAATATGCAGGTATTTTTCAAGAAACCAGTGCCTGCTTTTTTAAAATAAACTACTACAACATGGAAACGTGGCAGAAAACAGTAAGAGAAAGCTCTTAGATATGGCTATCTCAAATGAGCATAAAGGTGGACTAACACTTCTACGTTAATACTGCTGCAATTGCAGAGAGAGTCAACACAAGACTCAGTCACAGAATGATTATATCAAGGGAAAAGCAGTTCTCCAACTGAAAGGGGTTGTTAGACTTTCTTAGATGAATGCAGAATATAGCAGAATTTTTGTCCAGTCCTGCTTCTGTAACTGTAATCAGCTTTTCTTAAATTAATCAACCTGCATCCAGAAACTAATAATTTTTCCCTCTCATTATTTTTATTTTCCAATACTTGCTTTATCTGGTGACTCCAGAACTGCCACTAATTTCCAGCCAAAACTCAATTACACTACGCTTATGCATAGTTTTCCTTAGGGTGCGGTATTTTGGTTAAATAGAGTATTTCTCTCTTTGGTGTTTTTACCTCCGGTACATTTAAAGAGACAAAATATAATTTACGGTTACATTTTCAGTGTCCTCTGGTAAGCTCTCTTACCTTGATCACTCTAGTAGCCTTCCAGGACTTCAGGAAACAAATAGCAAGAAATGACCTTTAGTAATTTGACTTTCTCTTTCTTAAAACGGGAGAACCAAATATAACATGCATTCTGTTACTGGTGCATTTTTCAGCAATTCAGCTTTTCCACTGGCTATCTCAATGATGATGATCATCATCCACATGGAACTTGTTCTGAGGATACAATACCTCAGGTAGGTATCTTCTTGCATGCTTGGTCTTTACCTCCATTACATGCAATGATCTCGGTCACTGGTGCCTCCAGACTTTTTCAGCTATTAGGGGCAGGATTCAGTTACTGAAACACGCCTGTCTAATTAATTTACAATGCTCTAGGTTCTAAAACATAAGCGTGTACTCTGCCAAATCTGACACAAGACTGACAGGAAACCTTCTTACTCTTAAAGTTTAGTTCAGTTATCTAAACACAGACACCTAGCACCACTTCAGATGCATGTGGCTGGCAGGATATAGAACCTAAAGAACATATGAAGGACCCAGCACGTGGTGGAGACACCTGGAGACTAAGCAGGATATCCTAGTGTAGTACGAGGCAACTATTCAGTTTGAGTGCAACTGACTCGAGCTAAGATTACCTACAAGACCCTAGACATGTACCATGCCTATAAAAAACAATAGGTAGACAGGCATATTTAGGTAACCCAAGTCACACTGCATCCTACCCCTTAGTGACTGATAATCCAAATATCTTACTCTGTATGGCTGGTTTCAATTTTCACTTTAAAGCTAATAGAGTGTGTGACCTTGTACACTTATTAGTAAATTTATTCCATTTCTATTAGTTCAATCTTTAAGATAATGCAATTCTTCCTTTAGGTTCTTTTTAATATTCCTGTGCTTTAACATGCTTCCTGATTTTTGTAACATGAGCAGATTTCAATAGCGTAGTGATGCATTTTGTGCATCATTGCTGAAATTTATAAAAATGATCAGGCTTAAGTTTTTTGAGGAATTTCACTATTCATACATCCTCATATAGACAGTTCCCTTTTTTAAAGTAGCATATTTGCTGGGTCTACTGTACACATGTGTGTGTATGGCATCCACTTGCACAGTTAAAATGAAAAGCCATTACTATCTATAAAGGAATAGAATTAAAATATTGGCCTTTATGTCAGACAAGGTCAGAATGCTGGTTTGCAATGACTTCTGTTCTTATCGTTTAATGTGTTATGCTTTATATTCCAGTTAAGATGTACTGGGTTTTATTTTGAACGTGATGTATTTGATCAAGTTTTCCTTTAACATGTGTTCATGCAACTGAGGTTGGACTGAGGAGCAATAATCACTAAAAACACTTCTCCGCCTGCCCTTAAATATGGGTAATGCATTTCCTAATAGTGTTAATGTTTTCATTCCCATGTAAATAGTTTAATTAAAAATCCATTTTACTTGACCTGAGATTTCATTGCATAATTGTAGGGTGGAGATTATTTTGTCCCATCCTACTTAGGGAACATTAAACTTTACATGAAGAGTAAACAAAATTCAAAGTCATTTCCATCTACACATTCTTATTAACCCGCCTGCATTTGTTCCCATACTCATTATCACATGAAACGGAAAAACGTAGTTTAATCTCACAGGTCATATCTAAATTCTCAGGAAGATCCTTACTTACTAGGGATTTTTTTTTTCTTTCTTTCTCATCTTACTTTTAATTAGTTCAGTTATATAGCTGAAAAATCTGCTCATTCTGATAATTTTAATTCTGGCTCTGTACTTCCCAAATTCGATATCATTTGGAACTACAACAAACTCAAAATATTATAATTTATGTTGAAGCATATAGCAAAGTAATTGAAGTCAATGGAAATCCAAAGACAATTTTCTTTTCTGTTCCTGAAATGTTTTTAGGATAACTCAAAGAGTTTATTTCTGTGTGAGAATAAGCAACAAGAAAATAATCTAGCTAGCTCCACCACCTTTGAAGGCAAAGTTGATAAATACTATCTTTTAACCTGTTTTGTTTTCCTTTCCTTTAATTCGTATTACTCACTGAGGATAAGGGTTTTGTAACAAGTAGGCTAAGGTTTTAGTGGGTTTCCCAACAGTTCAGTGGCTTTCCTAAACTATTCTACTGTGGATTCCGATTCCTCTTCCTTGCTCCTCCCTCTCTTTTAAGTATAATGAGTATGGTTAATCTACCTTCTCATTGTGGTTATGCTAGGAACCTACTTCCATGGATAACCTCAAAATAATTAAGTACGGGGTTTTTTTTAATATATATTAAAAATGCTATAGATGCTCCCACTTAAGTTAATACAGCTTATATGCAAAGATTTATACCATCACTTTAGTGGAAAATAAAGCAACGTAGTCCCACATTGGGACAACAGAGATTCAGAAAGGGTATTCTTTGTGTTTAGCCCCAACTAAAGTAAGCTCTTGTTTCCCTGCTGAGAAAACTCTTGTTCCTATTTCTCATTCTTTTAGAATTTGCTTATGTTTTATTAGGAACACACTCCTTATAACTAACTTGTTTAAAAACCTTACACTTGATCACACAGATCAGATCTTTCATTAACGAATGTTTTCACTCAACCAAAAAAAAATCCTGTATCAATATGAACTCTCCCTTATTATTTCACTTCTAGCTCTTCTGCAAAAAAGAGTTTTCTATAGTTACTCGGTCTTTTGTGAAAGTAGGGGATGCAAATAAAGCATAGGATCTGAAATTGTTTACTTTAATAGTAATACAGCTGCCTTAAGTGATTCCAAATAGCATGGAAAAACATCAGGACCAAGTGAAATAGCATCCTCATTTAATGCTCATTTAATAAGAATCACTGATTTAAAGTTCCACTGCGATTACTTTCATGGAGTCTCCTATACCCATGCCTGTAGAGCAGTTTAATTTTAAAACAAATCTAGTTACAGCAATGAAAACTCTTCAGTGGAAATGTTTTTAAACAGGTTTCAACTTTGCTGCAAGGCTTAAATTTCAGACTCTAAGCCAAGTAACAAGATCTGATCTTTCTCTAGAAGCAGAGATCTACTTTTTAACAAGTGTTCTTTTATTTGTGCCTTGCAGGTTGGCAAAATTGGATTTAATCTCTCTCTGATGAAAGCATGTCCCACAGTGATGGATTAAAACTATGTCTTTGGCTTCTAAATTAATCCAGAGTTTTGTTATTTGAACTGTGCTTTCTGTGGAGAACAAAGCAGTCCTTATAACAGCTAGGCAACAATCTGTAAACGATGCATACATGGAGGCAAAAATAAGACTCCTTTCACATCCTCTGCAATTTCAAACTGCAGAAGCATTCCTTCTTTTGTCTAATTTTAAATATTCTCCCATGTTACAGATATTCACATATTTCATGTATATCCAGCCACTAAAGTCACTTGATGAATGCAGTGTTTTCCAAATGGCATAACCTTAAAGTGTTAATTAATGTACCGTCAGAGAATTCATATAGAACATCTTTAAAATAGTATAAATCAATGTGATCAGATGTGCTGTTATGGATACAAAAAATAAACACATATCTCTTATTTCAGAGATATCTCTCTATGCACTATCTTCCAACTCTAAAAATTCTCAGGTTGTATAATTGTTGGTCTTTCAGTCCACAGCTAGGGGTTTGTGCTCGCTCTGCCAAGACTGATGAAAACTTAGGTCAATATAATGGAAAACAATACTTAGTGACATTTTTTATCATTAATTTAATATACTTGCCTGAAGTTTGAGTTTGAGTATTTTGTGTGATTCCATCAAACTTAAAACCAGCATCTCTTTCACATTTTTTATTCCATCAACTATGGGGGTGGGAAAGGGATCAATGTGCCTAATAGACCTTGAAATTAATTTGACTTTTTGGTTTACTTCTATGTTTTTTGTACTAAAATCCTCAATGCACACTAATGAAATAAACACAAAACAACTTTCTTTTACAGGAATAGAATTTGTTAGATGTCACAGAATCAGCTCAAGGAGATGAGGAGTAAGTTGATAAAATGCATGATAGGTTACAGGTTCATTTTCTTTACTCTTATCCAAACTCTGGTTTTCTTCTCCAGAGTTATAGTGGCAGGCAGGAATGAGAGATGAAAAAAATGTATATGACAGATGTTACAAGTGAAAAATTTGTTCTTAAATTGCAGTACAAATATTATATAAGGCATGTTCTACAAAACAGCTTGCTGGGTAATCAAAGTAGTAAACATGTAGGCTTCTGCTCTATGTATGAATATACAGTCACGGTGTGAGCTTTCAAAGGGAGTCTGAAGGCGCTCAGGTTGGCCGATGCTGGGAATACCAGGTGATACAGACAGGCTGCATGGAGCTACACGTCTTAGGAAAATTAGCATGCCTTCCTATCACAGGATGAAGACCCATGGCCAGACTTTAAAGGTGATGAAAAAGAAAGATTTCCTTTTTCAAGAAAGAATTTTCAAGAATTTTTTCACTCCGAGAAATTACTGAAGAATGTTGTACTGAAAGGAGGTACTGTAAAGTAGGATGTTTTGTTCTCAAAAGCTAATCTTTCTCACCCAAAAGTGCCAGGTTTTCCCTGTTTTCAATCCGATCTTATTCTGTTTTACTACTTTGTCTTAGAAAGAACTTAAAGTTTTAGAAATACTTAGCCTTCAGTGTAATTTAATATGCTAATTTGGAAAGAAACAGATGAATACAGCTAACTTGAAGGGGTTTTGTGATGTGAAATCTTTTCACAGTCAGTTCACAGTTATAAAGGATCATGTGCTTTACCTCAGAAGCAATTCAATACTTTTTAAGTCATTGAGTGTTACACTATTTAGAGAATATTTCATCTTATTTCCTCTGCTACGCGTACTGAAAAATACCTGAAACTTCCTGTATTGTATCTTCAGAATAATTCCCAAATCACAAACCAGGAAAACAATCATTAGTTATAAATAAATAAGCCTCAGGAGGAAATGGGGTTTGTTACAATAGATTTCAGGTGTTTACATCTAATTTACATTCATAAGCAAATAAATTAATTTATAAATGTGTAGCTTTGTGAATATATTCATATACAAAATTAGAATTTTCTCTGTTGATAAATGCAGTGTGTATTTAGCATGATCACGACAGTCACCTGACACACTGTGAGAAAAAAATAAGATAATCACTATACATTATTCAAGCATTGCTATTTCTTATGTACAGAACACTTTTTCTACAGAATTACTTGCCAGTTTAAAATCTCAGCACTGCATATGCAGACCTTGGAAAATAATATACTTTCAAGTAACTTTTCAGCAAATTCCTAAGACAATAAAAGTAAAAGCCTATGAGACATTCTCTTATAACACCCTCTGTCTTCTCCAGGCCTGAGAACATAACAACTATCATAGCTCCTGGTTTCAGCTAGAATACCATCCAAAAAAATGCGCAGACTGTGCAGATCCCTGTTCAATACATGACTTGAAATTCTAAGACTACATAATAAAAACATACTCTATTCCTGAAATGTTCTGCAACATCCAAATTAAAAGATTCTAGAAGTGCTCAACAGAGATTTTCTTACATTTTTAACATATGTTACTGTTCTTGAAACTGATTTAACACTTTGTACACTAAGTTTTCTTTAAAACAAATTACTAAAATGATGCATTCACTGTTTTGCATTCAAACGGTACAAATTCATGCATTCAAAATTTATTTATTTTAACCTTTAAAAGCCAAATCTTTTATTAATATACCTTTCCCAATCATAATTTTAATGTTGTAAACAACTTACGCAAAGAAACTGTCCATCAGTGACATCTCCTTTAAAATTCTGTGGTGGGAACTGCCAAGACAACTGCTGACCAGAATGAGTTCAGAAATTTTTTTTTAATATTCATTTTTATGCATCAGGAGTTAAATTAGTACCAGGAAATTACTCTTTTTTCAGAGATATTTTCGTCAAAAAAGGGTTTTTTTATAAAGCAAAATTTTCCAATAAAATCAATATAATGTAAAAGTGTTGCTCCCCATTAAAAAGTGATATTGCAATTAAAAATTTAATTGGAAACATTAATATTTTCGATTTACTAAAACTAAAACTCGGGTCACATACAAAAGTATGTTTTGCTTCCTGTTATAATGTGATTTCCTAACACTTGTATTCTTCAAACTACAGGTAAGTTCCTTTTTTAAGGAAAACAGAGGTTCAGTTTTCAACTCTCCTTCAATATGCACAACAAATGGTAACCATGAAACCCTGTACCTACCCCTCAGATAAATATCTAATATAATTATTAAAAATCAGAGAAAACACTACAAATTTTTAGGTTTGTTTCTCTGAAGCTATTTCAAATAGAGAATCAAGGTAGAATATGAAATGATTTATCATTTCCCTTTACATCCATTAGTGTCTTACTTCCAATTTAAATAAATAAGTAAATAAATAAGTAAAATCAGGCAAAAAAACCAAACCAAACCAAACCAACCACATATCTTCCACAGAGCTATTCAAAACACGTGGGTTGTCATTTAGCAGAAATGTTTTGGAGAACAACACTGTAGTCCCAAGGACACAAAGGTAATTGATAAGCTGGCATATGTTTAACTAAGGGAAATTTAATAGAACGTAGGAAATTAAATTTCTACTAAAAAAAAAGATAATAGTCTTTTTGAATATTAATTTTTCCACACCTGCTACAATACTTTGTGACTAGTATTCATAGATAATTTCTTCTTTCAAGTAGAAATTATAATTGCTGACCAAAAATCACAGCTTTTAAAATTCAAGTAAAAGAATCAAGGAACATCTTGCTGTTTTAATAATTTGTTACAGTCAATGTAGGCTTAATTAAAAGAAAGGTGACTAACCACACAAAGCATTTCAATACATGTAGAAAATGATATGTCATATCAAGACATAGGTATATTTGGCGTGTGGGAAGGGCAGGGAGAGAAATATTATCTTTCCTGTTTTCTGTGGAGTAAGTTCCTATTCTCGAGTATTTTATCATGCAGTGTTAAGATTAATAGATTTTGCAGAGACACAGTCATTGAAAGGATCTAGGCATACACAGGTTGTAGGATGGTGGATCTGTGTTACTCTTGGGCACTGAAGACAATGCTTTGCCTCGTGAAACACCATCACTCCTACACTACATGAATGTGTACCACAACCGAGTTATCAGGACATGGATTTTTACACAACAAATCACCAAGCTGCCTAAAGCAAAACAGCAAGAGTAGCTGTCTTCAGGTTGCTGTAGTCTAGATGATAAGGTTTAAAAATCATTTTTGCCACTGAGCAGGTCATCATTCAGATGTTGTGAACAAGGCCGATCAGGGCAGGTTGTCAAGGCAGTAACAAGCATCGTATGCTCCATGTGCAATAGGCAAAATCTTAATTCTTTAGTTTTTTCTGACTACTGGCTGCCTGAAAAGGACAAGTTTTCACTTGCATTTTCCTTCATTTTTTTCAGTCAGGTTTTAGTACTGTTTCATTATTAGTTGGTATCTCTTACAAAGTAATCGGTACAAGAACAGAGGCTTGCAGCTGTTATAGTAACAGCTTCTGAAACAGCGTTGATCATTTGCTTTTGCATTATTTTTATTTTAGCGTTTCACAAAGTGTTGTTAGGCTGGAAACGCAGAAATAACTGATTACATTGAACTCTGGCACCTATATAAGCTTTTAACCCTGGCAGTCAAGAACACAAACATAAAAGGTTCCTAATTGCGCTGAATATCTGTAACACTGTCATTTTAAAACTTTATTTTAAATGTACACATTGAATTAACTGAAATTAAAAAAAAGTGAAACTGCTAAAATACGATACTTCAAAGTAGCAGATACATTCAGCACATTACTATAGATAGTAGAAGAATACTGAGATGACTGTTTCCTACCACCTCAATGGACTTTGATCTTTAAGCCTAAACTGAACCATTTTGATCTTTCTCCATGTCTTAAAAGAGCAAGAAACAATCTTTTTGTTTGTTATGTAAAGAAATAACAGGTTTGGGTTTGTTTTTAATCTAAATAAAGAACACCCCAAGCTAAATTTACTGAGAAACAGAATTAATAATGTTCTTTCAGTTCTTGACACTTGGAGCCTTCGAGAGAAAATTTTAATTTATAGGTTTAGTCAGACAGAAGTATGGTCACTAAACCCTGGTGAAACAGAGACTGAGGTTAAAAACTTCCTTGTTCAAATAGTTTTTTAATACATGTTCCTTGCCCTCTTCCACTTTTCAGGTCTTCTTAAAAGTGTTTTGTAATTTACAGTAACAATTAGCCAATGAAAAAAGGTGTGTAATTAAATAACAAAGAAAGGCTGACCCCAGATGCTTATTCTCCAAAGAAAGGGAAACATAGGAGAAATGAAAATAAAAAAGGAGCACTCCATTCTTCTAAATATGTTTCAGTCCATTTACCATTTATTTCCCTTGTAGAGGCATGAAAAAAGCATATTTTACTACGAAAGTTTGCAACCTACCATTCTTTAGCACTGTGGCAAATACGGTTCCTTTGGATACAGACTAATCACCTTTAAAACACACTTGAAAACTAAAGTTTAAAAATAAAATAAAAAAAGAAAAATAATTATATTTAAAAATATAATTTTAAAGTAAATGTTTACCAGATATTGTTTTTTAAATCTACACTTATTTACTTACTTACTAGGAGAAAAAAACTGTGTGCTACAGTTGGCACAAAAGTTGCTCAGAGTGTTAGAACCTCTGCATTCATCACTGAAAAAAAATTTAATCTCTGGTGTACTTTTATTTCCTCTACTCATCATGACACGATGATAAACACTAAAAGCCAGAAGGCTGAAATGGAACTAGATGGAGACCTATACACCATGGCATCAGTTATATTTATTTTTGTCATTACCAATTTACTCCAAATTCCAAGAAATCCCCAAACCCATATACCTACTGACAATGCGTTTTACTCTTCCTGTCCCTTCAAAACTAGCACCTCCCCTTGCAGAATTTGATTATTTCAGTGATTTACAGTGATGTGCATATGCCAGCTCAGACCTGTTGAATCTAACATTATCTATAGTCACCTATTACCTGGGCATGTTTCTAGGGCCTATGTTACAGGTAACACATACAACCCCTGGTAACGTGTGGCACATTCGATTCCACCCTTCATTCTTCAGGTGCGGTCCAGCTCGAAAAAGGAATATCTGACAATGTCAAATGCACTTTGAATTTTATTTAATTAAGATTTCTTCCCAAAGAGAGAGGAACAGTTTATTTTCCCATGAGTAAGGTTATGGATTATGCTAATTTTAAGAAGGGCTTTTTTTGTTTAGTGGGCATTCACCAAAAAAAAAAAAAATCCTGTTTTCTTCAATTCACTTACTTAAAATGAACAATGCAATTTTTATACCTGCTAAATACAATTATGGTTTTAAACACTTTTCAGCCATAAATTTCTTAGCCAAATAGCACTCTGATATTAATTATCTATTATCTTTATAGCACAAAAAAACAACTTGGAATTACTTATCTGATAAGGAATAGGGTAAACTGCAAAGGTAGATTTTAGGGGCTTTACAAATTTGATTTTTTATAAATTTTTTTCCAACCTAAGCTAAATTAATATTAAATAGTCTGTTTTGCTCTTCAGAAAGTCGAATTCATCTTGTCCCTTTATCAAGCACTGAGTCATGCAAAGGCATTTTTGACCCAAAATTCTGTTGTCTCTGAGGCTCCACCTTGACTAATAAATTAAAGAGTGAAAATATCCAATGGTAAGTTAAGGTATGGACCTAAAACACAGCATGAACCTGAGATGCTGACATCCAATCTTCTATATCATTCCATTACCAAGGCAGGCAACGCTCTCCTTTGAGGCAAGAGCAGCTCTTCCCAACTCACATAGCTGATTTTAGTTGATTCTATGTTGGCGTGACTGGATGGGTAGATGAAGGGAGAGCAGTGGATGTTGTCTACCTGAACTTTAGCAAGGCTTTTGTGGCTGTCTCCCATAATATCCTCATAGGTAAGCTTAGAAAGTGTGAGTTTGACGAGAGAACTGTGAGGTGGATTGAAAACTGGGTGAACGGCAAAGCTCAGAGGGTTGTGATCAGAGTCTAGTTGGAGGCCTGCACATAGTGGTGTTCCCCAGAGGTCAGAACTGAATTCAGTCTTATTCAATGTATTCATCAATGACCCGGATGAGGCGACAGTGTGTACCCTCAGCGAACTAGCCGATGACACAAAACTGGGAGGGGTGGCTGACACCAGAAGCCTGTGCTGACATTCAATGAGACATGGACAGGCTGGAGAGTTGGGCAGAGAAGAACCTGATGAAATTCAACAAGGCAAGGGTAAGGTCCTGTACCCAGGGAGGAAAGCCAGTACAGGTTAAGGGTTGACCTGCTGGAAAGAAGCTCTGCAGAGAAGCACCTGGTGGATAACAAGTTGACTATGAGCCAGCAATGTGCCCTTGTGGCCAAGATGGCTAACGGTCTCCTGGGATACATTAAAAAGAGTGTGTCCAGCAGGCTGACAGAGGTCATCCTCCCCCTCTGCCCTGGTGAGGCCCCATATGGAGTACTGTGTCCAGTACTGGCTTCCCAGTTCAAGAAAGACAAGGAACTACTGGAGAGAGTCCAGTGGATGGCTACAAAGATGATCAGGGAATTGGAGCATCTCTCTAATGAGGAAAGGCTGAGAGACCTGGGTCTGTTTATCCTGGAGGAGAGAAGACTGAGAGAGGATTTTATCAATGCTTATAAATATCTACAGAGCGGGTGTCAAGAGAATGAGGCCAGACTCTTTGCAGTGGTGCCCAGCAACAAGACAAGGGGAACTAGGCCCAAACTGGAACACAGGCTGTTCCATCTGAACATGAGGAACTACTTTAATTTGAGGGTGCCAGAGGACTGGAACAGGCAGCCCAGAGAGGTTGTGGAGGAGTCTCCTTCTCTGGAGATGTTCAAAACCTGCCTGGAAGCCATCCTGTGCAACCTGCTTTAGTGTCTTATTTGTGCTTTGCAACAGTACTTTACCACAGTTTTTCAACTAATATTAAATAGATATTGTTTCTAACAAGCAAAATAATAATTTCATTCTGATATTAATAGCATGGTATCATGGAAAGTCAGTAGTAGTAAAACATACTAATGCTATAAAATATATAGTATTATCATAAAAAAGTTGTTGAAGAAACTCAGTTTAGAAAATGTTTTTACTGTGTCATTTCCAGGATAAATTTTTTCAAGTATTGGAACAACTTTATCAAATGTGCTATTTCCAACAAAATTTATTTCTGATACAAATTCTCAGCCACAATTCATCTCTGGTCTGATGTGACCAGTACAATAGTCCTACTGCAGGACTTCATGGCCAGACTAACCTCCATGGAAGAAGCATGTACCAATGTGCAGATTTACCCTCTGCAACTGTAAAAACTAGACCACCCTGATTTAAATGCCTGCAAGTGTAAGAAATGTTTTTTGATAGGGCAGATATTCTAAAGGTATACTAAGAAAAAAATACACAAAAGTTTATACAAATCTTAGACTGGGCCATGTGAGCAACTAGGCAAAAACTAAGCAGTAACCTCATCAAATTCTACTTATACCGAACAGAGGGAGATAGTCCGAAAAGTAATGATCGAAATTACTATTTTGTTTAGCTGCAACCCCCCAAATAAAGGTTAAGGAAGAGGACAAAATGACAAACACATTTGCAAGAGGTAAGAAATGATGACTGAGAAATATCACCAACAATGTGAATTTGATAGCCACAATTTCAGCTCAAAATATGTAGGAAGACAGAGCTTCAGATCACCTAATGCAGGAAACAGTGTTCACTTTTCAAGTCATTTGTAAAAAGTCTGGTAGACATTACATAGGCACTTGGGACTGAGCAAAATCATACTGGATTTAAATCTGTTTAAGTGAATATTTTGTCTATTATGTAGCTTATATGACTGAAATGTTAGACTTGCAGAACCTGAAGGATAACATATAATTGCTATTTCTTGCTGAAAATAGTACGGTGAATGAATCAGCTCAAGGTTTGAGTGATTTTGTTCTCCCCAGGGTAAATGAAGCTCTCTTGACACATTAAGGGAAAGCTTGCAGTTACTTCATCTGTCTTTTCTGGTCTGCTAAGTCTGTAATATAAAATTCTTAATGAAAGGAAAAATGTGGAAACAAATATTCTTTTGATTAGCTATGTATTTTCCTGAATTGATGCATCCTTACTACCCATGTAATCATTGATTAAACTAAACAAAAGTTACCATATATAAATATCTTATATATTTTTATATATAAAATAGATATATATATCTACTATATATAAATAACTTAAAAGAGATACCTTTCAAAAAACATACATTGGAATTACTGGCTAATTTTTGAAGTGTGTTAAGGGTGGTGTCCTTGTTTCTAATTTAAAAAAATTCCCGATTTAATTTTAAACTAACTAAAAGCTGTGTCCACATATTCTTTTAGAAGTTCATTTGGGATGGGCAAGAATAGCCAGGATGATTATATCTCTGCTGGTTTTACGCTATATTACTACCTATTGTCTTTAAATTACTTTTTGATTTCTCTATATACATGTGGTGGTTAGCTTCAGGACTCATATTTTATATTTAAATATAATATATGTATATGTATATAATATATGTATATGTAATATGTAATTATATAATTTAACTCACATTTAATGCATCTGAATGTCTATTTATTCTCTTCTGTTGTAATGAACAAAAAATTGAAATGTAGGCAATTCAGAGAAGAGCAAAAAGAAGATTTAAAGTTGAAGTCTTATAATGCTATTTCCAACTCTAGCATGGACCACATACCAGTAAAAAATGTGGAAGGACTAACATGAAGCCAAGATAAATCTCTCCCTGTCAGAAAAAAGAATTTCAGCAGTGCAGAGAGGATTGTCTGAGCAAGGGACATTCAGCTTCTAGTTTGTTAGCTTAGCCCTTTTTATTCTGTCTTCCCACCTTTTACCGTTTGGGGGGGTCTTACCTAATGAAATTGTGTAATAAAATTTGTAACATCCATAAAGCAATACGCACACATATATATATGTACGTGAAAGGCTTTTATATATATATTTTTTTTTTTTTAAAAGTTGCAAAAGCCTGAAGGAAGGCTGTTTGTTTTAAAGTGTTCACACAAAACCTTGAGAAGCCATTAACATTAGATGAGTATTTGAGTTATAGAACCAATCTGACCTTTTCAGGGATTTGCCAGTATTTATTGGCACTCCAAGTGACATTTATATTGTTAAATGAAAAGCTAAATGCCCGAAGCTGCCAATGGAGTAGTTATGAGGACAACACCTGATCACAGAATACTGTAAATTACTTGGCCATAGCTAAACTGCAGAATTCAAGATCTCCTGATGACCACACTAAAAACCTGTTTAGTCTCTACAGTCAATTCATAGAAACTCTTTGCTGGAAATACCTTTATCCAACTAACTATAAAATTAATTTGTTCAATATTATTTAATCTGCAGTGATTCTTATTCTGCAATGCCTTAATGAGAAAATCACCAATGCAACAGATACCAACCATTAGTCTACAAGTCTGTAATGTCAAATTAATAAGATGTTTATATTTTGTAATCTCAGTAATTTCATTATTACTTACAAATTGTATTTATTTACATTTTTACATTATAGTAGGTAAGTACAATTAATATACTTGATACATGTATTTTAAATAACATGTTAAGATTTGTAAATTAACAATGTTTAATAGTAAATTTATAATCTACGCCTACAGTTTTTAAGGCTATAGTGCTCAAGTCTGCAAGGGTCCTGACTGCATATTTTCTGTACATCTAAGTTAGCACGTGATCATTTTCAGCTTCCCCACGGCTGAGGACTGATTCAGACCACTGCACGCAAGTATGTAACAAAGAGAACTCCAAAGCTCTCCTCTTCCACAGAGCAGTGATATTTTTAAAAGACCTTCACTTGAAAGTGTGTTAGCTCGATATCGTTACCTTTAATATGAAAACAATTCTTGAACTAATGTTATTAAAATAAGAGGCAAACTAAGCTATGATTTAAATCTTGAAAAGCGTGCCACTTGCATGTGCCAGGAAAGAAAACCTCCTTAAAATTTTCACAACAGCCAGACAGACAACTTCGGTGTCTCATCTAGTTTGTCCATCATCCCTCTTAATCTGAAGTCAGCCCAGCAACATCAATTCCTCTCAAATTTTGCATCATTACACATTCAGAAGCTTTTTTTTTTTTCCCCTAAGGAAATATTTTTATTTAACTATAGCTCAAAAAAAAAATGAAGTGACTGCAAAACTAGAGTTTGGGTTTTGAAAATGATAGTCAAACAGAGGAAATATTTGTATAATGTAAATATAATCCACATTAACACAAATTCATTATTCATATACATACACTGATTAACTACCACTGTTTATTTCCTAGATGACGGGGGTTTTTTGATTACTGGAAAAGAATTCACTGCCAGAATCAGATATTCTTCTCCTCTCAGATAATGAAAAAAACCCCAATTTTTCTAACTTATTGTAGAACAATTGTAAGCTAAAGCAGTTTTACATCAGCCAAAAGATATTTTTAATTAATTATATTTCTCACTGTGTTTCCATTTCCTTAAGGTCTCCAGATGGCAATTCCACGGTAATGGAAGTTTGCCTGTCCTTGTACTATTTCCAGGAAGAATCAGACTTCCCAAGTAAATATCTGCTCCATGCAATTTCAAACCTGTAGTTGTTTAGATTCAGAAAGTTCACAGGTTGAAGTAATAGAATCAATAATTAGACAAAAGCAGTTTTTTAGCCAGGCACTGGCAATCAGACACAGTAAAAATGATGGTCCAGAAAGTTTGTCCGTTTTCCCCCAACTCAAGAACTAGTCTACTAAAATTATCTCTCCCTAAAAGAAAAATAAAACAAAATGTGCTGAGCTGGTGCTATGGTTTCAGCAACAGAAGCTATCCTGGCTAAATTACTGAATAAGCCCTTAATCAATCAGTTCATTTCAACCAGAAAAAAGGCAGTATTCCACCCACAACATCTGGGTTTTTTTTTTTCCAACTTTTCTCAAATACTAGCACATTAAGATTAAATACTTGCCATGCCAGAATTGGAAAGAAAAAAAAAATTATTAATGTTTTTCCTTTGTCCCAGAAGATGAAAAAGAAATACAGCTGAGGAGGAGGCAATGAGAATGAACAATGAATACTTATGCACATATTTGCTACCAGCAAACTGGTCTCATCAAGGACTAATACCAAAAATAAAGAAGAAACAAAATTCATTATGAGAGCAATAATGAAAAATATGTTCATGAAAGTAATCTTGTGTATTAATGACAGGATAAACCTTTTTCACATAATAAGGTTTTCACATAACTGAGTTAGCTCAATCTTTTTTGTTCTTTAAAAACGGCACATCCATTCACTAACCAGTAATGTTCTGTCCAGCAATGCTGATGTTGTTTTGCTTTGCTTTTCCCATATCAATTATGTGCACTTCCAGAAAAATGTAATGCCCACATAGTATTTGCACTGCTGGTTAAATAACATCCCATGATTAACAAATTGTTCAGATTTCTAGATAAATCAGAAGGAAATCACAGGCAAGGCTGTTCACACTTGCTTTCTCTGTAGGGGCCTTAAACAAAAACACCTGGAGCACCTTGCTGCAGCCAAGAGAGCCCCTGACCTTCACAACCTCTTCGTAAAGCACGAAGTTTAGCAGAGCATCTCCCTTCATCAGCCCCTCAGGCATTCGTATTCGGAAGCAGTCAACGCTGCACTACAGAAGCCTGGATTGTTTGATCTCTGGTATTGTTGCCTTGCTCTTCCAGCAAACATCAGGATGATTAAAGTCACACACGATGACCAAGGCTTGCAAAGACACAGCTTTTTCAAGTTATCTGAAGAAGGTTTCATCTACTTCTTCCTGATAAGGCAGTCTGTAGCAGATAGACACAATTGTTGTCCATACTCGTCACCTACCATTCTGACCCATAAGCTCTCATACGGCCCATCGTCCGTCCCCAGCCGCTTTCTCACACTAAGGACAGCTGCCCCTCCTCACATTCCCCTGCTTTCCTTCCCAACCGGCCGCCATCTACTCATTGCTGCACTCCAGTCATGGAATCAATACGGGATTTTTTTTCACTAAAATTCATTTCAAATAGTTTAAGCTATGCAAGTACTCAGACTGTATGATCGCAGTACTCTTCTAACTGTTTAAGCAATTAATTATGAAATTGTAATAAGGGCGGAGGGAAGACATCTGGATTCAGATCACTGACTACCTCTGTGGTGTGCTCTTATTATATTCTACACAACGCATAAAAACTGAATTAATTGAAGGGGGAAAATGTCATTTGTCTTACTATCACTAGATTAAAGTAACATACATAGCAAATGCTTCTGCTTTTTTGTTACTTTTGTTACTACGGTAGGAGAACGTGAGCTTAATTCAATGATGCCAAATATATGACTTTGGATCATGAGAGGCACACCTGCGGAGTCCCCGTCCTGGAACACATCCCCTGGAATGTGGTGGATACAAAACATCACCATGTGTTTAAGCGGAGCCTCCACAAGCACTTCTGAAAAGGACAAATTGAAGATTACGAAATACCTGTAAACTCAATATAAATCATATTAAGCTGCAGAAAATTCTTCAGCTAAAACCAGACAGGGGCTAGGAGACTACAGGGGGCATGATTCACGTATTTTTGCCTTTTTCTACCCTTTCTTAGGCATCCATTCATACCTAGTGGGATAAACAAGACTTTGCTCTAAACCGGTATAAGGAATTTTTATGTTCATATGGCTTTTCAGAACTGAAAGTTGCAGAATTGCAGAGATTTCTTCATATCCCATTTATGCCTGTTACAACTGCTCAAAGGCTTCTGAAATTGAATCAGCGTCCTCTGGGATTCCTCAAAGAGTAAAAGAGGCAGCAAGGCAGCACATTGTCCATTACTGAATTAATTTCTTCTCAAAAATGCTGAGAATTCCCTCCCCTCCAAACACCATGAGTCCTCAGTGACTATTTTTACTTCCTTTATTTATGGATAACCCAAGTTAAAGACTATTCAGCCCAAAAGTATACTGACAAATATTTTCTGGCATTCTAATTTAAATATAGCAGCTTTCAATACAACTTAAAGACAATTTATAAATCTCAGAACTAAGAAGAATGGAAATAATAAGAAATTTAAAGTGTATGGTACAATAGGGCTTTTTCATATTTTTGAAAGCAATACCATATGATCAGAAAAACAGAAGTTGACTAAAAAGAACAGACAGCCCACAAAATCACTGGCTTTTATATACCAGAAAAAAATTCTGTGCTTTTGTCTAACCGTTGCCAATACTTGTGATGTGAAAAAACAGATTCACAGGTTGAAAAGCACATCTGTTTTTATATTGCTTAAGAATGAAGCATGAGGAGTTGAATTCTGCCACCTTATTTATGCTTTAAGAATAGTGCAAGGATATTTAAAGGAATTTCCATATGTGTTGTAACAGCGAAATGATGACAGGATCTGTTCCTTGAAAACATTTGTCTGTGCTTATTTTGATTACAATTTTTTTCACTTGGTTCTCTTATTTAATAAAGTTATGTTATGTGTAAATGCTGCTAACATCACTCTAAAACAAGGCAAAGCTTTGATAAAATCACTTTTTAAATCCCTGCATGGGTAAATGAGCAATGGAGGCTCACTTCTCCTTCCTCAGTGCGCCGAGCAGAGGTGGCTGCAAAGCAGTCTATGTCCTAATGTGTCTTAGTAAAGGATTAAGAGAATGCCCAGTTCCTTCTCTGTGACAAGGACAATAAGCCTGTGTTGTGACATCGGGCTGTTGAGATACCTGAGAGGTTCAGAAGGCATCCTTCTAGCCACATCGGAATGAAGGGTTTCAACTACCACCGAAGTTCATCAGGGTGGCCAAAAATGTATATCCCTCTAGAAGATGGGTAGGACAGCTTAAGAGATGATACCATAGGAAGCAGGAGAGGAAGTGCCCATACTTTTAATGACAGGTAAAAGTTACAAGGGCTTTCTGACATGTAGTGAGATAATGGGCAACACAGCTGAAATACACATTTCCCTCAACAGCGCTGTCAGAGTAGTTTTTCCCTGCCTGTGCACAAATACCTTGCTGGAGAACTATGAGGTTTTTGCACACACTCTTTCACTATTGGAATAGGTTCTGTTTGATCATAAACATGAAAACAATCTTAATCTTATAAAGACCTGGTCTTATTTCTACCTTATTCTTTTTTCACAGGTACCAGAGACAGTCATGGATTTTCTGCGTATTTATTGTACACATTAATGAAAAGTTTCTTATGCTCATTTTCAAGGACCTATTCAGTCTTTCAACTCCCTGTATTTCAATTTTTGTCTCCTACAAACTTTTTCAAACCTTCTTCCAAATAAACATATGGCTTTCCTTCCACCTGATAATTCTGTTTTCCTGTATTAAATCCTACCCATGAAACAACTGTCCACTACTTGTGTACCAAACATGCCAAAATGTGTCTTGAGAAAGCATAACTCTTAACAGAATCATTCTTATTTGAGACTACTTCATTATTTTAAAAGGTCACAGCGTTCCAGATGGAATGTAATATATATGAAAAAAAAAATAGAAGTAACTATGTTGTTGTGTAACTTACTAGTCCAGTTCACACAAGGAACCCATTTCCATTGATAATAAATTCAAATTAGTGTTTAAGTGTAATGAATTTCAGAATAAAGATTAAGACCAAGTGTTTTCAGCAAAGCATTAACACCGACACTGGTATTGGTACTTCATGCACCTGACTAGAGCACTGATAGGCTTAAAACTGCTTCATAAAAAGTTTTCAAGTCCAGAAGGTCATAAAGGTAAGACATGATCTTACATCACAGGGTGTGAATCTGTCTATGTCCACATATGAATTTGGAGACTGTGCAGGACAGCATGCTCCCCACCCTGCTTTGGGGAGGAAAGGTTTTCTTTAAAACCTAAGATATACTGCACATCATTAAACCATAAACTTTATAATCTTTCCTATTGATTAAATTAAAAAGTCACTAGACCAACCTTTAATTAAAAAAAAATAATTTTTGAGAAGTTAAAAATGAAAATATAAACAGAAATGTACATACAGCAGAACATCAGGACTGCTGTGATTTTTGTTTTATCCTTATCAGAAAGTGAGGCTTCAAACAGACAGATTCCAACAATATCCATTACAGACAGGTTTCAGTGGAAGATGAAAAAAAATTGTTCCTAAAGCATATCATCCCCTCTCTCCTTTACTGGTACATTTTCAGTAACAACCCTTTGAAAATATCAGGACTGCAGGTAAATGACTAATGCGGCTCTTGCCTGAAGTTAAGCTAAATGAAAAGGACATGAGAAACTACAGGACACGATATAACAAAATTGGTGGACATGACAGACAACAATGCGAGAAGCTGACCAAAGGTCAGGCTCAGACTGTGAAGGATGGCTGGATTTTGCAGGCCAAATTTTCACAAGGGAAAGTTATGGGTGAAGCAGCTGGACTTCGTAGACACCTGAGGGGAGAACTGAGGACCTTTCTGCTGGACTTTGTAGACACCTGAGGGGAGAACTGAGGACCTTTCTGAAGGTACAGTCTTCCAAGCCCAGCAGTACATAGGCAACCACATCAGCAGTACCGTGTAAAGCCATGACTACCTCCATCAGATATCAAAACATCATACATGAGCATGGATATAGCAAAACTGGTACCACTGGGGAAAAGGTATTAATTACTGTGTTGTTTACATGAAAGGAGACTGGGGTGGAAAAAGGGAGGTATAAAGAAAGGTGGGTTAAAAAACAGGAGGGACAATAAGGTATGTGATCGGTGCTGTGGGGAGGTAACTGCCAAGCAGCCTTGTGTTTGACCACTGCAAATAGAAGAGCAATAAACCAAAATCACTGTTCTGTGCATGTCACCCGGGTCCATATGCTTCTGTGGTCAGGAGGAGGGAAGGTGGAGAGAAAGGTGAGGAGAGAGCGTGTTTTCCCTGGCTAACAGCAGAGCCCCTGGAAGGACAGATCGAGCATCCGGGTGTCACCATGTCAGTGCCCATCCCAGCCCGATGGCACTGGCATCTACCAACCACTTCCTAGTAGAGAGTACTAAATTCATAAGAAGTGAAAGGAATAAATGCATATAAACAAAAAATTTGTCTCAGCTACGTTTGGGGTTTTGACTGTGAGAGATTCTCACATGTGAACTTCCCTATTTTCCATGAAATTATTTCTTAATAGATAAACATAATTACTTAACGTATATTTTTAGATGTCTCTGTCTAAATGAGCTGAGATTGGCCACAGTGGAAGATTAGTGTCAAGCATGCAAGTTAGTAATCCCAAAATTCTTTTATAGTCGATGGAGAACAGGATATTTTAGTTTATGATTCATGTGACCTATTTTGATATCTACATCAGGGAATGTGAATCACAACTAGGCATTTTCAGTTTCTCTTTATTACCAATAAAGGAAACCTAAAGTGATTACCTCAGATGTAGACCTTTACTACACTTCAGCTGTCTATGTTTAGTCAGATGAATCACACCTGAAGTGTCCTTACTTCTCACAAAAATACCTCAAATGAATCAGTTTCACAAATAACTCAGTGTGTCAGAGATCCCCATTTACTCTTTTCAATCCCTTTATATCCTACCTTCTCCCACAATCCTATTAAACAGCTTTACCTTTTTTTCTTTTTTTTTTAAGGATGTCTCCGGTATCACTAAATTCAAATGCTTCAGCTGTAAATCAGTTAAAAAAAAAAAACAAACAAACCACACCAGATAAATTCCTTGCCACTGCTTCTTTCTTATAATGAAAAGAAGCTAACTCTATCTGCCTTCGCCATCAAACATGTCAGTGTCTCAGCAGCACAGAGAGATAACCACACAGGGAGGCCAACAATGACTTTAAAGGCCAATATTCAACAACTTAAATTCCAGAATTTTATTTAATCCAGATATATTTATCTCCTAATAAAACACTAATGACCACACCTGTGCAACTAGATTTACAAATGAATTTACAACCCTAGGATTACACACAGAGTCATACAGAGATACAGAAAAGCACCTAGGAAATTAGTAGCTGATCACTAACTGAAGCCCCTGTCTGCCTTGTCTCCAGAATCCTACCCACCACCTGCACTCCTAAGCAAACTTATGTTTCTGACTATAATATCAATGATTCTGAACCTGTAGAACGACCCACAAATGTGAAAACAAAATGACACGATTACTGTTTTCCAGGCCAAAGCTTTTGCCCATGTGTAAGAGACAGCCTGTAAATTCCCTGACGAGGGGCAGAAGGCCGTCCAAGCCTTCAATGGAATGCCTCAAACACTCGCAAGGAAATAAATAATGCAGGCCTGGTGTTCAAAGAACTGATAA
>JAOXJK010000023.1:97486257-97507097 GCA_025774025.1 Xenus cinereus | reverse complement strand
TCAAACACTCGCAAGGAAATAAATAATGCAGGCCTGGTGTTCAAAGAACTGATAAGGAAAACAGGTGCCTGTGGTGCAGTGGGAGGACTGCTTTCTGAAGACAAGATAGTTCTGCCACTTGTGTGGTGAGCTTGCCAGTTCTCTGTTCTCGAGGCCATTGTGCCCAATAAGTCATCTTTTCTTCATTATCAGTGAAAAGAATATGAAAGTAGACAGCCCTGCATATGCTAATCAAGATTATAGAGATCATGCTAAACATATATGACTACAGCACTCGTCTCTCCACCCAAATCATGCTACATGTCACCTGAGAGAAGGAGAAACCCGAGAGGAGGCTGTCCTTGGCAAGGGGGGGTTTTCTAAAGAGGGGAATACACAGAAGGTCGCTCCTCTAAGACAACCTTTTCCCTTCTTGCACCCCCTCTGCCCCCCGTGGTTGGCTGGCTCAACACTGGAACTGGGATTGGTGAACTCTTTTATCTCTATCTTTTTTTCTATTTCTTTTTCTATATCTTTTCCTTTCTCTATCCCTCAGTTTCTGTTTTGCTCTTAGGTAAAGACCTCAAGTAGCACTTGCCATAAATTGTTGTATACCTGTTGTTAAGTAACACAATGCATACCTCACTCCTTGACATAATTTGTTATATGCCTAACCAGTTAGCATAGACTTAGTTAAGACCTACACTGATCATTTTTGGAAACTAATAAATGTTTTGTATATGGACCTTGAGATTTTGTCGCCATTGGGGATTTACGAATCTGAGTCACGCACCCCTCTTTCCCAAGAGTGGGATGTGACACCATATGAGTCTATAAAACTCCTGGTCTGTGTTTCCCCTAGGAAAGGATACCCTTAAGGTCATTGTATTTGTCCTTATAAGGAATTTACAACAAGAAAAAGGAAAAGCAGCACCACCTGAGTCTAAGTGATAAATTTAGAAAACTTCTACCTACAGTTGCATTTTATCACTAACTTCAGAAAGTGGGCACTGCAGCTCTATGAACCCTCTAGCTGCTGGGACAAAGAAAGTGTGCACGGGCATTTAAAACTCCAGAATACCTGTTTTCAAAAGTAGCATTACATTAGGCAAACATTACACGCATCTTTTTAAAAACATCACATATGAACTTGTATTACTTTTGCTTTCTTCTATTTGTGCTTAAAATATAGAATTTAAAAGGGAAGCCATACACATCCACATAATTAATGGTTAAAAATAAGTAACATTCTTTAATACAAAACAACCTATACATTTTATACAGTAATGAAAAATCCTACCAAGAAACAGCATTTTTTAAGAGGAAACAGGGAAGAGTTTTTACATATTTCAAGGACAAGCAATAACTATAACAAGCTTAGTTATATTATTTCCTGCATTCCCACATTGATTTCTTGCCAGACTTGCACTATTTACAAGAAAATAAATATTTATTGCTGTCCCTGAAATAAATGTTCGGTGTTATTGCTAACAAGAGAGGGTAATTGAGAGAAAAGAAGTACATTGATCTTAGTCTGATGTTTCCAACTGTATGAACGACTTTCTTGACTAAAGGCAAGATTACGGAGAAGCTTTTCCCTACATCAAATATACCATCCCAAAGTTCAGACAACAGTACCCAGTACTTAAGTATGAACTCATATAAGCTTATTTTTAATCATGTGTCAACACATGGGATTTTAAAGTAGGCTTTTTTTTTCAAAGTGGTGTAAAGTGCCTAGAGGTGGTACATAGGTGCTATTCTAAAGCTCGTAAAAAAATTAATTTCCAACTAGGACAAGCCAGCTATTAGGTAAGTCAGCAGCAAACAGCAAACCAGTTACAGACCTGAAACAACCTTGACTAAAGGCATCTGTGGTTTATTACTCCGGTTTGAATTGTTTTCAGGTGGACAAACATAATCATATTTAACTATTCTGAAGCTTCTTATTACTTGCTGGGTTATATAATTAAGAGGTAATCACCACCAACACAAGGACCTCTGCCAGAAGGTGAAGAGCAAAGACCTTAAGGGCACCTCCCTACCCCAGTCAGGGATACAACCCCCACCCAAGGCCCCCACTGGATTGTTTCAGGGGGGCTTCAGCCCTGGGGGCCACGGGACACCCCACAGCAGGAATCAGTGGGGACAGCTCTGTGGTCACCACACGGACTGAAGGGGGTCCCTGCTCGGGGTATGGGGCTTATCGTGGGGTGCAGGGGAAGAGCATTTGGGGCCTGTGCAAGGCTGATTATGAGAAGTTTGAAGAAGGATTAAAGGTGGGAAAAGGGAAAGATCAAGATATTTTGTGGAAAATCAAGCATGAAGAGAGAGACGAGTAAGGGAATAAAATGGTCCCTGGTCATTACGCTTGTCTGGCCGTGCCCCATGTCTCACCAGCGCAGTCTGCCCCGTCTCCTCATTAACTCCATTCCTACCGTCCTGGACAAAGAGGGACTCTCTGCTTGGTGTGCATGTGGCTTGTGCCGAATGTCTTCTGCCTGTGTCGAGTGCGTGCGTGCACACATCCTGCATACAAGTGTCTGCAGATGGGCAGAAGCAAACGCTGTGCCTCACTGCTGGCTTCACCTGGGAGCTGCAGCTGTCTTGCATCTATCAAGCTACTGGAATCACTTTTATGGTGAAGAAAAAGAGGATTTTACCTTGGGGACTACTGAGGTAGATCCTCCCCAGAACTTTATAAATCTCAGCAGTCTTTTCCTCAGTCTTATTTTATTCTTGCACTAAGCACTTGTACTAGGACAAGGCTCAGCACTCCAACATGCTGAAACAAAGCATTTTGTACTGTGGGGTTGCCCTAAATGGTGATTTCTCCAGCTCTTCCCAAAGACACAGAGCTGGACCTATGGCAACTCAGGCTAAGCACAAAAATCAACACAAAGGAGAAAGTCTTCTATAAGCTAAAGACTTGTTTGTTCGTTTGTTTTTTTCCATTTCCCACTACATACCAGCTTAACAGTTGTGTTAGCATCATCATGATAACGAATAACCTATACAATTCTTGTTCCCTCTCCATTGTGCTATACTCCACTGGCTTGTATACCTGCATGCCTGCACACACACATAGTTTGTAAACTTAGAGTTACATTCTGTTTTGGCACAGGACTGTCTTAAAATGAAAAGCTAAATCTAATTAGGAAACAGAAATTAAGTATTCTTCCTCCTACATCCCTTGACAGGTCTGATTTAACAGTTATTCTAAGAACACACCACGCTAGGGATTGGGTTGCCACTACTTATCCTTTCTATAATTGCATGTTGGTCAAACCTACATTTAGCATAAGATTGCAGAAATACCAGCAGCTGCAACAGTCTACAGCCTCTAATGGAAAGTGATTTAAGGACTAAGGATATGTAAAGGACTTCAAGAAGCGACACTGGAAAGAACTGTAACCTAAAAATTAGGGTATCCAGGTTTAGGTTCTAGATCCTACCTCGAGGATTTTTTAATTCATCCACTGAAGGTTTAATATATAATTAATAAGTCCTATGAGCAGAGATTGGACCCAGTTTCTGGGTCCTCATGTGAGTGTTATAATTATAAAATATAACCTAAAGTTGTGTTTTTTCTTTCTTGTATCCTTTACTGCCTGCTGAAATTGGAACCCTGCACAGGTTAGTGAAAGTCTGAGGAAGGAATAGTAAAATGTTAACCAAAATTGGTTGGTTACTTATTCATTTAGTGAAGAATTACATATCCACAAACTTTTTAACAATAAATGATAGAGGGACATTTATTGTCTCCTCATGATTTGCAAAGAGAAAGTTTGCTTTGGTGTCCTCTACCACAACCTTTCATGATATACCGCAGAAACTGTTCAGGAAATCGCTAAGGATACGTATTAGTTTGTATTCAAGATTCCTGTTCAAACATGCACACATATATAATTATACACCTACTTAAATTAAATTATACATCTTTCATGCTCCATAAATATATTTCTTTCAAATTATAAATCTCTACTTATTTTAGAATTCGGAAAAAATATTCTAAATTCTCTACACTATTACAAACTGCTCTTCAAAGCACTGGGCAGAAAGCAAAGTATCATGCTGTTGTGGTTTATGTCTTTAATCAAAGTTAAGGTAAGACAGTCTTCCTTGAACCTGGTAATACTTAACATCCTATTGGGGGGGGGAAGGTTTCTACTATTTTACAAGGCTGTTTAAGCAGTTATTCTCTGTGTTACTGCATTTGTCAGAGCTGTTCAGGTTTAATATCTGTAAAAGCTTCTTAATTGACTTGGTATTTTTATTTAAAATACATCCTCTACACCTGATCTTAAATACACTCAGTTCCAGTCTAAAATTTCATTAACGTTAGCCCATTAAATTAGGGCTGATCAGCTGAATTTTCTATCAGATCTACCAAAAAATCCAAAATCATCAGCCACACCTATAATTTCACTCTGTCAGCACGCTATCAGTTTACAGTACATTACCCTCCAGAATACAAACAGATAGTTGTATCTCCTACCTCAAATCTCATTCAAATGAGTACTTTAATTCCAATCTCACAGTGGTAAATCTGCTGTGAAACATCAGTGCTATACAATTCTATGATATTATTGTTATCTGTTTTGAGGGAGGGGCACTGCGGTTAGCAAATAGAGTGACTGACATTACAAAGTGAATATTTCTACCTACCTGATGTACTTGCTAAGGTCTAAGGTAAAGTTCTCAAAAGAGGGACCTCAGTAGGTTCACCAAAACAAAGCTCCCTCCGACAAATCTTATGCCGTCACCAGGGATGACAGCAGGCACTGAGGGGTAAAGGCACACAGAAGCAGGAAGAGTGAGGACCTAAGAAAGGCTGGAGGCAGAGAAGAAGTCAGAAGGCAGGGTGACCTACCTGACAAGAATGAATATATTTCATAATCTCTCACAAAGTATTAAAAGGAAGCTCTCACTAAAAAATAAGTAGTCACACTGATTACTGCGGTATTGTTCATATGTGACAAATTATCAGTAACTTTTTTGTTATCAAGCTTTAAAAATCACATTTCTATGAATTATGATTCTGGCATTTTAAACAAAAGATTTCATCAGAACTTTTAGTTTGGTTAGGCAAAATCTGTCATTTTCCCTGTAATACTGAACTTTCTTTGACTTTCAAGAAAGCAACTCCTGACATGCAGTGGTAGATCAGAATGTATTAAAAGTGTCGACCAGAGTTGGTATTCTGGCTGTAATCAGTATCTTGTTAGTGAAGAATTATGACATATAATTCTAAAGGTTACTTTTGGGAGGATTACATACCTACCTACCTACCTTTACAAAGGAAAATTCACTATATTATACAGTAGACTCACATATACTGAGAATATCAAAGTATTTCGGTAACAACCAAAAATCCGTGAGGAAGGCTCAGACACTCCATATATTACAGATCGTGTCTGAAGAAGACAGAGACTGAATGACTTGCCCAAGGCTGCACAGGGAGCTTGTGATAACTGAATCCAGACTTGGCTGTAATGCTTTTTTCTATGTTGTGAATCCACTTGCAAATTCTTTGAGAGACAGAATGACTTCCTTGGAGACCCAGCCTACCTTCTGCCTCTCCAGACTGCCAGAGCTGACCAGCTGCAGGAATCAGTACACCTCCTGGGAGACAAAATGCTTGAGGGATTTGTGCTTCCTCCAACTCAGTGAGAGTTGGAATTAATGTGAATTAATGGGAAATAAGGATGCAATCTGTCGGTCAGTGTGTGCACATAACTCTCACAACCAAGGGTACACATTTTCTAAACTTTAAGTCTTGATAACTTTCCTGTTACTACTCCATGCCAACTTTGCCTGATGATACAAAAAACATAATTATATGTTTACATAAACAGAAATGTATCTATATTATATATATTTTTAACAGAGAACAATGAATTTGTCTAGGACTTATAAGTTTATAAACAGATATATAAAGCATTTTAAACAGACATAATATCTACAGTCTTTATTACTAACCAATTGAATTCTGGGTATATTTAAGATTTAAATGTGCAAAGATCGAAGAAAATCAATCCCTTATTTTACAATCCATACTCCAGCTAAATAGCCCCTTTGTTACACTAAGTACCTTCCCAATATTAGGTACTAAAATTGCTCTGGTGCACAATCATGATTGAATTCTATTTTCAAAACATGTTTGATGAGTTATCAACATATGTGAAGGAAGATATAATGGATAGATACTTGAGAATTTTGACTCCTTTCTACACTTAAACACTGAATATGATGTAAAGAAAACCCATTTTTTATGAAATCAGGAATCTAAAAATACAGAGAAGACAGTACAAATGGCTGTATACCAGGCTGCTTTCTGTGACCAGATGGACATGAAGAAGTACATGCTTAGCCAACAGATACTATATCGAAAGATAAAAAAAGAGAATAAAACTAAAGAGAAGCGCCTTCAGCATTAAATTATGGCAACTAAAAGAAAAAGTCAGCCTTTCAAATTGACAGAAAACCAGAATATCATGGTAGGATTGCAAAATATGTTCTGGTCCACTTACACATCAACTTCTGATCAAAGGCTGAAGTGAATTGAAGTACTTGAAAAAAAAAATCTTTAATCAATATTGAAAATCATCAGAGGCAGTTCTACTCGCCTTACAAAAACATAGCCTTGTCTAAAGTAAATGAAGTGCCCAAGGCAGGCTTTGTATAGGAAACCAGTCCAACTGTAACACCTCTGTCACCTCACTATGACAAGTTATAGTCATTATGGTACAGAAAGATCTGTCCGGAAAACCACATGTTCTCTGTCACACATGCATGACCTAGAATGCCAGAAAATTGGTGAGCAGCTATTAAGTGTCTGAACAAGCAAAGACCAAACAGAGAAAGAACAATGAAAACACAGGGGTAACGGATATCAAAGTAAAAAGAAAAAAAGAGGGGAAAAAAAAAAAAAGGACTTCTTCTATAAGAAATCAAACTACATTATTGTTCTAGAATAACACTGAGATTGTTATGATTTAAGCAAACAGTTGCCTGCAACAACAGGATAACCCTGGAGAACACCAAGAAGGATTTCAGCCTCTCTGGAACCCTTGTAGCTTCAATCTCTGACTATACTCATCTGTGCAATTTTGTCAAGAAAAGGAAATCAACCATGCTCATATCAACATTATGGCTGTGTGGAAATATGCTGTAATGATTTTTTCACTATTCTGTACATCCCAATTTCTGAGATAGGCTGTTTAGTTGTACGGGATGAGGAAAGGTTGAATCTATCTTGTTTCAGTTCCATAGGGCCTGCCATCAGGAAGAATAGTGAAAATGCCAGTTAAAAAAAGCTCTCCATATTGCCACCAAAAAAAAAATCGAGCTCCAAATATATGTCTGAATCTTTCTGCTACTACTAAGTGCCTATATACTTCTTATTTAATTTCTCATAAACCCATTTTTTCTCAAGTTTGAGTTATCAAATGTAATCACTTATAGACAGGATTCAGGCTGCAGTTCTTAGATACTAAAGACCTTATACAAATAGGTGCAGTTTCATTTGGCATTTGATATTCAGTTCCATCTAAAAATAATGACTGGTGACACAGTTTACACCAAATTCGTTCCACACTGATTGTTTTTTTGTCACTCTCATCTAAATTCTACAGACATTTTTTGTCGTGCCTCTTCCTAAAGCAGAGCAAACCTTTTCCTTCTCTCCTCTCCTTCCTCCTTCTGTATTGCAGCCTGGGAAACAGCCTCTCTACTGACTGAAAAAAAAAAAAAGTAACAAAAGATAGGACAAGAGGAAATGGCCTCAAGTTGCACCAGGGGATGTGTAGATTAGATATTAGGAAAAATTTTTACAATGAAAGGGTTGCCAAGCATTGGAATGGGCTGCCCAGGGAAGTTGTGGAATTGCCATCTTTGGAGGTATCTAAAAGACAGGTAGACGTAGTGCTTAGAAATACGATTTAGTAATGCTTTTTGTCAGTGTTACATTGATGTTCAGACTAGATGATCTGAAATATCCCTTCCAACCTAGACCATTCTATGATTCTATAAGATCTCTCAATTAAACAGTGTTTCTCACACATTTATTGCACAGCCCACCAGCAGCAAAATCAGTATGCCAGTGCCAATCAAAAGGCAAAGCTGTATTGGAAACTGGTGTCATTAAGATTCCACAAAGAAAGTAGCAAATACCACAAGGAAATATAAGACAACCGATGCTTTGGCTGAGCATTTCTCTCATACACATTATATATATGCTTATACTATATTCTATATCAATCAAATAATGGGTCACATATCCATACAACTACTTTGACCGGCAGTGACGGAAACAATACCACAAAAGATGGTAAAAAAGGAAGGAAACTATGAGACACGAATTTCATAAATGGCCAGAAAACCCTGTTCATGACAAAATTAACAATAGTAGTAAGATATGAATAAGCTGTAGCTTTTTCTATACTTGAGTCATCCAAACATAGCAGGGTTTTTTGTATTATTGTGGTAGTCTGGAACTAAGTTTTGTAGGAATTATTCCAAATATATCAGTGTTCTGGTTTTAATGTGGAGAAAGACAAATTATTTTAATATACTGCTATTATGGTTAGTGGGAAAACAGCTCAATATTGCTAATTAAGCTCTTTGTCAGATCCTCTGTTTCAGTTTTATTACATACATGGATACTTTGGGTTTTTTCCCTAAACCATTAGGAATATAAAAACAAATCAGGTAATGTTCTGTTAGTACATTATTTATCCCCAGAGTACACGATTATGAATGCAGTTAGATAAGTACAGGGTATGAAAGGATATCTTAAAAATTTAATTTAATCTAAATGTCTTCACACGTGTAGCTCTTCTTTGAGTATGCCACTGGAGCACAGTGTGGTTCCAGGTATATTAAATACATAGAAAACACCTTTAATAATTTAGATGATCAGACAGATATGGGGAAACAACCTAATCTAATTTATTTTAAGAATTTTAGTAATAAATGTAGTCTCTGAAAGTTTGGTTGGGGTTTCTTTGAATAAAGAAGAAAGGCCCTAAAAAAAAAAATAATCATAATTTTCAATAGCAAAGTTGGTTGCTAATCAATATTTCCTGTAAGTATGCAAATGAAATTTTATCATGTAAAAATCTAGCAGAATATCCAGATGTCTTCTCTTATCTGTTAGTATCTGCATAATTATTCAGGGTAATACCAAAACCAAACACATTTGTAAAGCAGCAAAATAGGCTTATTTGCTTTCTGTTTTTGTTTCCTCAGAATAAGCTACACTGATTCCAGTGAGGCTTTGTCAGGGATAAATGTAACCAAAGATACCAGTAGCTACTCAACTTCTATTAGTTTTAATGAGATTGGCAAGGCTGATTTTTTACACAACATATAGAATACTTACTTCTAATGGTCTACATCATACCCAGTTAAATCAGGATATAAGTTCAAAAGCAGCTGATTAACATGTTTAAGGTCAGTTTTCATGCTTTGTCATTTGTCTTTCTTTTATATTTCACATATTCTTCTATTACAGTTATTTTTTAGCTTCTTTCCAAATTATCTATAGATGAAATATGACTTCACAAAAGTTTTAGAAAACATATAATTTCTTTCAATGACACAAGATATCTTGAGTATGCAGGTATATTATAAAGTAAAAGATGAGGAAAATAGATGAAAAATCTAAGAAAGGTATTCATTTCATATTGCTGTATCACACTTATCATAGACTTTCCCAAACACAGGTATGTATTCTTAATTGATGTATACAAAATGGAAACATAAAATTTTTGAACTTATATGCCAAAAATTCATACACAAATGCCCAACATTTACATCTGTGTCTACAGAGAAGCCCCATTAATTTCCACAAGAGCTCCACATTACTCAGTGCAGGATGACAGCATGCTGTATGAATATTCTGTACATGTTGCACTTGTTTCTGTTCAAGAAAATCTGTGACTTATTAGAAGAAGTGGTATTTTGAATATATAACACAAAAACCCTCTACAAAATCCTGTAAATTTTCACCAATGTAAATGGAACCTCTTTTGTCTATAGAGAAAATTTATAACAAAGAAATATTTCAACAATTTAAAAACAAGAATAATTTATATTTTTCACTGCAGAGTTGCCATTCCATAGGACAGATGCCTACAATAAAAAGTACATTATAAAGGAAGCAAGCAATGGGCTAATGTTTACAGTGAGTGTAAGCTGTAGATTTTTTGAAAAGTTGAATTATATTAGGGTTATTAATTGTTTAGGAGCTAGTGAGTACACACAGCTCTAAAAGAAAAAAAAAAAATATCTGTGTTTCCAATGAACTAAAAATTTCAAGTTTAGCACTTATGTTATCTATGTGTTAAAAACACTTATCTGACCTTTTCGTCATCCGAATGATTAAAGAAGGTAAAAAATTTTCATCCTGAAGGTACAAGCTAAGGATTCATTAATATTATTTTACTTTAGGCAGAAAAAGTATTAAAAGGCGATGATTCTGTTCATGCAGTACATAATCATTTTTCTTTTCCATTGGTCATTTTTGCTAGGCAATACATAAAATAACCCATGCACATTAATTTTTATATCGCAGATTAACATAGTATAGAATCTATCTATTTGTCTATCTATATCTGACAATTTTCTCCATGGATATCAATGTCAGTCTGTTTTATCATCACAGAATACCCTTATGAAAATGCGGTGATTAGCGGTATTTGATAATAAAATGAGTATGTTTTTGTGCATCCACAAACTATCGTAATTTAAGAAAAACAGTTCCATAATTAAAGTCCATAAAAATTTCCCATTTAATCAATATGGTCTCAAGTACTCTTTTTTCCTAAAAATCCAGATCTTATTGCTAGATTCAACATGTGTCAATACTAAAAAACTTTTTACAGTGGGTGAATTAACTTTACCATCCGGCCTTCTAGTCAAGTGCCAAAACGCCAAACCCACCTCACAGACCGCTTGGAATTTACAATGTCCCTAAGGGTGGCAACAAGCCCTGATGTAAAATGAATTCCCAAAAGCTGATCCTACTGATCTCTGCCAATGGCATAACTTTAGCTATTCTTTGCCTACCTTTTTTCATCCTAGCATGTCCCATATGTTAAGGAATCAAAGTATCTAATCTGACGCTGCCAGCTCATCATTGGGTGAATGTGTCAGGTTGTGAGGAAATCCTTAGTTGAAGGAAACAGGCTGCATCAAGGACTTTGTTTTTTACTTATTTATGTATTTATTCCTACGTTCCATTGACCTAAGTCATACAAGGAAGCAGTAAGAAGCAGAGAAGCAGATGTGTCTACCTTCTCTTGAAAGACAGAAGGTAAGCAGGAATATCAGAGTTCAAATAAATTTGCTTAAATTATTCTAGTACCATTGTCACTACCCTAGCTTTCTCTGTATTTCATTTAATGTATAAAACAACCCCAGACTTTATATTTTTAATAGCTACCATTATCAGCAGAAAAAAAATATATCATTTTAAGCTATTAACAAAAAGCAATATAACATTTACGGCCTTAATTTAAATCTCTCTACTTAGGTAGGAGGCAATTTACATGGTCAGCTGCTGTCAGTCAATGTGAGAGACTGATTGCTTCACCAACTGAAGACCTTTTTCTCCTATTGCCATATTCTAACCCAAAGTTATATACAATTCCATTCCTTTTATATATGTTCTACTGTGGCTTTTTGGTGTATTTTTCCATCGTTGCGTGTTCTATTTGTTTAAATTAATTTCCACAGTTAATCCCAACAATTTATTTACTTACAACTCACTGGAATTTTGTTAATTTATTTATAATCATCTTTCACTTCTTTATTAACCTTTCCTGTTATTTATCTATTATAATCTACCTTTGTCCTAACTCAGCTTCAGTGATTTGAACATGGATTAGTTTTCGGTATGTTTAATTACCTAATTAAGGCACCAGTTTAACTATAATGAAATATCCTATGAAAGCAGTACTTTGTGTGAGGATTGATATGAAAACTATCAATAAAGCACTTTGTAACTTTGTTTAACCTCCATTTTGAAATTTAGAAACTTGTAAAGTCTTCTGTTAGCATTTATTTTAATTAAATATTATCACTTAATTTTAAATGTTATTTGTTTGACTATATTCCATAAATATTGATGTCACCACAGAAAGTGGTTCTTCCTGAGTGGTTCCATTACTTCACTATCAGAAGTAAGATGAGCGGTTCACCTCGATAAATACTCTGTCACTTGTAAAAAGGAGATGTCATACAGGCAGCAATTTGAAGGTCAGGGACTTCCTAAGACCAAAGTAGCTTCATTTTATTTAATGAAAGACTACACTGTACACAAAAATAATAGTAGTTTAAGGCACCCAAATAAGTCTAATTCTAGTCATTTCTCCTCTGGTCATAAGAAGTAACGTTATAACAAGAGTGCTGGTATCTCTCTGCCTGCATTTACAACTGATACATCATTTCATCATTTGTCATGCAATGAATTCTTGCAATGCATTTTACAAGTCATAAAATGCAAAATGTTCTCCAGAAATGGGAAAAAAAAAAAGTCATACAGTTGACAAAAAAGTCCTATAGTTGCAATATAGTGGTATAGTGCAGTAACAATTTCTCCTCTGTTCTTATTCAGTTCCAATTTAAATTTTAACTGGCAAAAACAAGTAACAGTACTTTTAGGTATTATATTGTTTGATGGTTAGATGGTAACGTGTAATTTTTAAATGCTACAGGTTAATTACAGTTTGATTTTCATAGCATCTCCACGTGATAAAACATCACCTGGTTTTACCTTGAAGTTGTTATGAGACAGTATCTGAAATACTCAGGCAGTGAAGTTTCAGCAAATTAGACCTCAGCACAAAGTCTGTACAGTGGCTTTGGCTTGAAAATAGACTGTTCTTTCAAGATGCAGCTTTCTTTAAGAATTTTTTTTTTTGTATGTGAAATACCAAGGACTGTTTTGTTTTCAAGTCATTACTGAGAAAACAATCAGGGAAAAAAATGGGATTATGAAGACAAAAATCAATCAAGCAACTCAGAAATATCTCAATTTGAAAATTAATTCCATTGCTAGCTCATAAAACTTCGAACAGAGTTGTATATTTTTAGACTGATTCACACATCCATGCTCTCCTGTGACTTGTAGAAAATGATGTAAAAAGTGCAGAGAACAATCTACCTTGAGTATATCAGATGAGCAATGTAATATCTCCATAAAAAGCCTTTGAAAAGACCAATTAAGAATATTTCATCTATTATGGAGGAGCAAGTGAATCCAGTCAGTCAGGATACCATTCCAATACACTGTTTCTAAAATAATAGTTCTGTAATAAGGAACTTCAAACCTAACAAAGTTCAACTAAAGAAAGTACATCTAACGTGATGGATTAATATAATAGATAGAATATAGAATAAAAGAAAAAATGATTTTTAAGCATAAATATAATTTATGCTGTATCCACAAGCTATACAAAAACTTACCAGAAGATTCCAAAGGCACATGGCATGCATTTCACTAGAAACAATTATAATTTAATTTTAATAATACCAATAGGTATACATAGTTTATAGTCTGATAGATAATATTCATTTGAATTTTAAGACTTACTATATTTATAATGCCCAGTAAGCACCCAGATGTTGTTATAGGATATACTGGAAAAGGTTTTGTGTCGTAAGAATCACACAGGATGTTTATGTATACATTTTTGTAGTAATGCGATACAATTTTATTTTGTGCCCAGGAGACTTAGTCCTTAAATCAATAAATTTTTAAATAATTTTTCCTGTCTTTTTTAATTTAACTCACAAGATTTTGTTTGCATGCTCTCTAAAGAGTTCATAAAATTAGTAGTTTATAGACTGAAATAAAACCGCCTTTTGTGGAGGAAAGATATTTCTCTGTGTTAGTTTTATATGACACTGAGTTTGCAAGAGGAAGGAAGGTTTCCAGAGTTGGACTATTTAAGCTTGTAGAAGGTAAATATCTTCTTTTATATTAAAATGCATCCATAAAAATAAACACTAAAGTCATTCATTTGGGAAATTAACCTAACGCTATAAATGCATCACCTTGTGCTGAAAATTCCCATGGGTGTGACTGTCTTTTCCTTTTTTGCTTTTTGTACTCCTTCACACCAATGTCAGGTGTGACAAGTCAGTCAGCACAGCTACAGGACTTACAAAGATTATCTGTGGATCGCAAGAACATCTCAGAAGATGCAGACTATTGAACTGCCTCATCTAGAAATCTCTCCCTAATTACTCTCATAGATTATACTTAGCAAGGGAAATTCCTATCATATTGCTTAGTAATAGGAAAGAGCTTCTCATTAGATTATAATGTCATTATCCCTTCAACCCAGCCAACTCGTGTATCACTGAATATGTAAACAATTAGACCTAAAAAAAGATGGCCAAAAAAGATGTGAGATATTGCAACAATTAGAGCTACGCCTCAATGTGAAGAGTTCTCTTTCCACAATCTGAAGAAAGATTTGGTAAAAATAGGAAAAACCATCCTTCAAAATGAAGATGAAACTGAGCCGTGGCATCCACGGTTGGGCAGGATAAGAAATAAACTGTATAAATGATATAAGTTGAAATCTAAGTTAAATCATTAGAATTTTAGTAGAGTGAATGATGCAATTGTTAGAGGATTCCTGTAGTTAGGCTGTAGGAAATGTAATATCTATTTTCTAAAAATTTCATTAAATTGATAACAGTGTCTGAAGATGCTTTACTATATGCTGTATACAGAAGCTGTCATCTGCAAGTTACAGTTAGTCAGATTTTGAGAGTAAAGACACAAAGGAAAACATTACCATGATGTGACAAACAAATATACAAAATAGACAGTAAAGTGCCCATGAAATGCTAGTTATAGATCCTATTTTGCATGGCTCCCAGTCTTCTATCTTTATTATTTCAAGGGAGAAATCGAGTAGAGCCAGGAGTCATAAAGCCAACAGAGGACCATAATTATTCCTAGTTTTGCACAAAACTTGAAAATAGGTAGAGAAAACAGAAAAGGAAAATTAAAATATTTATTTTTAAAATACATCTTTTTTCTGGCTACCCAGAGGCCTTAAGGAAACAGTATGATTCTGGTATTGCACACCCTCTGTTAAAGGAACTGCAAGCCACCTTGGCTGAACTTGCGGTGTTGGAAGTTCTTCAGTTCCGCTGATCACTCAAGAACCCTAAGAAATACTACTCCTTCCTGTAATATCCATTATGTCACCAGTAAAGACAAATAACATCATTTGGGAACTTTTTTTTTAATTGAAACAGATGCCAAAGACATTGACATTTCCTGCTGGTATTTCTAACTAGCAACTTATCTTGAGGCTGGCAACAGGATCTTGATATGTAGGGTCTTAATGCTAAACTTGCTGAAAGTGACAGATGTTAACCTTATTAAATCAACTCGTTCACACAGTTACAGTTCTGCTCATTGTGGCTTCATTATTAGTCTGTCTACTTTGAGCCTAGATGCAATATCAACTATCACTGAAAACTTAGGCTGACATTTCATAAATTAAGGAAGCGACCAATATACTGAGCAATGAAGTTACAATAAGTAGCTGGTTTTACTCTGCCGTTTATCGTATGTTGTCAAAATGGGAAAGATGCAACAAATTGGAAATAATATATACTTTGATGCTACTGTATTACTCCACTGCTTCTGTGCAAATATGCAAATTAGATTCATGTCATGATAATTTCTAAGGTACAATTTTTTATTTACTTTTTCCTTGAAGAACAGAGCAAAAGATGAACACCACTCTGTGTCTTAGACAGTGTGGTATTTAATAATCGTAGTAGCTAATAGGAGGAATACCTATTTTCTTTTGAAAACATTTGTTTACTTAGTTTTGAAAATTTTACTTATACTTCATCAGTATTCTAGGTCCTGAAAGACTAGGTCCCACAATTGACTAAGGAGGCAGAGGTTATGCCAAATTGTAGTGTGCTAATTACTAAAGTAACTACCTATAAAATTTACAGAGGCAACTGTGAATCATTGTGTTCTGGACAGAATAACCTACCTGATTAAATAATAATAAAAAAAAGTTAGTTTCCCTAACATTTATTTCCACAGCTGCAAGATAAGAATTTTCTTGTGTGTGTTCAGTAGTGCCATATGTCTTGAGGACCATCTCATGTGCCAAGTAGTGAGACATCTCATCAGCAAGTTATGAGATGCTGTGTAGTGCCATAGACAGTGACAAAGCCAGAAGCTTGGAGATGTCTTGGAAAAACAGTGTGGTAGAAGTTGTTCACTGCTACACCTTTAGCACCTGCAGCTCTACAGAACAACCTGAACAAGAAAGATCATCTATACAGAGGAGGAGGAAGAGGTTCCACTTTACCAAACTTGATCCATCCACTCAAGGACTCCACTTTTGAAATCAGTGGTTTAGCAAAACATTGTTATTAACAAAGGATAACTAGTAGAATACAGTATTAATTACAGATGAAATAAATTATTTTAACTTCTCATTTGCCCATCATCAACATTAACACCAAGATAATGTTAAACTTGAAAATACAAATGAGGTAAGAAGGTGTCACATGAATGTGAATATGCTTGAGAAGCAAGAGACTAGAAAAGGACATGTACCAGTATCTCATTTGGGACAGAATGAATCAGGGTTGCCTGGAAACAAGAAAGGCTAATGGATGAGAGCCACAGGAAAAGTATAAAACAGAAAATACTGAAATTTTAATCTGCTCCTATGTTGCACCAATTGGGTTAATTAAACACTATCTAGGTTACTTTCAAGCATACTAATATTTTTAGTAGTTCCGGTTTTGAAAACACACTAATACCAAGTAAGATGCCATATATTAATGTTTTTCAATGATGTAGTGCAATGAATATAATTCCCATCCCAATCAGTTCTAAAATAAAGTGATTAGTTCTGATGCAAGACAGGATTTAAAGAGTATTTGATGAACTGACAGAAACCTCGCGCTAGGAGCTCTTTCACAAAATAATTCACTGCATTCTGAAAATTCCTTTCGAAAATATATGATTGTGTTCCTTTGATTAATAAGCATGAAGTTTTAATGTATGTTATCCATGAAGGGTTTGTTTCAGTGCACATCTTACTGCCTCTGCAATTCTGATACAATAAGAAATAGTATATGGTTAAGGGGGAAAAAAGGGAAACAAACCTTTTGTATAGTTCTGAAGCGTGTGCACAAACATTTTTCATACTTGTCTCCAGAAACATAAATAAGTACCTAAATATCAAGCTGGTGAAATTCAGAAAAGAAATGTTGAGACTGGAGATTTCCAACTCTTCTTTAGTTAATTCCATGAACTAAAACCTATGGATAAAAATAATTAAGATAGTGGTCCTCTCAATGAAGAACACATTTTAGTGCTTGGTTTCACATAACTCCCAAAAGGAGAAAACAGTCCTAAAAGCTACAAAGATTTATTTTATAAACGTCAATGTTAATTTTTTTCCAAGTCATTAAAAAATCTGGTCCTGCAGTACCAACCTGTGCCCTAGTAAGTTCTCTACAGGTGATATGTTCTAATGGCCTCTGCGCTGAAGTTTCAAACATAGGGAAAAGTAAACATTGTGACTCCTATGGAATCAATAATCAGGTAAACATACAGCTGCTGCTTGTGTTTTCCTTCCTGTTTCATTTCCTAATGTTTTCTACACCAGCTGTTATCATCCAACACCCAGTTTTAGTTCAGACTTCACTGCTTACATGCATATTCAAAGTTCAGCCCATGTCAATGTGTGGTATCTTGCTCACAGATGATTTCTATTTTCTCTAGTCTTGCACTCTCCAGTCCTATTGGAGAAAAAAGGTTTTACTCCAGACTTACCGGTAGGAATATTAATCATATATATTTTTTCAGATCCTGCGCCTTAAAGAATGAAGTTGAATATGTTTAAAAATCTCTGGGTTTCTGCATTTTCCTGTACTACTAATATGATTTGAAAATATGTGGACACACTGACAAATACAAAATTAACAGCAACACTTCCGCATTCATTAGAACAGTACTGCTGGTATTTTTAATTAGGGGATAAAGAATTTATCACCCTGTTGTCTTCGTTTGTCTTTATTAGAAAATCGCACATCAATTCACTGGTAACTACTGTAGTTGAATCACTGCCACTTGCTGTCAAATGCTGCCAAATTGGTGTTCCCCTTCCGCCCACTTAGTTTTCTTTTAATGAAAGTATTTTTTATGTCTTAGTAAATGGAAAAATACTGGATTCAGTGAGGGACCAGCATAATAGTGAATAAAGAAAAAGGAAAATAGTACCAATTTTGATGAGTGCACATTTGAGCAATAAACAAAAATAAACACCAAATCACCTGCATCTGAGATAAAAATAAAACTAAAAATCAACAAGAGTACAACTTCAACTGAATAACAAATATCATCCTCTAGTTGTATATAATGTCCTTTTGCCCTAACACAAGAAGGTCAGAAATTAACTTGTATCCTTTGTCAGGGAAACAGAAAGTAAAATAAAATAATCCCAAACAGGCAGCTGGATTTAGCAAGTTTTATAATACCGATAAAGGTTAAGCTTTTCTAAAAATCAAATATTCAGACGCTGCTTATTTGACAAGAATTATGTTGATAGTCAATTCATTTCAAAATAAGACAAATTCAGAAGGGTTGCCTCCATTCTTCTGCATGATTTTCTCCCATTATAATAGATAGTTCACTGAGAGATTTTAATCAAATTCTATTTCTCTGACAGTATCTTGAATTTTAAAACATTTTATGTCAGCTATTTCATTAATCAATTCTGAAATTCTGTTTCTCAAAATAATGAACAGTGAAAAGGTCTTAATTTCTATGTTTTTTCCTGGCTTTCTTTTTGTTACTGTGTTCAGTTTTCTAAGCCATGTTACCTAACGAGCAACTTTTGAAGCCAACAGTTTCATTAGCAATGTTAAGCACGCACTAACACGAACAATTTAAACAGTCACTGATGTCCAATATGTGTTGGAGAGGTCCAGTACATCATAAGGTTGTGCAGGAATTTTGATTGTATGATTACAGTCTAACCAAAAAAATAACCACAAAACCAACAAAACCCAAGAAAAACAAAGAAAAACAGCCCACAGAGAAGTTTGTTATCTGACTTCTAGACATTATTAAAATTTATAAAACTATTTCAAGTTTCAATTACAATAGGGAAGCTGAAAATAGGCTGTTCTGAATATATTCACAAATTTAAGAGACTCATAATTTTTTAGATAAATGAATTTAATGAAAAATCTGTCTGTATGTTTGTTGCTCAATAGAATGAGTATCAAACTGAAAAGTTGAGTGAAAGGCCAATAATTCATATTAAATACCATGAGCCAAAGCTAAATACTTACTTAAAAATATGAATTGTGCTCATAGATGAAATAGATTAGAGAATTGTTATAAATGATAAGTACACAGAGAGTTCCTTAAGCCTAATGATAAATTAAATTAATTGTTTTGTTTAATAATATTATAATCTGGATGGTAGTTCTCACATATTTTGCTGAAAGTTATTAAAACCAACAAACAAAACAGCCTGAGACATTTTTTTCAATTCAACTTTCTAACTCTGAGATAATGAAAATGCTAAATTCTCCTTCCTAATTTGCATGGTAGATCTCCTGCTTTTCTATTTTCTGTACAACTTTTTTTTTTTTTCTTTACAGAAACTCTGAAAGAATTAAATTAGTCCTAGGTAAAGTAAAAAAAAAAAAATCAGATTGTAATTATCCAATGTGATTTACCCAATACGCTTTCTGTCAGACAGGATATCTGATTTTTGGATTGAGTAAAAGAACAAAGAAATAATTCAGTAAAATAATTATTCAGTAAATGTTTATCAGCTTAGCATCAATTGCTTCCCATGCCACAATACAAAGAAGCATAAAGTAAGAAAGAAGGCAGAAAAGACGAGAAAATAGATATACTGCTTAATTGTATTTAATGGACTATTTCTAATGGACTTCGCCTCCTCACTCCACCTAAATTTGGGCTGGAAAGTGCTTATAGAATCAGGCTGGTCCATCACTTTGAGAGCAATAGCTGCCACAGAGAAAGTGGCAGCTTTCACTTTCTCACAGTCCAACTGCCTCCTTGATGTAGAGCAAGGGAACACATAAGTAAACTGGAAATTTTCAAGTAAGTTTTTAAAAAATGGAACAAAATAGTAGTTTTCTTAAGCAGAGTGCATTGGTGCCTGCACAGACTGGCAATAAAGAGAAATAGATGGGCTGGATGGTGGATAAATTCAGCTGAAAAGGTGGTCCATTGGGAAGTAACCATAAACATGAGACAAAATTTTCCTTGACATTGTGAAAGGATTTAACTCCACAAATGCCAAGTTAGACTGCAATTTTTAAAGACCAACAAACAGCAGAAGCCTGAACTGTGAGCAGATATGCTCCAGTGAAATGGAACACCACGGCAGACTTCAATCTGAAGAGTCATTTGTGCCGTGAAACCATCTCTGCATAGCTATGGGAATTATCAAACTTTTTTTATTTAGAAAAAAATCAGTGCTGAAATTAGCCGCGCCATTTAAAGATCACCCAAACTGGAAAAGGGGATACAACAGACCACTTCAAAGATTCTCAAACCTGCTCGGTCTGCCCAGCAATATAAAATATGACTTAACACAAAATAGGGGTGGTTTTCCTTTATTTCCATGGTTGCATTAAAGTTCTCAATGAACATTTGGAATGTCACCCGCTCCTTACTCCAAACTGCTAGCATGGAATATAATCATCTCTTTTTGTCTTAAATTTCAAGTCAACTATAGGCCTACATATTATATACATAGGTATAGCTTGGGATTCGGTGTTCCTGATTCTCTCGAAAATAG
>JAOXJK010000023.1:97463448-97477376 GCA_025774025.1 Xenus cinereus | reverse complement strand
ATTAAAAATTGAGACACAACATAACTTTTAAAAATGTTCACATTTTCAGGTTCTATGGGGTTTTTAGTAGAATAAAAACCTCCCACATTCTTTTATTTTGATGTATTTTACATACTTACTGACTATATTTCTATTTACTGTTCAGCTTGTGATTTACATTCCCCTCACCTCCACAAGCACTCTCAAGAGCTTCTACATGATGCAGCTGCTGGGTGGGACAGATGTATTCTATTTCTAGTAACATGCTGAGAATAAAAATGATTATTTGTTCATTAATTTTTCATACCTTATTTTTCAAAAACTTTTACTTTCTCCACATCTTTCAAAGTTTTTTGATCATGTACAGCTTGCCCAATAAATCAGGCTTAGTACCTCCCACAAACATCACTGAAGCATAGCTCTCCACCTGGTAAAATTAGTGGCTTCATTCTTTATATGAAGCTACATGAGACTGGAGTCTCTTTTTTTAAATAAAAGAAAATGGAGAGATTGCTACTGTACTGTGTACTTTCCTACCTCTCTATTTGCTACAAAAGCACGTTCCGGAAAAGGTTCTTGGGTTTTCTAGGTGAATTCTGCAAGGTTCTGCAAGTTTATATCACCAAAGAAGAAGTTGTGGGATTACTTGGTAACAGTTTGTAAGCGCTCCCTGGGAATTGCAGCCTGGTAATAGCTCTTCAGTCTTGTAGACAAAGACAGAACAGCACGTTATGAGTGGTACCTGAAGCTACCAACATGCAAGCTTGAAAATAAGATGCCTGATTTTAACAATAAGGATAATTAGTCATTGGAAAATATTACAAAAGACTCTGAAGAACTGGAGAATGCTAAATCAGGGAGAGATGTAACTTTCTTTTTTAAAAAATATACTCTTCTTCAGATGGAGATTTTTTATGGTTTATTTTACGCAGGTCACAGTTGATTATTACAGTGGAAATGTCTTCTTTCTAATTCAGAATTTTCTGTTTGTTGCCTGAATTTATCAGATTGTGATATCTTAACAAAATTTTGTATCAGTTCTGCATCAGAGATGCATAAAGAATACAGGTGGTTTTGTTTATTAATAAATCAGTCACAATTCCAGAATAACGAAAGGAGAAATCTTCTCCATATTTGTATCAATGGGTGTTATGCTTCATGTACCAAGCTCTTACTAAGAAAAGCTCAAGACAAAACCAGCTGTATAAAGACTACTAAATAATGCAAAAATGCTCCTGTTCTATCTACCTTACATTGAACAAACAGGAAGCTGTTATTATCGTTCCTGAGAAGTAAAAGTTTCTGAAATAATATCCAAATTTGGAACAAACAGAAGCTGGAAACTCTTCAAAAAAATTTCATCACAAACAAGTAATCTTTCTTTTCAGTGTTTTGAGAAACATATCAAAATCCCTAAATTTTTTTTGAAACTATAGATTCTCTTTTGTTGTAAACCCAGTGATTAGTGCCTAAAATTTGACAATGACTTGAGATTCTCCCAGTACAGACCCACTTAAAATGTGGATAAATCCTAAATATAATCAGAACTTATTAATTCAGCTCTCAAGTCTACGTAGATTTGCAGGGCTTTACTGCTACTTACTGTACACAGAAAAATTAACATTTTTAAGAGCTTCATCTAGCCCAATGGGATTGCAGTGGATTGCTTTCAAACACAGCAGCTGAAGCAAACACACTACCCATGTTTTCTATTACCATATTGCTACCCAGGGGGCAGTGAGTGAATTCTAAATATTTATTGTGAAAACCTGTACATCAGTTTCTAAGAAACCAAGATTTCTCTTGATAGTTGCCCTCCGCAGAAGAATTGAAACCTGCCTTAGAAACTCTCCCAGTAAATAGTGCCAAATTCTGGAATCCCAGACCTTCAGTGCTAAATACATGATTTGCTACTTCGAAGTTTCTTTCCATAGAGAAGATGGAAAAAGAACTTGTAGAAAGAAGTCTTCTTATATAGTCAGTCTTTAGATCTACGTTCCATATCCTAAAACTAGAAATCCTGTTGTTACACCTGGGTTGTACATACTAATTTATACCTAATTACAGCACAAATGAAAGACAGACATCCAATCTCAATTGGAAGAAATTTGCTAAAACACTTAATGAAGTCATTTCTTCTTTCAACTGTCATAACAAATTCTGGTTCTTTGTCTTAACCATACCCTCCTTTGTTAGTTTAGCTAGGTATGAACCAGTATTTTCTCTGTGTGTATGTATTTATATGCTCTAAACCTTTACCCCTGAATCTGCTTTCTGATGAGAGAAGACACCATTCTTGAATCATCTTTACATTATTTTTTAATTACCTATCTACTTTTCTAACATCCTTTTAAGCCTGTGAAGAGTCTGGCTCCAGTATTCTAGCTTTGGTCGAATGCTTTTTTATGTATATGTCTTTAATACACTTAAGAAAGGTCTGTTGGTTGTGATACTGTACCAAGAACCATGTCATAGGGATTAAGATGAACAGCTCAACTATCTCCTCTCTCGATCACTTCTGAGGTTATGAGGACAAGCATTTTTCGTACCAATTGAATTTGTGGCCTCAGTTTTCTATGTACCAGTCTATCGCTGAGCTAATTCAAGATATAAACACATAATTGGACTGAAATGAAATTCACTGCATATGAATCTTAGAATCCATAAAGCCCTTATTTAGAGGTCAGTCTCTTCTGTACACCTCATACATGGGCTGCAGATGGTCTACAGAAGTCCCTTTTCATTCCATTGTATTTTTATAAGGCCTTCTTTAAGTGTTAAAATATGCTGTTAATTTCAGAAAGTGCAGTTAGTTAGAAGAGACTTAAGTGGAAAGTAAAATTGCTGAAAAGAAAATTAATTCTCTTTTACCTCAAATAAGGATAGTATTATAGCTATAAATAAATAGCTTTTTATAGGAATATTGCAAACGACATCACAGTAGTAGGTAGCACTTGTCCTAACATCTCAAGAATGTCAAAAGGACATTTTAGCATTCTTTAAATAGTTCTAAGATATAGACTTGCCATAAATGTTAAACTACAGTTTTAACCTCAGAAACAGAAAATGCTAATGGTGATTTCTAATGCTTTCACCTTTTTTTAAAAACATTTAATTCTAAAAATTTTTAGAAGCTTCCATAGGAAAACTTCTGTCAGTTATATACTTTATTTTATTTATTGAAGTGAAACTTTATATTTTGCTCTATCAAACGTTACCATTTTTTCAAGTATTAATTTTTCAATAACTATTTTTTCCCCCCAGAGAGTGAAGATGAATAGGGAAGTTTATGATTTTAAGTGGTTTATCCAAGCACTGTTTCCAGTCTGTGAAACTGAGATGCACCACTCAGCTTCCTGTAGAAATTGCTAACGTTACATGATTTACAGGAGGAAGAGTCTTGAGCAATTCCTATGATACAACCAGCAGAAGAATATTCAAGTTGCTAAGCAGTAGATTTTTAAATACAAATTATTCAAATGAATTCACTTCAAAAAAAAAAAAAAAAGATTAACTCATCTGGTTAAACAAGACTGAAACTAATTAGAAAGGGTCCATAAATAATGAATGAAGAAAAAGGGAAGAAGTCATACTTCTGAACCTTCTTACAGTACTACTGAACCTCAAATCATCTTTTTGTTTATGTTTGCACGATGTTGGAAGATTTACTGTTAGAATACTACTTCTATTTTTTCTTAAAGCACAGGAAAGAAAGATACAAGACTTTAAAATATTTATTTTCCTGACATGGAACATACTCTTTGGCACTGATATTTTAAATATTTTACTTTTTTTTTTTTTTTCCAATAAGGGCTAAAGTCTGAATATTAGAAACAGCACCAAAAGAATGATAATTTGAGACAACACTCAGCCCCAAGGAAAAAAAAAAAAAGTCAGTCTTGAGTAGCTGGTATTCTGTTTGCTCAGTTCAAGCTCCCATAGGCTATAGTTGCAGTTGGACGAAGACCTACGGGAGCTGAACCCAGCTATACAAGAAATGAGGACCACGATATTAGCAAGAATTTGTGCAGATCTTTTCTGAAGATACTTGTTACCATGACACAGCAACCCTGTGAACAAAGAATATGTAAGACCCCTTTTTTAAAGAGGTACTCTGTTTTATCATGAGACGCTCTCTCCTTTCCTTTAATATCCCGAATAACACACACTTCTCATACGTAGTCTGCTGACTGGTGTCTCTTTAAATGCACAACAGTAATTCAGTCTCAGAGTACAGTGAGAAATAAGTGCATTTGATGGCATAATTAAAAAGCTATGTCAACTTTTATGTACAAGTGGGTCAAACTAAAGCTGGCATTCTTTATTCTTGAGTGCTCAGCTTTGTAATATTAATGATATTTTTATGTACACAGAAATATGACAAACGACTCGCCAGTAAATCTGCATATGTATTCTGCTAGAATGTATCCTACTTCTCCTGCAGTGTGTATTGTAAACTAAACTGCCCTCACTTCGGTCAGCTAAAAAAGACAACTGTAGATTACTGTGACAAAGTAACTAATACACAGTTTATAAATTTCATTTGAAGTTACTTAAATTCATTTACATGCTACTTCCTATATGTTTTTTGGGAATTTGATCCTGCTATTCTAATTTCAAAATAGGTGTGCAAAAATGAATACATTATAAGAAAAGTGTGGATTTTGTTTTGATATAGAATAATATTTGGAATAGAGCTTTTCTGTTGATACCTTATCTATAATTTCCAAAAGTTCTGAATACAAAATAAAAGCATATGCTTGGTCTCCTCCAAACGCAGGTGATCACATATCACTACATAGGATTTTGTAAAAATTTAAAGTTACAGAATTCCGTTGTATTAGTCAGATCTTCACCACATATTTTACTGTATTGTTTCTAATCAATAGTTTTTAATACTTGGTTCACATCATTCTAAAGAAATAACGGTTGTCCTAATATAAGTTCTCGCTTTCTGGCCTGGAAAACTTGCATCTCTTTTTTTGTCCCTTCTATCTGCTTCACTAAAAGTGGGATGCAACTATTTGACAACCTTATTAGCATACTGAATAGTTTTTCAGTTAATATACTCATCAGCTACAAAGTATCTAATATATAAAAACTAATCGCTAGTTCTTCTGTTTTTAATTTTATTTTACATGGTTTACGTTTGAAATTCATACTCATAACTGTGGTGCAAGCTTGGCTAAACTGTCTAACCAGCAAAATTCTTGTGTTTTCTTTTTTCCACAGCAAACTCCCTTCCCTGCTGGTTGTGTTCTCCCTTGCCTAACTGGGAAATGGGAAAACCAGAAACAATATCTCAGTCACTGCTACACATCATGTCTAAACTTCCTGTGCTGTGACTATTTCTTGAAAACACCAGAGATACAAAACAGCACAGGATTTTCTAAGTGCAGACCTCTTACAGAAAACTCATTAAGTCCAATTGCTAGCCTACTGTGCAGACATTAGTGAAAAGAGTAGCCATCAATAAACATGTTATTTAAATTCAATTTAACATTCTTTTAGAGTCAAAGAAGTAATCAATGCATTCTGTGTGCTAACTAAACAGAGATACCAGGGGCCAAGGTATTTATTATCTGTAAGAACAGTTCATAGACTGGTTTACTCTGTGCTAGTGTATATTAGAGCACTGGTCTTAGTAGAAGAACCATGCAAAAACCTAATGGGTAGTTGGCCAAAAAAGTTTGCAGTGGAGATTCAGGAAGAGTTTTCTAGGGGCATATGTGCACTTCTGATTATCTTGTTGAAAAAAACAAACAAACAAACAAATGAACTACTAACAAAAGATTGCGCGGTTATGTGCCATGTTTTAGTATCTTTCAGTACATCCAGGAAAAAAATAAAACAGATGTATAATCATACTTGATTCTTACATCTTAAAATTCTATCCTTCTTTTAAAAAATGATGATTTATTGCTGAAATAATTTTATTTGCTGTTTTACTTGCTGGAAAGTATGAATACATTCAACTATGCTAATTCCTACCAAACAGTTTTTCATATACTTGGGTATTTGAAAACATGGTTAAAAAAATCAAAATGTATTTAAAAAAATCCTTCTATACCTTTAAGAAAATGGAAATAGCTGGTATTACAATTTAAATATATTTTAAATTTAATATAGAAAACCACAGTACATTAGAAAAGACCAGTTTGGTAAAGTGTCATCCTTCAACTGCACTGATCCTAATGGGAAAAGAGGCCACTACTCATGCCAATGTAACTTTGATACACCATGATTGGTTTTCTTTTTGACACTATTCCTAAACCAGGTACCAGTGACAAAACTATAACTTGGCTTAAGCTCCAGGGAGTAAATGTCCTTCTGTTTTCCAGACTGATCTAATATTCCTAATAATGATGTCTGAAAACTTGTCTGTGATTTGCCCAGATGAACTGAATCATATTACTCTTCAGCTTCGTAACTTCTCTTCATATTTGTATGCACACACACATTCTCAGCAAGATTTTCTTCATTAATCTATTTTTTGTTAGCTCACACAGTACCACAGACTTTTTTTTTTTTTGTGAAAAAATTAGGGAGTAGATGCATTTTTTCAGAACTTCTGTGATTATTTCAGACAAATCTAGAATCACTGGTAGGACTGTATGGCAAAAGGTGGGAGGGAAGGAGGTGATTTTAATCTAAAGTTCCAAAAGTCCAAGATATCTGTAGGTTTTGTCTTACTAGGAAGCTTCACTTGAGGCTGACTGTAATGGACAGGTACTGTGTATAAGCAAGAAACGCAGCGATTCATAAATCTCTCTAAGAAATACTTCTAACATTGTCTGAATACCCTGGTAGGAGCTGTTTCATCATTAGAATATATTTTCCTGAATCTAATGTCAAGGATTTTGTGAGAAAAAAAGTCTAACAGTATAGATATTCTAAAACAATGCAACAGACCCAGTAGAAGGAAATTTTAGGAACACAACAAATGCCCAGGCTTAGACAGTCTGTTTAGAAAGACAATGAAGCTAATGGCATTTTAAGCAATCTAAGCTCTCTCTTAATGTATTTAAACCTTGTTCACATACTTAATTTTAAAAATCTAGTGCTTTGTATGTTATTTTAAATGTGGTGGAAAATTATACTGTAGGTCACAGTGCTTCCTTAAGCGAGTTCTCACTCTCATGTTCCTGTCAGTTTGTGATGTGGTATGAATTAAGCCTTTATACCTCTTCAGCGCAGTAGGCTGTAAATTAATAGGTGCAAAGAAAGCAATAGTGTTGTGTGAATTAAGCATCAATTTACTACCTCTGTACTTCTCACTTCATACACCTTCACATGCCGGTGTTAACAACTAAGTGGTCTCTGTCTTTACAGCTAACACAGACAAGAGATTGCATTAGTTTAGCCACAACTACTAGCATGAAGTACATTTACCATCCTATTTATTTTAGGGTCAAAATCTTTGCAAAAACTTCCACATACTTTCATGCATACGATAGACATATTACTTAGCATGAAGATACTAGGAAAGATAAGCAATGCATTTCAGATATGCTTTCTTTAAATACAAACCTAGGAACTTCTGCAAGATTTCTATATGAGATAATACCATAAAATAAATATATTTATTAACTCAGCCTTTAATAGATTTGCCTTTGCATCAGGACTCTACCAACTTCTTTTAAAAAAATTAAATTATTTCCATCATCTCCATCTCTGAACACAAGATTAATATATAATCCAAAGGGAAGCAGTGGTCAAAAAGCAAGAATGGGAAAGTGTTTTTTTACATTTCTCCCCAATGCTCTCAGAAGAATTACATCCGTATTTCAGCTCTTGCCATCATTATATGGGCCAGTACCTGAGTAAAGGCCACAGGACACTCATGTATTTACCAGGAAAGAAGAGGGCGAGCCAGGCTCCACTGCTGTCCTACACAGCAAAGGCAAACGTACCAAAACAGCCCTGTTTTGGGGGAAGAGGAAAGGAGAGAGGATGTGCCTGCTGGATGAAAGCAATAGCAGTAGCGAGGGTGGTATTTCCGTGGGGTTAGGGTGTCTTTCTTCACTCTGTGCCAGCGGGAGGGCTGGCTGCCTTGCACCTCCCGGGCTCACCCGGGATATCGCTCTGCGAAGGCTCTTCTGACCTAGAGCACCATATTCTCCCATCGCTGCTCTGAAGTTTAAATTTCCCAGTCCCTCCAACCCAGCCTAAAGCGGTTTCCAAAACCTTACCTACTCTTTAAAACCTCTCATACAATCCCCCAACCTTCCCAAACAAAATTCTTCTCCTGTTAAATTCATTCTTGCCTCCCGACTCCCCAACCCAAAGCCCTTATTCCCTCCAATGCAGTGCCAGCAACTCAGAGATCACATGCAAATTCAGCTTATTTTAAACCACTACTTTGGGTCCTTTTTTCCACTGTGGTCATTTTAGCAGTTAGAATCTGAAGGTGCCTCATCATTACCAGCAGAGTTCACCTGCTTATCTAATGTACCGTATTTTTTAATATACACTAAAATAATGGGAAACAAATCACATACATTCTCCTGTCTCAAAACAATTTTTTTTAAAAAAAAAAGGAAAAATGATGTTGATAGGAAAAGGAAGACAATGTCCATGGGATGGGAAAGAAATGTAATTCTGTCTTAAAATAACAATTCTTTTCAGCTTTGCTTTCATATCTGGAGCAGTGAGATTTCCTCCTACAGAAGTGTTAGGGGGAGAGACTCTTCACCTGTTCACTACCCGTCTCAGCTATGTTGGTTTTTAATTTCTACGGACTCCAAAGGTACTAAGCAGCGCTCATTTTATTTGTTCAAGTCTGCTAACAATTTACTTAAAACTGTGGATAACTCATTTTTTTCAAGCAGGCATTTGAATGCCTGCAGAAAATCCATTTTGGAACATGATGATTTTGATAAATATAGCAAAGTACAAGATACATCACTGATGAGATCAGCTTATTAATCCTTATTATGGGAAAACTGTAAGAGTGAAGAAGCTGTTCATCTGCGTATGTTTGGGTATAGCAACTGCTGTGCCAAAGAACTGGATATAGATAGTTGAGTAAAACATGCTATTTCCCACTCAGGGAATGTTAAAAGACTCTGGAAATCAATCCTTTAAGAACTAGAATATATCAGTTGTCTGTATGACATGTTTAGTACACATAGCCACATCCTGTGCAAAACACTGTGCCTATTTTCTTTCCAAATTCCCTAATCTGTGAGTGTGATAATCCTTTCTGAGACTATTTTTAAACAAATCTGAGACCAGCAACACGTTCACTCCAAGATTACAGAACTCTACAGGCACTCAAGTTCAACACGGTCTTTGCAAACTTTTTATACACCGTTTTGACTATGACTATACCACATGGTTGACTGGTTTTTTGGGCTGGAGAAAACGTTTTTCAAACCTTCATCTACTAGAAATGAAGGGAACAGGACAAGAAGATCGATTGGGATAAGTTTAACCTGATTTTAGGGGGAAATTATTACAAATGCTGAGGAAGGATGCAGAAACTGGAAATGTTGGTGGGAGGTAAAGGGCAGGGAGCAGTGAGAGCATGGGTGTTCCCAAAAAGAAAATGGCTAGGAGAAACAGGGAGAAACAAGTGTCAGCAGCAAAGGCAGCAACTGAGAGGACTCAGAAGCTGAGGAAACAAGGTATTCCCACTGAGCCTTTAACAGAGACATTGGATTTGCTGTATTACTTATTTTAGGGATTCTTCTATCCTTTATTCAGTTTGCAAATGCAAATGCCAGATGATGCGTGCTGTAGCAAGGGTCTGAACAAATGTGGCATGGAATAAATCAGTTAGCAAAAAACTTATTTAATGAATAAAACCTTCATTCTAATTAAGTAAATAAGCATATTTTAAATTTATAATATCTAATATTCTGTCATGATCACTGTATTTTTCAGTCTTACAAAGCTGTTCATACAGACACACATTCTACCTTTCTTACTCACCTTAAAGTTATTTTTGTCCTTTCAATGTACTTTGGAGGTTTGGAACTGTATGATGTTCTATGGTAAGTAAATTATAAAAGTTTTGGTGTTGCTATATATATTTGATAGACAGTGTTCAAGTGCTAAACAGCATTAATGCTGATTTTCAAAAGTGACAGACTATGGGGTTTTTGTACAATATCTGGGAACTTCGCAACATGAAAGTCAATAGAAAGAATTTGAAGGTAACACCTTTTCCTGAAGAATGAAAAAAAAAAAAAAAAAAAAAGATGTCGTTCACTGCAGGTCAGATGGACAGGTTATGAAGTACAGAAGCTTATACTTATTGGACCCAGTTTCCTAACTAAAACAGGTAAAAGGGGAAATCTAATTAAAACCTAGAGAAAGGTAAGAGCTTCCAAAACCTTATGTTGCCAAGGGTATGTCATGAATCCTTTTTGGTGTATAATAACTTTATCAAAGGTGCTTCCACAAGCAATACATCTTTTCACAGTAAACCAACAGATGGTGCTCTTTAGCCGTATAATTATGTAATTCTGAGCTAAATATTCAGCTCACATGTATGGGTCTACTGCCATGGGTGTCTATCAAAAAGGTCATTTAGACCACTCCATAATCTCATGCATTACTTCGGTATAGACACTTATAATGAGGGTGGTAAGATTTAGACAGATCTTTATAAACAGGACAGGAAACATGCAGATGAAAAGACTACTGTTTTGAATTACATTTAAGTCCTTGGACTGGTGTATTTATCGAAGAAACACAAATTAGTATTATGACCTAGCTGTTATAAGAGTTATTCATTAACACAGAAATAAGAAGTGAGTTTCAGATGACTCCAGGTACTTCTGTCAAATTGTATGCCAAGATTATAGTAATTCATTATTGCTGCTTCCAAATCACCCTCATATCCATATACATTTTTATGGCCTTTCACTAGGATATTGAGGTGATTTATAAGGAAGTCAGAATAATTTTTAAAGTATTTTTAAATAGTATTAGGAAATTAATTTGGACTAAAAAGTATGAAGTATAGTTCATGCTCTCATATTGGCAAATACTGACAAAAATTTGAAGGACAATAATTTTAGGTTTAAATGGAAGCAGAGTCAGATAACATTAGTATTGTAAGATACAAGAGGAAAAAATACATTTTAGAACAAAATACGTTCAATATTAAGATTCCAAGTTCAAAAAAAATAATAATTGCAGAATTATTATTAGCATTATAATCACCTTTCATGTTTGCTGTAATAGTCTAAGATAATTTTTTTGTCAAACAAGCTTTTAATCTTGCAAAAATTATGACAAAGGTACATTTAAATGAAAAAGCCTTAGTCAGGCCTTTCTATGCCAATGTGAATTGCCCAGCTTTATCTAACCTGCAAATAATAAAATACTCAGTCTATTCTAAAAAAAAAAAAAAAAAGTCCCAATAAAAATCACCTCAATCTCAAGGAGGAATCCTGGGGAAGACTCATTGAGAGATTTTCAAAAGGATGCTTTGCCCAAGTGATATATTCCTGATTTTACTTCAAAACCATTTTGAAGTTGTTTTTAAATTAATTTTTTTAAAATTAAATTTTAATTTTAAATGTTTTAATTTTTTTTTTTTTACTTCTAATAATTAACACCAGAGGAGCCCTTCAGAATCAAAAATCTAGCTATTTGGTGGATGTGCAATGGACTTCAGACATAGCAAAGACGTAGTCTTTCTGTTACGCTTCCAGAAGCGTAACAGAAAGCCGCCTCTTGGCATTTCGAGCAAGAGCTTACCAGCTCAAGATAAACATGTTTTAAATCTAAAACTCCTTTATGTAATTGCAAATTAAGCAAGTGATTCAAATTCAAAAGGGTTTCTTTCATCTACAGCCTAATAATACTTTTACTTCCTCCACAGATTAAAAAGCCTGTTCTACCTGCTTCGCATTCATTTTGCAAACACTGATGTTCATCTTTTTAAGCCTGTTGACACTTATATTGATTCAAAGAAAGATTAAAAATGTGGTCTTCTGTATGTGCACATCCATTCAAGATACAGAGCTATATAAGTGCTCTTTAACTAGGAACAAAAAAAACCCCAAAACGTATTGAATAGCTTTGGACACTCTCATTGTATCATGGATATAAAATAAACAGTGAGGTAATGTCGCTTGAATATTTTCTAAACTAATTCCATTAGGATAGACTCTATGAATGATTGTCAAATAATCTTTTAAGAATAAGAACAGGTAAACAAATCTCGCCTTCCTTTTCAATGCATTGCAAACCAAACTATATAAAAATCAGCTATATAACATAGAAATTAACTGAACCTCTTAAAGAATGTTTAGAAACATGAGGCATGTAAATAATGTAATATAAATAATATCACAATTATATAAGGCATATAATATAATCAATAAAATTACTGTAATACAATATCTCTTATATACAAATTTTATAGATATATCAGATTATTTTTCCTCAGCATTGAGATTCTACTTGTCCTGGCATTTACATTGCTTTACTTAAAAAACGTCCATCCAGTTTTTATTATAATCATGCTGGAACTGCTTCTAACTTTGTTGATTTGTCTGGAGAGAGTATTCCAGTCCTATTGCACCATACGCTAAAAATCACTAAAGAATCATCAGTCTGAAATTTTTTTCTTTATTCTCACTCTCTTTCTAGCTTTTGCAGTGCTCACATATGTCTGTCTTTCTATGCTCTTCACTATGAAAATATTTGGCTTATTTTACAGCAAATATTCTCTTAAGTGAAAAAACAATATTAATTACCAGACTGTGCTAATGGAATATGTGTCTTCTAACAGAGAACTACTATATAAAGGTGTTGACGTGATGCCAGATACAATAAAATTGCCAGACCAATTTAAAAAAAAAAAAAAAAAGAGACACATTTTAAGATGGTACACCTCTAGACCATTATTTTTAAGTACGGAACAACTTCACATTTAAACACACAGCTGATTTTAGCAGATTACAGCATGCACTACATTTAGCATGGCTCTAATGTCGCTATGGTAACCATTCTGGCTTAAATATAGCTGAATGTGTAGCTTCATTCCATATTATCCAATAATACTCTAAACATCTTTTATGCAACTCCCCATAGCTTCTCCAAACTTTTATCAGTGATCCTAGGAACATATAAAAAATCCTTAGCTTTTAGCACTGTAAATAAAATCTCCAACTGAAAAAAAAAAAAAAGTATCAGGGAAAATGAGAAAAAGGTTTAGACTGAATTCTAAGAGAAATATGATTCTTATGATATCTCTGATTTCCAGCATGACACTGATCGATACCATATGAGATCAATGCAGAATATGTTTCCATTGCTTTCTGCTCGTATACTTGTACATCATCTATTATCAGAATTTTTCTGGGGAACAGATTTGTATATGAGACTGTCTATAAATGTAAAGTTATTCCTATATTTGCATGCTCAAGTTTAGCAACAGATTCATTTCTCACAACAAAGTTGCAAATATGTTTTTATGCATCTACTAGAGCTTCATACAGAAAATTAAATAAACAGATTTTTATGTTCCTCAGTAAGACTCCATTAAGCTCCTCGCCTTCAAGATTTCAGCTTCTGGTGCTTAGAATTCCTAATAAGAAAACGTTGGCATTGATGACTGTCGTGACTGGACATGGGAGAGAGGCAAATGGGGTACTCAGTCAGTCAGTCATGAGCACTTTAATTTGATACAAAGCTGTTTCGCTGAATGCCTTAAAATGACTTTTGGTCGTGTGAAATGCGAGGGAGTAATCTTGTGATACAGGTCCATAAGCATCTTCAAGACAGAGTTTTTACATATTTGCCAAGTGTGGTTGCCATACATTTTAATTTGGTAGAGTTTTTCAACAAATCAGGTGCTACCTAGAACTTCACAATTATTAATATATCACACTGCCTACTCTGTCATGACATTAAAATAATAGTGAGATTGCTTCAGATCTCCAGAAAGGCATTCTGAAGATAATAACCATCAATCAGCTATGAGC
>JAOXJK010000023.1:97426885-97444357 GCA_025774025.1 Xenus cinereus | reverse complement strand
ACCTTGTCCTTTCTATTTCCAGGAGCTATGTCCAATGAATAGTTAATTGATTTAGCAGCGCTGATTTCCACATTAGTATAGAACACTGTAGATGCATGTAGGTCATTTGTTAGAGGACAGTACCATGACAGAAACTGCATGAATCCTACCCTTTGCAAAATTATTCTTTATTCGCAAAACCAACATAGCCTACAAACCTGCTTTCATGGATATACCAATTTTTGGAAAGCAAAAGAGACAAAGAAGCTACAGCAGGTAGCCCAGACCATGTCTGGTTTGGTTTTGAGTATCTCAAAGATGGAGACTCCACAGGCTCTCTGGGCAACCTTTTTGCAGCGTTTGATCAACCTCACAGAATAAATAAATTAATTAATTTAAAAAATAATTCAAAAAAGCTTTTTCTTATGTTTAAACAGAATTTTCTACATCCTATTTTGTGTCCATTGCTTCTCATCCTGCCAGTGGCCACCACTGGCAAGAGTCTGGCTACATCATCTTTACCCCTCGCCAGAAGGGAATTTCCACACCTCAGAAAGATTCCCCTGAGCCTTCTCTTCTCGAGGTTGAACAATCCCATATCTCTGTCTCTCCTCAGGTCAGATGTGTAAAGCCCTTAACCACCTTTGTGGCCCTTTGCTGGGCTTGTTTCAGTATGCCCACGTCTCTCTCTTGTACTGGGGAGCCCAGAACTGGACACATCATTTCAGATGTGGTCTCACTGGTGCTGAGTAGAAGTGAACAATCACCTCCCTTAACCAGCTGGCAGCACTCTGCATAATGCAACCCAGAAAGCTTTTGGTCTTCTTTGCCACAAGGGCATATTGCTGACCCATGGTCAACAAGTCGTCCACAAGGATCCCCAGGTTCTTCTCTGAAGAGCTGCCTTCTAGCTGGTCAGCTCCATCCATTACTGCTTCCTGGGGTTATTCATTCCCAGGTGCGAGACTTTGGATTTCTCTTTGTTGAGTTCTATGAGACTGCTGTTTGTCATTTCTCCAGCCTGTCAAGATCCTTATGAATGGCAGCCCAAACATCTGGTATATCAACCAGTCCTCCGAGTTTTGTTTTACCTGGAAGCTTGCTGAGCATGCAGTCTGTTGTCCAGGTCATTAATGAAGATGTCAAATAGTACTGGCCCCAGTAACAACGCCTTTTTGTACTTCAACAGTGATGGGCCTCCAGCAAACTGAGTATCTTTTCCAAATTTTAACTTCCAGTTCAACAGGAGGCTAGAAGAGCCAACATGGAGTCACTACTAGCAAATTCTGCCTAACCAGTCTGAATGATTGCCTTATGTGAAGACATAACTGGCTTAGAGGAGTGGGGAGAGCAGATGATGTTGTTTACCATGACTTCAGCAAAGCCTTTGACAAAGCTCTTCATAGTAGCCTTGTAACAGATCCAGTGGAGCATGAAATGGATAACTGGACTGTAAGGCAGGAGGAAAATTGGCTGGACTGCAAGGTTCAGCTGGCAGTTCACTGCCAGTTGATTCCTCAACGGTTCATAATGGAGCTGATATTCTTTAATACCTTTTATTGCAACGAGAGATGGAATGAACCCTCCTCAAATTCAGGATGACACCAAACCAGGGACCAGTCCATACATTGAAGGGCAGGACTGCTGTTCTCCAGGCTGCCAAGATCCCTTTGAAACATCGTGACACAAATATCACGAAATTCTACAAAGCCAAATGTAAATTTTTGCCCCCAGGACAGCGTAACACCATCCACCTGTACAGTGTGGCATCAGCTGGCTGGGAAGCAGTTTGGCAGAAAGGTACCTGGCAGCAATGTGCTCTGGCAGCATAGACACACAACTGCACCCCAAGCTGTAGAAGCCTAAAAGAGCAGCCAGCACACCAAGGGAAGTTATTCTTCCCCACTGCATTGTGCTTGTGAGTCCATGGCTGGAGCACTGTGTCCCATCTGGGGCTTTCCAGTACAAGAACATTAACACAGCAGATCAAGTTCAGTGGAGGGTCACCACAATGGTCAAGGTCTGGGACATTGTTCTGTGATGTAAGGTCAAGGGAACAGGGCTTGTTCAGCCTGGAGAAAAGACTGCTTTGGAAAAGGGGAATCTTAATACTGTCTCCATATATCTAACGGGACAGCGTACAGAAGACTTTTCTCAAAAGTGCACAGTGATAAGATGGGATGCAATGGATGCAAGTTTTCAACAAAAGAAATTACATTTAGAACTTAGATTTTCTGTTTGGATTTTTTTCCAACTTGAGAGCAGCCAAGGATTTAAGTAAATTCCCCAGAGAAATTAAGAAATCTGTCCTTGGAAACATCCAAACCGTGGCAGGACAAGGGTCTATGCAACCTCGTCTAACTTGATCTTTCTTTGGTGGGGCTGAATGGGTGTCAATCAAACAAACACCAGAGACCTATCCAGTTTAAATCAGTCTACGTTGCTATCTTCAAGAAGTTTGCTGACAAACAAGCCCCTTTAGAATCACTCTCAGCTAGTGCTAGTTAATCTGATCGTAACTTTTTTTCCTAATTTTTATGATCCTGAGCTTCAAGTTTACTCTTGACTTTGATTCTGGAACACAGATTATGCAAGCACAGATGGTAATATCTAATACAGAGTATTGGTCCACAGCTACGGCCCTGAGTTCTATAGAAATAATAAAAATAAAATAATTTTATGTTTAAGTTCTGATATTTAAAAAGCCCCTGGTATAATAAAGATAAGGTGAAAACACATAATAAGAAAAATAATAGCTAAAAGAAATGCCTCCCACACAAAGTGTAACTCAACAATTACTCTCCACTACTCTCCATCACTAAATTAATTTTTACTCTATATAATAGTTTTGTTATGATATTTAATAAAGGTTTTTGTGAACACTCAATTTTTACTCTATTTATTTTAGTATATATATATTGTATGTACATAGACACATACGCACATTGGATCAAAATAGGAAATCTTCCGTTTTAGTGCCTCCAGTTTTAGGTTTTTTTCATAATAGAAGATCCTACAATTTCTCCAAAACCTCTTCCAGCAGCTGTTATGCCAAAATGCCAATCTCACAGAAGACATTAAAAAAGGGGGATTAAAAAAAGAGAGAGAGAGAGAAATACAGATAGAATTTTCACCGTTATTCCCCCCAAAATGAAATGAGGATATTTTTCCCAACCCCAGAGTTACACACGTGCACATACACTCACGCAGATACACAACTAATCTTGAAAACTTCAGTCTGCAAATTATCTAACATCAGATATTTACATTCTTCTTAACAATTATTTCATCAAACATGAATGAATTTCATTTGGTTTACTCTAGGGGAAGGAAGAGTTCACTGGGAGAAACCAAAACACAAAAAGTACAAGTTCATGGAATATCTGATAATTAAGCCATATTTACACTTCAAGGTGCCAAATGCAGCATCCAAGAGCCTACATGGCACAGAAATGTATATACTGAAACATCAAACATGGCCCATTATTTATCTGTTGGCATCTTTTTTGTTCAGACTGTCTTTGTTGGGCCTACTTGAGATTTTTTTTCTTAAAAAAACTCAGCCAAACAACCAAAAAACCACAGCCTTATTGGCTTACAGAAATTAAAATGTTATGTTTATTATTGTTAGCTGAGCAAATAGAAACCTGTATTTTCATAGAATCCAAAGATAAGAGGAAATCTGTTCCCTGTTATGAGTTCATTTCTGTATTTGTGCCCTCATAAATCATTGCAATATTTTCCAGATAAAATACTTAGATCATATAACTTTTGAAAGCTACAGCTTTCTTGTTTTGCAAGCATTTACCCAACTGCGTCTGCCCATCTCTAAGGATGTGCAAAATTGTATTGGATTGCACAGCTTTAAAATCATTTGGGAGTATACAGCAACTTCTAAACTCTAGTACATCTTCCACATTGAGATTGATATTTTAATTTTCTTGTGCAGGTAATAACAAAAGATTGATGGATTTTATTCTTAGTGTGTTTACTTTTATTATAAAGTACGCAATAAATGTCTTGCCGTTGGTTGTAAGACCATAAAAGTCAATATTGTACAAACAATGCCAGAAAACTCTCAAGTGCAAAGGGAATCTGAAGTTAAAGGTAAAACTTTCTATTTCCTCATACTTATTTTGCCTCAGAAGTACTACACACTTTCCTAGATGAGCTGAGATCAGTGAGCAATATCTCTAGATTTTAGTTCTCTCTTCTTGAAACAAGGGAAGAATGAGCAGAGCACGACAGTCCAGGCAAGGCTATAAAAAGCCTTTGAGGCTGTGCAAAATTTATAAATGGAAACTTTGCCAGCTACCAGAGATCAAAAGTCATTAGTCATATTCTTAAAGAGATCAAAATCATGCTTTTCCATCTCCTCTAAAAAGTTCAGTGTGTTCTATGGTCTGTCTTCCAGTTTGTCAGTAGATCACAAGTACGTGCAACATCTGCTCTTCTTATTCTGAGAAAGATCATGATGACCTTTTGTTAATGAAGGAAATCCTGTTTTCTCAACTATCCTTCCACAGCATTACTTCCAAACTAAACTACCTCTAGCTCACCACCTCATGAATGATAACAAATAAAACCAAACAAGTACCTCTTTAACCAGACCATTTTTGGGGAATTCCATTAGACAAAAGACCTACGTTCAACTCATAAAACTCAAATCCATCCTGTGCTTGAAAGCCCACAGGACATAAAGGTAAAAATGACAAGGCACTTATCAAACAGAAAGATAAGTATAAGAAGTTGCCAAGACCTTATCTGAAGGCCTGCATACAAATCTGATTACCTGGGTTCAAATAGGGGTAATTCAATCTGAAGCAAATGCAGAGCAGGCCTACTACAGTGATCAAGAGACTGGAGAGCTTTCAAGAGGATATTAGAAGATTTTTACAGCTTTAATCTGAGAAACGAAGATTAAAATGCAGTCACTATGAAGACACTGGAACGCAAACACCAGGTCTTAAGAAGCTGAAAGCTGGTTTGGGCAAAAATGAAAGCGCATGAATGAACCACAATTACAAGCAGGTTGAAAATGATCAGCATTCTGAACAAGACATGAAACTATGGGGAAGTTTCCATATGGAGAGAGCAGACTGGGGGGAGTATGATTAGTCTGAAGCTGACCTTAATTTACATAACAATTTGAAATAAAACCAACTCCCTGTGTCTTAAGGAGTCTGATCAAGGAACGCAGAAGCTTCCTCATCTGGCTGACATAACTGGAGACATGAGAGCCCCACTTGCACACCTTCCATACAATATGAAGTAGTAATTATATTGTATAGAAAGATCCTACAAGCACTTGAAATTATGTTTATTAAATACAACAACAATGTTTTATGTTTCAGCAAAATACATTCAAGAAGAAAGATTCTTTAACTCTGAACAGATAAAACTCAATGAAAGCTACCCAATGCCATGTATTATCCGATAAATACAAATGTGGAACACTTTGTAGAACCACTTTTCTGTGCTCAAGGCTAAATACTTACAGGTCAGGGAAAAGTTATGGGACTGAGAGACAAGAAAGGAAGCATAATGGCAGATTAAATTTGGAAAAAATCACCTTCAGTAACATATACACTACTCTTGATTTAATAGAGACTTGTCTTCAGCTATCACCAGCTTGCCATCATATCTGCAACTCCTTATTTCTAAATAAGGCAATATTGCTTCAAAAAACACTTTTTTTCCTTTTTATTCTTTCTTTCTTTCCTATACTCTGATTTACTGGTTGTTGAGATTACAGAAAAGCCCTGAAACTTTCCCCAGCACCAGGGATGCTGCCTGCTGGGGTTCAGGCACTCCCCCACTTCTGCCACTATGGTGGCTTTTAACAAAGCTGGACAGTGAGGTCTTGCAAGCTTTCCATAACTCTTCTCTTGCACTTCACACTTTGATAAGTGACATACGAGCCCCTTGTCTACACTTGTAATTGAAAACAGAAGGAATTAAGGCTTGTACTTGAGTTCTGAAGAAAAGTGGCACTACAAAACTTGTAGCCATATAGCTAATTTTTTCTTCTAATTTTTTACAGGTATGGTGTCCGTCCTGTCCTGTTCCTGATCAACATTAAGAATTGCCTTGGACACAAGATAAAACCATGCTAGGAGCACATATGGTTAAAAACGATGGAAGATAGCATTGAGGTTCTCAAGCCTCTGCAGTCTTTGTCCTTCCAGTTTCCTGCAGGAATGGTGAGGGTTGTTTTCTCCTCTCCTAATTCAATACTTCACTTTGTTGCTGCTGATAGAAAGACTTGTGATAACAGAAAAGCAACAGTGCCTTTTTAAATTTTGTCCCCATTTGTTCTTAGAAATGGCATCAGAAAGTTATTTATGAAGGTTTTTGTCTGGTTAGCGTTTACAGGCTCATACTTCAACAAGGGAGCCAAATAACTTACTCCCTGCTTCAGCAATATGGAGAAACAGCAGTATAAAGGCAGGAGAAGAATCTGCTGTCTCAAAAGCTTTAGCTACAGGAGATTCATATACAGCTTGCTACCTGGGAAGTCCTCAGGTAGCATACATTTCACCATGCAGCATTTCATGGACCTAGATGAAAGAGAGAAGTATTTTGTATTCCACAACAATAGTATGTGAGAGTTAACATAACTTTCATGAAAATACTGATTTTAATGTGAGTTTAGGGAGGTGAGAGTTCGTAAGCTTTCAAGACTCAAGTGACTTCATAGGGAAGAAAGGATTCCCAAACTAATTGTTTTCAGATGTCGGTGTCTCACAACACGCAACACACATTTTCTATTTAACTGGCCCAGGTGAGACAGACAAGAGCGCTCTTTAAAACAGCAAATCCTGTCACCAAACCTTTGTTACCAACACAACAAAATGAATTTATGTTGCTTATTTTCAGACCTGCCTTGTGCTGTCCTCTTGGTTCTTACAGTGGTTTACAAAACCGATATATGAATAAGTGCAGGGAACCGATCTGGCTTTGAAAGTAAAAATGTCCCTCAAACACACATGTAAATGCACATTTGGGAGGATGTTTAAGCTGGAGAGTTTAACGGCACAGCTTGATGGGAAAAGGTATATAGATGACTGTGCAGCTAGATGCTGGTTAGCTGCAATGTAGGAGTAAGTATAAAGAACAGCAAGAAGAAAACAAGTTCAGATACTAAATTGAACCACATTACAAAAACACGATCTAAAGTTTCTTAATGACACCTGATTTCTATAAGGTAAGTTCTTTGCATGGTAATTAGAACAAATATCCGGTGAAAGGACTCTTACACAAACAGGAGGAGAAGAAGAAAGAAGGAAAGAATAACAAAACCCTACATATGCATTTGACATCATGTTATTTGTGGCATCCTAATTAATCAGAAAAGGAGAAATTGGGAGAACAAACATAAGCTTTTTTTTTTCCCCACTAAAATTTTCTTCTCAGTAAAATGCAATGGCACCTTTAGAACTTCTGCAACCTTAGTCATGCTAATTACGTATTTTAGCACATATTTTTTAGCTGACAATGTGATATTTCCAGAAAAATGATATGGCCCATCACGCAAATCCATCCTTAAGTGTTTTATGGATTGGGTTTTTTGGCTTGTTTGGGTTTTTTTATTAGTCAGTTTTGACATGAGAAACCTTAAAAGCTCCTTCAAAAGCCCTTAAGCTTGAATCACGCCAAGCTGATGTCCCTGTACGTTCATCACGTGTGAGCACTCTGCTAAAAATCCTGCTGCAACGGTGGGATAAGGAAGCAACTTAAATCCACTGCAAACCTAAATTTAAAAGCATTGTGCTTCTTAGAAATACTTTGTTCAGTTTCCGTTTTATATTAAAAGAAAATTAGTGACAAAGTTGCATGATATTCCTTTAATCAAATACATGAATCAGAAAAAGAAAACAAAAAGATTAAACCCCAAATATCAGAGCTTTTGAAAATAAAACCCCCTGAGAACACTCTGGGAGAGCAAGATTATTATTTATGCACAGCCATTATCTTATAGATGCCATAGAAACCAAACAAACGTGCATGCATATTAGAGAGCAAACAGTTCCTTGAAAAGAAACGCGAGATCCTTTTATTATATTAACTTTGAGGCAGCATAGGAATGATCCACACATAGAAAAGTAATTTCAAATCTGAGTTAGGGTGTATCTCCATCATTCAATGGAGCAGAGTGTGAAGAGTTTCACACACTTGTACTTTCACACAATAGAGTGAAGCATGGAGAGAACAGTTAAAGTCCCGAAACCACCTCAGCCATATAAATATAGGTCTTCACTCTAACAAATAAGCCAGCTTAACCTTTTCTGTAACTACATACACACTCCAGGCGCTGTGAGGTGATGACAGCAGCTAACCCCTACAGTCCAGCACCCTACTGCACACAGCAGCGTAAACCTGCCTCTGAGCATCGCTTTCCAGGCAAGCTAACTGCTTGCACAGATTCCTCATTTTAAAACGTAGCCATGCAGCTAAACGTTGGCAGTAGTTTTGTTCAATTTCCTGCTTTAACAAAAAAAGCTGAAAGAAGAGGTAAAAACCTCAACTAGAGGCGTACTGGTTTAATCTTCTGATGAAGACCTGTGGTTGTTCCCAGGAGAACGAGACTGACTGGAGTGAAACCCATAAACATTGTTTACTAAGTAATAAAGTTGTGAGGAACTGGAGAGCGCCAATAAGCGAGAGTGGACAGATTTCTCAAGACTTTTCCTCTGAAACATTTGGTGTAAAATTCCTTTGAAATTTTGGAATCCCTTTGGTTCTCAGGCTTGAATTTCATTGTTGATCTTAAGGACTCTTAATGAGTGAAGATTTCCTATCCTGCGGTTCCAAATCACAACTTTCCTTCATTTTCTTAAAATTTGCCCTCAAACTCATTTTGCACAACTGGCATTTCAGAGTCTGCCCAAACAATATCCCCCACACCACTGAATTCTGTATTAGCCCAACTTACGGTTCATATGTTCAGTAATGATCTAACCAAAACTTACTTTGCAGAGGACTAACTCTCAGGACTATTTGGATCTGGAGATGACATTAGATTCTCACCTAGCTCTTGTGAGATAGTGGCTTTAACTGACACTTGCAGACAGACACTATTAAACAATTTCCATGTGTTCTCCATTTCTGTAATTCTTCTGGGACTCCAACACCACCAACGTGGCAAAAAATAAGACAAAACAAAGAAGAAACCCACTAGTTCTTTGTAATGTTTTTATGTAATATGACATTCTGTCCACTTTGGTGGTGGTTGTCTGTTTTAACCCTAAGCTCAGAACAGCATATGGAACACCAGAAGGTATTTTCATCCTCCTCAGTTTTATCACTGTCTTGACAGACAAATTAGTATTGTGGCTATTTGAACAATGAAGCCATCTGTGAGGCTGATGCCATACCAAAGGAAAAGTTTACTTCACTACAATACTTGTTCAATGTGCAGCTAAAGGAGATTGCCTGCTATTATTTGTCTAAATGATTATTTACTGGAAGCAATGGAAGAAAGTTTAATACTGGAATTGTCCCAGAATTCACTAATTCCATGTTTTTTTCTTTACTATAAGTGTTCAAGGGGGTAATGGTGATCTCCAAACCTGAAAAAAACCCAAGTCTCTTCTACTCAAAACCGCAGACGACTGTGTGTTTCACTGGATGCCGTGCTGCACTTCCAGAGACTTCACATACATGTGAGTCACTAGATCAGGATAAGGAGACATGCTGACTACGCTATGCACTAAAACAGAACAGAACTGAGGCCATCTGGCACATTATTATTACACTTTCTGAGCCTGCAAAACAGGATGACTGCATCCAGATTGCCTGTTCGGAACAGTCCAGGGGCTTTACCAACTTCTGAGTCATTCCCAAGAATCATTCAGGAAAGCGCTACTCGGCCCAAACAAAACTTGTGCTGTGACCCATCTAACAACAGCATAGATGGCTGTTAGCGCCCCTTCCCACGTCCTGACGGGGGTTAATATCCCGGTGTAGGTGAAGACACCAGGACAGTATTAATTGCTCATTCATCCCAGTCAAGGAAGAGAAAGAGCATCAGCAGCTACTGTGGTAGATGGACACTGAACTTTTGGACGGCTATGTGATCACTGTCCTATCCCTTTGTCCCTCAGGGAGCGCTTCACACCTCTTTTTCTTTTAAATAATGCTATGGTACACCCCACAGTAAATAGAAAGGAGCACCACGAAGATCAGCTTTCCCTTTGCAATGATTATTTCAGGGCAGTAATCATAAAGTTCTCTCTACTCCCACCTGTGATGGAATGGGACAACTTTCTCATATACAACCAAGGAGTTTTTGGTGTTTGTTTTCAACATGTACCTATCCCCATCTGCGTGGATATACAAACACAAGACAGTTAGAAATCAGTTAGAAGTAAAACCCCACAGGATATGATAGAATGAAAGAAGAATAACATTTTCACCCTGCTGATAGCAAGGATCATATCTACAAAAATTCAAAAGACTTAAATATATCAAATAGGCTTTTTTCCCCATGGCTTTCACACAGCTCTGTTGCCTGGAGATTTTAGCCTGTTGAATAGCTACCTTGCATGGCCTTGTATGGGTTTCTAAAGTTTGAAAGGCACCAGTTCTCACTGCACTGCCCCTCTTCGGGGCAGCCTGGCACATCAATTTCCTTCACGTAAACCCTGGGAGAGAAAGTGATTTTATGTATCTGTCTGTTAATACTAACCTATTAAATTTTCTCCCCAAAAAAGCAGTTCTGTAATCTGCCAGCTGTTAAATGACAGAGAAGTGAAAGCTTTATGTTCATTCAGTAATCACAGCAGCTCTTTTTCGCTAAACCAGTTTTCCATTTATAAAGAGCTTGCCAAGGTGAGGGGTAACATCTCAAGAGACAAACACGCTCTGCCTTCATCATTCACCCACATTTTTAATGCGTTTCCAAGGCTGGCTGTGAAATACCTCCCAACGATATAAGAAGTCTTTATGAAACCAACAAAAATACTTCAAATTATTAAGTGCCACTCCAATACCTCCAATATGTGGCATTTACAGGTATTAGAGATCTTCATGGTTTCTGACAGTTGGAAAATTGAGTTTAGAATTTGTTGGAACTTATTTTAGATGCTGAATGCTGAAGCAATAAAAGTATACTAATAACGCTATAAGAATTACTGCACATTGAATCTCTCCTCAAAGTATTTTCACTGTGAGCTAAAAAAAAAAGTAGTTTATTAAATGTATTTTGGAAAAGCTATTCCTATAAAACATAAGCAGTGTGGGAGACAGTGAAAAAAATTGTATCTGACACAAGTAGATAACAGCACAGATACTTTTCTTGGTCTTACGTGACACACTGAAATCTGAAGGAAAATTCCAGAGTAGATGTGCAATGATCTTATTGGCAAAATTAAACAGCACAGAACAGTTTATTTGAAAATAAAGCCTTCTGAGTCTTTGCATCACCCAATTACTAAACTTTTTCTCAAAACAGTGAGGTGTAGCCTCTGCATCTAATAGGATGAGATTTAGAAAACTCATGGTTTTGTTCTTTTATTTGAAGTAAGTCACAATCCAGTGTCATACTTCTACTTGTGCTTCTCTTTAATCATTAGTGTTTAGTCAAAGAATTCAGACAGAAATTAAAATTATACACAGACTAGACGTCTAAATCCAGCAACTACATATTGTAAGGGAATAAAAGTGTTAGAAAAAATTTTTAGAAACTAAGTGGGAATTTTTCTTCCAGTATTTTTACTTACGTTATCTCTGATGGTCTTTAATAATACTGTACATCAAAGGTCTCCTTATAATAGATACAGACTCCTTTTGGGCAAAGTATTTCAGGCATACTCAGGTGCAAATGAAACACTACTGGTCAGAGAAATTTATTTGGCCTAGTGCAAATAAAAGTTGCACTAGAATCAATGTACTTCTGGGTAGAGTTGTGCAGTCAAAGTATTTTCTTGCAAATGTTCCCTACGTTCTGCCAGATAAAGGTGATTTAACACTACTGAGATTAAACGTTTCTGTTGTAAGGCAGTTTGGGAATTTACAGTGAAGAATTTTATTCAAAACCTCTTCAGAACAACTAAAATCAGTTATGGGCACAGACTGCAACCCTTCCTATCAGCAAGCTGCCCAACAAGTGACATGTTTCAGGTTTCAGTCTAGGGGTCACGAGAGCATCCCCTCTCCTGAAGGCCTGGCTGCTGGGGCTCAGGAGCACCCCAGGGACAGTGCACCAAGGGCTTTGGGCAGAGCTCTCCACACAGCACCGTGGGCCGATGTGCCAGCCTGGGCCTAGACCCGAGCCCATAAACACAGCCCTCTCCAGCCATCCCTGGGCTGGGCCTCACCCCGGCTGCCATCCTCAAGCCTGTCCTGCTCCCCAGGCCCTCGATGGAGGTCCCTGTCCCTGCCAGCTGTGTGGCACAGGTGGCCCTTGCTGCTCCTTCATATCCTCAGTAAAAGTCTCAGGAATATATAAAATCACCTCATTTTAATTTTTAGAAGTTGAGAACACTTGCTCTATTTCAAGACAATGTAGGTTGCTTCTCAGAGCGAGGGCAGTGGCTTTCATAAAACACCAGGATAACGTCAGCTGTATGCAGCTCGCAGACAACTGGGCTACGAGTGTGCTTGTGGGGAAGGAAAAAAACAAAAAAACTCCCAAAATAAAAAAATCCACACTTTAGTCACTGTTGGTAGCTTCCAACATTTCCCATATTGTCCATTAGATCGTAACAGAAAGTATAAATTATTTTTCCACATACCAAAGTGAGAAAAGCACCATTTTAGAACGAAGGAGGGAAGGCATATGGGAACTAGTAGCATCCTTCATTTGATCAGCTGGTATAAAGAGAAGGCATAAGGCTTGCTCAGCAAGATCCTGTCCTGCAAAAGGGCTTAATATCCAAAAGTTATGCATCTTCTCAATTCTCAGTTTAATTATGCAGTTTAATTTCTGTCCACAAGTTTTTCCTGGTTTATATTTGTAGACCACAATAGTACAAGGTCTACAAAAGTACAACAATGCCACCACCATATCATATTTGGCATTGACATAAATAGACAACATTCCCATACACACACATATACTTCTTTTTGGAGCATGACACTCAAGAGATAATCAAGTCAATATGTGAAGCAGAATGAGAAAAAAAATATGATACGTAGCACAGTGGTGACAACTTTGACAAAACTATAAAAGGAAACCTGGGATGAGATGTTATTAGACCATTTCAGAAAAACACAAGGTATATGTGTCAATCAGAAACCACATATCAATCACAATGGCATGAAGTGGGGTAATGGCTGTTTATTAAAACGTAGAAATAGTGGGAAAGCACATTAATGTTAAATGAAATGGTTAGCGTTTAAGTAACACTTTGATCCAAAGTTTTCCTAACATCAAGAATAATTAGCGCTTTTTCCCCCCTCTAATCTCACCATGCTTTTGAGATGCCTTCGAGTATTTCTCTGTTAGTTCACTAACAGCTGCAGAGGATACGGATAAACAGAAGATTTGACTTATGTGCTGCAGTGAATAACACGTAATGGAACCAACTTCTATTATTTCATGGGCTAAGATTCATTTTGTAAAAAAATCAAACCTTTTTGCAGTTGTCAAACAAGACTGGTCCTCTCAAGCACAGCAGTGAATGAATAATAAAGTAATAGCCACCTGAGTAGCTGTAAGGGAGAGCCCAGTAGAACTCAGATGGCCTTTACAGATGTGAATCAGGGCCTCTCTTTCTTTTAAATCCAAATAATGAATAGACAGATTCATTGTGTGCAGGTCCCGTTACAAGCCGAGCACGTACACACACTAGAGTGATAAAAAATAAATCTTTTGCTTCCTTCTTTTAAATACAGCATCTTCTTGGGCTGACTTTTCTCAAAATAGAAAATTGATAGATCAGATTTACTCCCCATAAGATGTAGAACTGTTAACTCTTCCTGTGTTTTACGCGGTATTAAACAACGCAGAAAACTCAGGATTTCTCCTAGCACTACACAAAGTAACCTTACCGCTTTAAAATATACTATAAAGCTTAAAATGCGTTTTTTTGGCTTAAGCATTCACAGGAACTTAGTGCTGTAGATCACAGAAGGAAAGCTCATTTACCCATCAGTTTTACAGCTCCAAGGAAGGCAGCGCTGCATAAAAGATACTCTGTCATTCCTTGCCCTTCATACCAGGCTGATTCGCCTGCTGTTGGGGGACGAAGACATATGAGCTTCTGTGGTGTACAAGGCCAGAGACAATTTTACATGGATGGAAGCTGCGGACAGCTTCCTGTCTTACTTACTGAACACTGTTTACAGGTTTTAATTGCAGAATGTCATTTTGGTAATTACACCAAGTCTGTGATATACCTGCTTAGCTAAGGTTGTGCCAGCGATATTTATTTTTTTTTTTTTTTACGTATTTACTTTTGAAGTCAGACAATTCACTTCTTCCAAGACCTCTTACCTTTTCATTTAAGTAAGCGAGTAATCATACAGAAAAAAAAATAATAGAAGTGAAGCAAAAAACACTGAAAAGACTTATGATAGTCCCCAGAAGGATGATTATTTAACTTTATCACAAATCTAAAGGTTTTTTAGAAGGTTCCTTTGAAAGATTAGTGCTGAAATTTAATTTCACTTCATTTTATTAGAATTATGGTAGAATAAGCCAAAGTGTCTATACCACGAGAGGTCTCAGCCACAGCCACATATTTGTCAGGTCTAGGGCCGGTATTATCAGCGACGTGAACCTCCAGCTAGGAAGTCGAGAGCTACAGCTTTCATAGTATTAGTTCTTTCCCCCCATTTGTCTGCCTGGCCCAGGCAAAATGCTGTGGAGTTGGAAAACCACTTACAGTGCTCGGGATGCAGAAGGAGCAATGATGATACCCAGTCGTTAGATCAGTTTAGCTATAAAGTTCAAGTCCCACTTAGCCCCCAGTTTCATGGCTCCAAGCAGCGCTACATTGCTTACAAGAAACTTTAGATTTCCCCTGCCTTTTCACTTGCCTTTCCCTTACCTTTGTCTTCTTTTTTGGCAGCTAATTGTCTAAATTACTCAGCACAAAGATGACCTCTTCTTACTCCTGTTCATCGCACTGTGCTAACAAAACATTGTGATGCTCCTTGTGTGTAAAGTGGGTTTGGGTTGAAAATAGTACTATCACGTCTGAATGGGTTGCTGACATTGATCAAGAAAAGGGCAGAGAATTCAACAGCAGTAAAGGATACCACAACAGCAGTGGCAAAAGATGATCTAATGCTACTCTGCATCTACTCAAACCTAATGTGAAAGAAAGAAAGGGGGTTAAGTCCAAAACTGTATGCGTCATGGCCAACATTAACACAATATCACGAACTTGAAAACGAGGTTCAGTGAGTCGTAGTTGACTGTAAACATCATAGATTATTTGAATTTAGTCTTGTGTCTACGAACTAGCATTGCCTGTCAATATAACTACTCATGCGTACACACTGATGAAATTTTCAAAGGAGTTTAGAAAGCATCCTGATGCTCCTCTGAGTTAGTTTGCAATCTGGAGCCCAGACTCACAAGGGGGGATAATGGGGCTGACACACTGGATGGGACACGAGGGTCACCACAAAAAAAGATGAAACAAAACACTTTTCCTCAGTTACAGTATCTTACTTCTGAGAATTCCCCTAGCTCTTTTGAGAACTTGCAGATCTTGCCAGGAGGTTTTATCAGGAAAATATAGGTACAATTTACATACCACTTAGAACATTTTTAAACTCTTCCAAAACCAGGAAAAATAGGAATACAATAGGGAATTAGTAGACTTTGACTTTAGATCAAATATCGCTGGTGACCTTAAAATTTCCTGTAATAAAGTACCAAGTGTTACATAGTTACCTTATTTGAACCCAACAACTTGTGTGGTAAAACATGACTCCCAGAAATGGAGTGACATCTCATAAGAGGCATAAAGCACTGCCATTTTGCTCCAGTGGTTCATCATGTTTTTAGTTAAATGTGTATCTAATTTTGTATTTACATTTTTAGTTATATTCTCCAGCTACTTTTTCTTGCTAAGGTTCTGCTAGCATAAAATTTCTTCCTTTTTTCTCCTCTGTGAAGGTACATGCACTTTCTAATATAATCTTTCCATCAGCTGCATCTGCAGTTGATGGGAAGGGATTGACAAATGATTTTTCCCAAGCTCAATTCAGCAATAAATACTATTTCTCACTTTCAATTTTTGGTGTAATTTTCTTTCCTCCTTCCCAATCCCAGGTTTTGCCTTCTTTAAAAATGAAAAAAGAGAAAAATGAAGCTTCAGTATTTTTTATTTCATTGGGAATTCAAATACTGTGCATCAAAATATGCTCAAATTATTTGCTTAATAAAGATAGGCTTTATTTCAGATAGATGTAAACACCAAAGGTGGAAGAAGACTGGAAGAAAATTGTCAGATGATTCTTATAACTGTAAATTCATACTCAGGTAAATAGACACGTCTTTTCAGTTGAGACATGTAAAATACTTTTGTATTTTTTTCTGTACAAATTAGAAGTTACACAACTATAACTGGCATTCAGAACAATGACCCCCGCAGTTCACAGGGAATACAGACTGCAGCTGCTGAATTTCCAGTCAAAAATCTTACACTCCTTTAAAAAGGGGCTGTTCTTTGTTTTTTCTGGAATGCGGGAAGGCACACACACACACAACACAGCCTGCAGCATGGTATTGCTAACAAAGGACTTGAAACAACCACCTATGACGGAACATGCAATTCTCAAGAAAGCTAATACCAGTAAGTATAAATGAAGTGTAAGCTCATTGTTATTCCCAAGGAGAGATGCTGAAGGCGTTTAAAGTCAGAAAGCAAAGTCATTAGGAGTTCTGACACAGCAGACTGGAGTCATTTTAGAGATGGATACTGATTGAAGACTGATAGACATAATTTGTGCTTATTTTCTCTCTTCACAAAAGGTCTGGATACGTAAAGTTCAGCAGTAATCATTTCACATTCCCCCTAAATATGTGAGGAATAAGTGCCAGGCATTGGTTCCACTGTTTCTCAGTCCTAAATACACCAAAATGCTATGAGGATATACATTTGAAAATAATTAAATTCCTTGTTCCCCATGCCTCTAGGAATTTGGGAAGGAGGTACTTTATCCATCTCAGGAAGGACAACATTCTTCCACATTGCTGATGATACAACTACTTGTCTTTATTAGTTAGAGAGCATTTTTAATGCTATTACTATTAGTATTAAATAAAAACACTAAACACACTTCACAATACTTTTTTAGAATGCATCACTAAATCCAAGTAAAACTGACAGAAAAGGAAAAACATATACTCTTATGATACAGAATGATAAAAAAATTCATTGGATATCAGAATAAGCTTGCATTATATTTCTTTGTTATACCATATGGCTGGAGCCACAGGAAATGGGGGCTGCTCGGGGGGCTGGCTTCCCTCTTCCGCAGGTGCAGAAGGGTACCTGAGAAATATTTAATCAGAAACTATGATTATTTTCT
>JAOXJK010000023.1:97375545-97418497 GCA_025774025.1 Xenus cinereus | reverse complement strand
GATTATCCCTTCATCCATCCCTGTGACTGGTGGGATAGAAGAGAACACCACTTGCGCTCCTGATCCCTTGACCAGTCGTCCCAACTCTCTGAAGTCCCTTTTCATTGCCTTTAGGCTTCTGTTAGCTACCTCATCATTACCCACTTGAAATATCAGTAGTGGGTAATAATCTGAGGGCTGAACCAGGGAGTGAATTTTCCTCTGGATGTCCTTAATCCTGGCCCCAGGGAGGCAGGTGACTTCCCTGTGGGACGGGTCTGGTCTACATATTGGGCCCTCTGTTCCACTCAGAAGGGAGTCACCTACTACAATCACCTTTCTTTTTTTCTTAGTTGATGAGGTCCTGAGGCATGGGGGTGGGTGACTAGTCCTGGGTGGCTCACTGGGTAGATCATCCTCTCCATTCTCATTTACCTCGTCCCCAAAATCCAGAACTCCGAACCTATTGTGCAAATTCAACTGGGAAGGTGAGGGAGGCTGTTGGGGGTTCCGCTTGCCTCTCCGAGGAAGGACCAGCCTCCATTCCCCCCTTTCTATTAAGTCCCCTCTCTCTGTCTGGTGACAGGGCGGGAGGGGATCATCTACTTTTAATGGAGCCTCTTCTTGCTGCCTTTGTGTGAGGGTACGGCTCCACCAGTCTATTTCATTTTCATATTCTCTGATGTTTCTTAACCTTTCTACCTCTTCTCTCAGTTCCACAACCTGCCTGAGCAGCTCATTTATCTGCTCACAGCGCACGCAGTGCACGTCTCTGGGTCCCTGTGGTACCACCGCCAGGCTCAGGCATTCGCTGCAGCCAGGGCCCTGCACGGCCGCGTCTGTGCGTGGGAGCTGGGTCTGAGTTCCCACATTCTCCTTCGCAGGGGCTTTGAGGCGTTTTGTTGCCATGGTCTTTGGCGCGTGTTGGGGCCTTACTTTTGCCTGGCACCAGGAGGGGACCCGACCGGCAGCCTCTATTGGCTGCTTCCCTCAGGCTCTGCTCACGCGCACCCGCCGCGCGCCCTGAACCCGTCGCAGCCGGCCGCTTTGAAATGTGCCGCGGCTCGCGCGGCCCGCCCCCAGGCACGTCAGCCTCTCGCGCGATTCCCGAGTGCTTTCGGGCCCCTCCGCCTTCCCTCGGCTCCTCCGTCTCCGGGACGCCCCCTCTAGCTCGAATTTAAAGCGCTCACCGCTGTCCGCTGGCCTCGTCGTCTGCGACGTGGTCTGCGGTTCTTGGGCTCTTTGCATGAGCACCCCATCCTCTACATGTTCACGCTTGCAGGAACTTGAGCAAGGAGACCTCAGCCCTAAATTTTATAGCAGCTAATGCCATATAAATAATAATATGGCTGTCTAATAACAAACACTACATCACGCTAAAAAGACTACGTCTATTGCTAGCAGAATAAAAGGAAGAAGCATTCCAAGGAAAATAAAAGTCTAAAAAAATGCCAAGAGCCTCCATAAAGTCTGATAACCCAAAGAGACAGAACTAGCCAGGCAGCAAACAAACCGCTCTTGAAAATAACATTTTTGTTCCCAGCTTTGGACTAAAAACAACTCTCTGAAGCTACAGGATAGAATGCTAAATTCTTAATATTTTCTGAGACCATGGTGGCTTCTACACAGACATCATTACTCCATCTGGAAGATTTGAATTTATCAAATTATAATACTTCTTTCCACCCATGTTACAAGCCAATCATACCAGAAGATAGGCTTATACCAGCAGACTCCATCTTTCAATAAGAAAGTTGCTTAAAATTTAAGCTTTTGCAAAATGTATTTTAAAAAATAATCTGGATTTTATTTTGGGCAGGTGTAGAGGGTGGCTGTTTTTCAGAAAAAAAAATATTAGAAAACATACATCAAAACCATAGTCATAGTTATGCTCTCCTGCTCCCTTCCCAACCCAAAGCTGGTTTCTTTGCATAATAATTCCCTCTTTACTTGTTTGCTTTGTTTTTCCCCAGAGAAAATGAAACAAGGAAGAACGAGGAAATCAGGAAAAAGTTGTAGCTGAAGTTTCCACTTAAAAACTTCTGATAAATATACTTGTGAAACAGTGATATAATCAAACTATCTTTCTTTGTGAACTTGAAGAATCAATGACCTTCATAAAAAAATTGCAGCTTTTTTTTTGTTTCCATTTTTTACTGTTTCTAACAACAGATTTTACAATAATTTTTAACTACCAGAGAGCCCCAAAGAAGTCTGATGCAAGATCAAAATAACCTGAAACCTCTCCAGTCAGTCACTTTTATGTTCGCAGCACTATTCATACCTGATTCTTTTTACTTCTGTTCAAGGGTGCGGTGCCAGAGGGGCTGCTCCAGGAGGGGCGCTGAGCCGGGGTGACCCCATCAGGGCCGTGCCTTTGCTGATGGGGTGCTGTCCTCTGGGGTCTGAGCCAGGCGGGCAGAGCTGGGGGCGGGTGACAGGTTCGGATGACAGCCCCAACATGGCTGGGGCTGAGCCAGGTCCAGGGTCCGTCCAGGGTCCAGCTGGGAGCAGCAAGAGACGGGGCTGGAGGCAGAGCTGGAGTTGGACCCTCCAGCAGTGTGTGTCCAAGGTCCATTGAGAAGAAAGGACCCAAGGCCAGGCTGGAGCCAAAGTGCCAGCAGTGAGGGTCTGACTAGGACAGGGCTGGATGGGGCGCTCTGAACTGAACTGAGCTGGAGCCCCTGGAAAGGGGTGGCTGGAGGTTCCCAGCTAGGTTACCTGGGGCCTCTGTGACCTATTAGTGCCCTCAAGGAGCCTGGCACCTCACCTGAAACGGTGAAATGATGTTATGATCCAGCTCATTATCATGACTCATGTTTCCTTTTGCTAGGGAAAACTGGGGGAAAAAAACCAAAACTGGCTCCACCCTGGCCATGAAATGCAAAGCTTGGGCACGGAACAAAATCTGGACTCCTCAGAGTTTCAGTAAATTAAGACCAGGATTTAGATTTAGGCCTATTTCTCTTTTATCTGTTGACTTTTCTTCAAGGGCTGTCCTGAGTTAGGGGAAAAAAATAAAAACACAAGAAACTCTCTGAAGTTACCTAACCTCAATCTGAATTCAGATCATCACCCTGCTCTCTAATTTTTCTTCTCCATTCTCTGAAAACCCCTTCCTTCCCTCTTAACATGAAATAGTCTAATATACGCATTGTTCGCTGATTCTTTTTTTTTTCCCCTGTTAAACTCCACCACTTCACACCCGCCACCTTCTGAGTGAATGGCCCTTCTTAGCCTAAAAGTTAGAAAAGGAATCAGAGAAAGAAAAGGACAAGAGGGGGAATGGATCTCAAGCATTGCAGTCATGCTAATACAGCATGGAACACAATCAGCAGCTGCCAGGGAAGAGCTGATTAATAACGAGAGGAATATAAGTCTTAATTTCATAGACACACATTATTTCTTGCACAGATTTAAAATTCAGGACTCCAGGGCTGTAGAGCAGCAGTTAAGGGAGCAGAACAACCCGTAAAGCAGGCAGAGGTTATAGCTAGTTATTGACAGCGTGATCATCATATACCATTATAAAGCAACTGAACACAGTCATAAAAACTCATCCGTCACATTCCCAAGGCCAGAGACCCTGTGTTAGGATTATATGGAAGGTGAGATACGATGATGCCACAGTGTTTCCAATTTTTATTGACGTCCTGGCCTTGAGGATTAGGAGCTGTCAGAATACATCTGTGTATTCGGAGGAAGACAATGATATCCCCTGCTCTGTCCCAGTTGTACCTAACAGCTTACTTGGACCAGGTGAAAATGAGAAAAGCAAAGTAATGACACATCAGAGCATTGGCAGCCCAAACAGGACCAGGCAGTCTAGAGTCATTCGCCAGAGCATGAACCAGAAAACCGATTATTAACTACATTAACAGTATGATCTCAGTTCACAGTAGTAGGTACTGCACGTGGGCATAACCCAAGCCAGCTTTGACCCACAGGGTTTGCAATACAAATATTAGAGGACAAACAGCAGCCGAACATAAAAAAGACGGTGGAGGGCAATACAGCAGTGAGACAGCCTGGACCTAAACACTAAGTAGCATCAGCACATTTGAGGCTTGTGGGATTCCTGAGCACCACAAGCACCAAAGCAAGTTTTAAGGAAGTTCTGATACGGGGCTGAGGAGGAAAGCAGTTGCTCTGAAAGAAGTTGCTCTGGTCCAGACAATGTACTTCTTCAATAAATATTCTCTCCAAGCATTGCTAATCCCATTTGATTTTTAGTATTTTTCATTTCTAGGTTCCCTCTGGAATTATTTGCAATGCTGAAAGGCTCGTCCTCTGCTGTCATTCACTGGAGCCAAGAGCATCAGAGGCCACATTTATCCAGTACCTATTCTCTCCAGGAACCACAACTGTCACGTGCCCTTTGCAGAGAAATCAAAACACGGATTTAAATTACTAGCCCACAGCCATTAGCAGGACCAAGCACTGATCTATGCGTCCTGCCCACAAGTTCATGGTTAAAATCATTTGATGGCACTCCCTCTTGAAGGCTGGTGCTTAGTAATTATTTTGTGCTTGTAATTACTCCAGGCCTCATGCTTCTTTACATATTACCATAGTCCATGTGGGCAGAGTGAGCTGCGACACTTTTCTCGGGGCTCTCATTGCTGAATAGGCTCGAGTAACACAACTCATTAGTTTTTGTCTGATGTCAGAGCTGATGAATGCCTTTTTCTCTTGAAAAATTCTAATGAGCAGAGAAAGCACAACAACATAAATCTACGGCAGTGACAGTGACTGTGGCCAGAATCAGGAACAGCTCACACTTAACCAGTCTGAACAAGCATTTGGGATTGTTCCTCTTCAAAACTCACAGCCCGGTGCTGGTGGAGATCCGGGCATTTCCCAGCCCCTGTCACCATCCTCTGGCTATCCAGTGAGATGAAAAATAACCTTATTGACTCCAAAGACCTCTCAATGTCAGCAAAAAAAAAAAAAAAAAAAGGCAGCAAGTTTAACTGTGTATTGGGACATTAATTTTAAAAAGACTACTTCAAAGGCACGCAAGCACATTGCATGACCCAGAGCAGTCAGTTTTCTTCTGTTCTTTGAGAAAATTGCTAACCCAATTTCAGTCCTGCAGATAAAAGTATTTTATGGCTCCAAAAAGTCTCCCTTTCAAGTGGGGTTTAAGCACAATCATGGGGAAGTCTGCATCTTATGTTTGTGACCACCAAATTCACTCAGTGCCTGTTTCATCTCTGAGTTAGAAAAAAAAAAAAAAGGAAAATTATTTAATCTTGTCAGTAATTTTCTTGCTAATCTCAAAACGGAGGCTGAATAAAGTTAATCCCCAACGAAACAAGGCCCTGAGATTTGGACAGAAGAGTCTAGCACAGGGACGGGGAAGGCAGTGGTTTCTGGCTAGAAAGCTGACTGCTGAGGCAACATTTCTGTAGCTCTTCTAATATGAAGCAGGCTTCTCACAATAATTGTCTAGTGTGCAGTACATGAAATGCTGTGTTACGCATTGGCAGTTTTTGAGGCCAGGTTGCTGCTGTAAGAAATCCACAGGCAGATCTAGGGTGGAAGAGGAAATATAAGTTAATTTATTTTTTTTTTCTGAGGCTTTTGGAGCATTGCCCAGCCCCTGAGCTGGGGCAGGGTCTGCCACAGCACAGGGGCGTGGGCATCCTTCCTCTTCCTTGGAACTCCTGGTTACAGGAGGGAAGGTCAATTTTAGGGCCACAGGGACAAGCACGTTCTTGCATAGATGATTTCTCACTCCTTTTGTGGTCCGCAGCTGTCTTTAACCTGTCAGCAAAATGGTTTGTTGACAGGTTAAATGGCTGGGGCATATCCTGTGAACTGTGGAAGGGCACAATTGCTGAGAAAAGCTCAGTGTAGAGCAGCCCTAGAGGGCAGCAAGGGCTCGTTAGAGCCTTGGGTCTCACCCCTAGCTCAGATTGTTTTCTCCTCTGCTCTTGGACAAAGTAAAGCCAACCATTCAACCACTCGTGAAAAAGAAGTCCCTAAGAAGGGCTTGCTGGGGAGCAGAGGACAGTGCTGTATAAGCTGCTTTAGCACTCCCAGGGCTTTGCTGGTGTTTGCCACCTCCTCGGTGCAAGAAGTGAGAGCCTCTTGGGAGAACCCCACAGCGGCTGCCAAGTCATTAGGGATTCTCTTTACTTGCATAACAGCGTGTAGGATTTTAAAGTAACCCGAGTAACTTAAAAAAAGAGGTGAAAGCCGAGCAGTCGTCCTTGCCCCCAGCGCATCAGTATTTCTATGACAGTTTAGCGGAGGACTGAGAAGGAGCCGCTTTGCCTTTAAACCCTTTCCCTTCAAACAAGTGCCAGCTCCGTTTACAAAACTACACGCCACTGCCTAAAGCAGTCCATACAATTCTGCTGCAATCCCGTTATTAACTGGTGTCTCTCATTAGCCACTGCTGATTCACGGCTTTGTGCTGACAAAATAAAATGATGGCTGCAACGTTGATCATCATATTCGGATTTTTGCTGAGATGGCCACATCGGAGATATTGGCTCCCATCAATACCTTCCTTTGCCTCTAAATTTCAGTAGCACAGACTGCAAAGCAGCTCCCTGAAAACAGACTGTTGTCACTATAGATTACTGTCTGAAATTAATACCGGGTTTGCCTGGCAGTCAAACTGGCAATGCTTCCTAGGAACTCTCACGTACACATTTGTATATCTGACACAGTTACACCAACCTTACCGGTTTTTAATATTTTTCTGAAGCTTTGTGAGCAAATCAGCCCATGTCAGCTTGAAGCTCTTCGTCCAACTTGTCTTGCCTCCGAAATGGCTGAAATACCTTTTAGAGCCAAAGAAAATGCATCCCTGGCTCCAGCCCGCCTGGAGCAAACCACTGGGATGCTCTTTTTAAATCCACAGTTCAGAGCTCATCTGCACTTATGGAGGGATTTCTCTTTTTCAATTTCTCTTTTACAACCGGCCAAATGTTTGCCAAATGGGGAGCTATATTTCCCACGGAGAATTCACAAGCAAACCATCCACTTCTGCTTTGTTCCTTGTAAGTGAGTGGCTGCCCCCGGGGCTACTGGTCAGCAGCCACCACTTCAGCGGTACCCAGCCAGGGCAGCCTGGGGGGGAGCACATGCCACCCTCCCCGGCTCCAAATGGCCGTGTGGCAGAGAGACCCAGCCTGTGCTCTGCTACTTCGCGTTTTCTGATGCTTTTCCTCCTTTGTGGACTCCCACTGAAAATATACCAACAGACCCATGTAACTACAGCCCTGCTTTTCATATCATGTTTCCAGAACCACCAGCACACAAGTAACTTGAAAACTTCTAGTTCCCTTCCCCTTAGGATGGTACCACAACACACCTTATTCCTCAGCCAGGTGTTTTCTTTCACTCAAAACAGTTCTCTTCAGCAGAATCTTCACCTCTGAGAAATGCTTTCCCCCTTGTTTTCCTGCCCCCATGCCAGCACAGCTGCTAGCACATCCCTCTGGCCTGGAGGCTGGCATCCCAGGGCTGCCTGCCTGCATCCCGTGCTACCCACGAATACAGCAGGGTGCTGCGGCTTGCAGGTGAGAGCAGTTATTCACTTCACTTCCCCCCATTTACCTCAATTCTCTCATCTGTAAAACATAGATAACATTTCTCTAGCTCACAGAAGACGATGATCATATTATTTATATCCAGATTCACATTCAGACTACGCAGCTATAAACACCTAGTGATATTACATAAATGTCATTATTGTAACTACTCACGAGAACGTGGGAGGATTTGTGGAAGGGCACAAACAGGGACTTTCGGTGGAGGAGGAATGCATTTCTATTCTGCATGAATCTAACAACATATATGGCAAAAATTAATCTTGGCGTGCCTTTTCTAAGTCCCTCCTGCCAACTATTACAAGAAATTATTTCTGTTGGAAAGTTTAACATTTGCATTAGTCTTTGATTTGAATGAAAGACAGGAACAGAGTAGTGAGGAAGGCAAATGCCTCTCTGGTATTTGCCACTTCTTGTTCCTAAAGTCTGCTCTAACTTACAATAGGCAAATAGGCAGATTTTTTTCCTTCCTTCAAAAACCCCCTTCTACCCCTGGAGAAGGTTTGAATCATGGACCAACACCTGTCCTCAATTTTGGGGCTTTCAGAGCCACTCAGCCAGAGCCAGGTCAATAGACACACCAGGTCATGCCCAATTGATTTTAAAGGTTTTCTGCAGAAACTCCAGAAGACAGGAGTTGCTCTGTTGGATCAAACCAATGGAGCATGTAGTCCAGGATCCTGTTTCCAACAGTGGACAATACCAAATGCTTCAGAGGTTAGATGCCATTTAAGCCCCAGCGGCTTCTTTGTACAATAAATTTGAATGGCACGGAATTATATTGCAACATGCTGAGAAGAAAATTGAAGATATGGAAATTGCATTTTGTGGCTGAAATGTGATTCAGACCAAAGACATTACAAACTAGAGGGCCGTGAGAAGTGGTTTGAAGGTCTGGAAAAGCAGAGTTGTGGAATCCCGTGCGGTAGTGTAGCCATCTAGTGATCATTTTGAGAAGTCTCTCTTTTTCCTGGGGAAATGTGATGCAGCACCATTGACAGGGAAGATGATGCTGTTTGAAATGAAGAGGAAACGGTGAAGATCTGAGAACAACAAGAAGCTATATGTGTGCAGGTAACACTTACAAAGCTGGAAAACAAGATTACAAGGGGCTGGTGATTCCGAAGGATCAAAAGGTTTATCTGCAGCATGCCTGCCACCTGTGAGAATATTTGCACAATACAAGGAATCAAACAAACATCTTCCAGAGAAGGGAGAGCTTACATGCCAGAAGATACTCAGAAGTGCTTTCAAATTGCAAGTGAGCACCTGAAGAGTGAGACTTGCTCAGCAGGACCAAAATTCTTTGCCTGGTTGCTCATAGGATGCCTATTCAATCTCAGCTAAAAACCAAAAAATACCCCCCAAGAAACCCAACAAAAACAACCAGAAGCAAACACCTTTTTTGCTGGATCTCAAGTGGAAGATTTATTTTTTTTTTTAGATGGAAAAAATGAGAGATTCTCACAAGTGCAAACTCTTCCAGGGTACTGGGAAAAGGGACTAATATGTTTGACTGAAGGAGCAGGGGTAACCACTGCATGGATGCATTTATGACTAAGCAAAGCATGATGTAGATCAGTAGCATGCTGCTGAAACCAAAAGCACTGTGCCTCTTTACACCACATGAAGAAGCAAAACCCAACAAGTCCATAACTAAAAACTGAGGACACTAAACAAGAACCAAGGTGAAATGGTCCCCTGCCTTGGCTCTGCACCTTACCCCATTCCAGCTTTCCTCTGAACCATGTTCTGTCCCCAACAGACCTCTGGTAGCTGGAGATTACCTTAAGCCCTGAAGCGAGAGGCTCAAGAGATCTGTCCACCCCTCAATGTTTTTAACAATGGTCATTATGACCACTCTGGGTATTCTTGGCAGACATAAGGATATCAAGAGAATGCAATGCAAGCTACAGTAATTAGCATAATATAATTCAAACACACAGGCTTAATAAAGTATTTCAGTATCAACCTGTGGCAATCTTCTCCGTAGTTTAATTATAAGCAGGCAGAGAAAGAAAGGATTTTATTTTTTCAATACTGAATTCCACCTGCTTAGTCTTATCATTCTTACTTCACGAAACAGGGAAAACACAAGTGCCACACTGTCTTACATCTGGGCCATTCTTTATTATGTCATACTTTCAATAAATACCCTTTTATTCATCTTCTTTCTAAGGAACATACAGACCCTGTCTCATTTGTGCCACCTCCCCCACACCCTTAGGTCACCAAAATTGCCATTCCTTCTCTTGCTTTGCAGTTTAGCATGATATACAGACCAAACTTACCTAGGGCTTAATATGATCCATTATACTGGTGCTATACCGGGTATATTGCTGCTGTAGCAGATCTCTCCTCATCGAGACAGCGTCTCAAGTCATCTGTGGGTTATGAGGACACTCAGGTCTAGCTGTAGCTCTGATTTTTCCTGACTTTTTCCTAGACTTCTCCGGGTTCAGGCCATATATAACAAAAGCACCGAAGTGACAATAATTGCGTAGTTTCCACTGCACACTCGTAACGTTCAGAAGACAGCTACACCCATGGAGGTCTCTGCTACTCAGCTGGTTGTTGCATCCTTTCTCTCTCTATCCTGTCTCTAGTTCTTATGATCTAGTAGAGACTTTGTGAAGCAAACCTCCTCAGCAGGTTGTGACAGGCATTGAAACTCCTGCCGGTTAGTCAGGAGCATTTGGACTTTCAGCTAGTCTGTAGCAGCTAGTGACATCTGGGCCCAGTCTTAAAAAAGAGGAGGAAAGTAGGTATTACAGAGTCTGGAGATAAAAAGAATAATTGCGTGTACAGTCATGCAGGCTTGCTTAGAATTAGAGACAGGGATTGTATTTATCCACTGCTGAGCAATAGGGCAACTAGCAGCGTTAAACCTGAGATTAATTTCCATCCTCCTCTTCTGCCCGAGTTAAATTAAATACATGGAGCAAAAATATGAACTAAAGAAAGAAAAATAGTAACTGTGTATAATTCAAGTTTTAAGCCAATACTTTACTTTTTCTTTGTAAATGCCTCCTGCTTCCTCCAAGTTTTCCTAGAAATGTTGCTGGTCATAGACTTCCACAAATTGTCTCTCTGGTCCCCTACATGGCCCTAGAAATAGGGATGAGGGCTCTTAATTTTCTCAGTACATATTCAAAGGCAGCTTTCAGTGTGAAGATCCCAACAAGGGCCTGTGGTTTATCTACCATGTCTCTTCTTCACAGTTGCTATCTGTCAGGAATCAGCCCCTAGTCCCGTAAGCATGACCTAAATTCCCCACTTCTGGATGCATGACCTTGAATCTGGCTGCATCAAAAAGGATTTCGCTCAGAAAAGTCCAGGCTTATCAAATAATTCAGTTCAGTCTGTAGAACTAAACTGTCCTTATTATTTTTCACCTTTATGTCATCCACAAACTTTATTAGCAATGATTTTATACATTCTTCTGAAAGACTAGGGGAAGAGGAAAGGAACTGAGCCAAGAAGAGATCCCTGGAGGAACCTCGTGGGATACGCTTCTTTTGCAGGATGATTCCCCATTTGCAATTACTATTTGAGATTTATCACTGAGCCAGTTTTAATCCTTTTAATGTGTGCTACACTTAGTTTACCCCCTGCTAACCTTTAACTAGTATCTTCTGTGGCACCAATTCATACACCTTAGAGAATTACCTCACATTAACATTTAGCATCATGAACCAAACCTGTCATCCCATCAAAAAGCTGCCTAAATTCCACAGGACATGTTTTCCACAAAACAATATTGAAAGGCATCAGTTGTCTTCTTGTTTCTCTTCTCTTCTAATGACCTCTCTCTTCTTTTGGACCAAATTTAACACTAGACAAATCAGCCTTTAGTTACCTATGGTTTCAAAGTATCTATATGAAAAAAAAAGGTATAATCTTATGCAATCCCAATGCATATATCTGCACACACCTCCCTTCCTCTGATGTGTTGTTCACAGTTTGCTTATAACCAATATGTGCTCTTCTTGGTTAATTTTTTTCTGAACTCCTGGATGTGAGCTATTTGGTCATGTAAATTTTAAGATGTTCAATGAAAGCAATGACTCTCTAGCACTTTCATTACCCGCTTTCAAAACAGAATTTCAGTATCACTGTGACTTCCAAATGTATGATAAACACCTTTCCTTATCCATAATGAATATTCACTTACGAGTTCATTTTTACTGCTGTATTACCAATTGTACCACGTAGTGAACCTATGTTTTCTTAAGGGATGGCTTTCGTTTCAGTATCTGAATTCATATTGTCCTCAACCTCCTAGGCATATGTACATGGAAATGCTAATTACTCTGCACCAGTTTTGATTGAGGTGGCTGTATATAAACCAGACAATTCCAAAACTGAAGCAAAAATCAAAGTCAAAACATACATGTTTCTTTTCAGCCTTCACAGTCCTTTCTGCATTGCATTCAAGATACCTCATATCCTAGTTATTTTCATTTCAAAGCACTGTATTCACTAGAGATATTTTGCTAGCATCTCTACAGAAGTGATGTCATTCCAGCAGGAAAATTAAGTGTACCTTTGCTATTTTATGGTGCGCAGCAAATTTATTTATTTGATTTGACTCACTCATGGGAAATATTTTTCATTGAGACTACCCTCTAAGCATTAATTCTACTAAAATAACCATAAAGAACATGTAACACATGGCCCTATAAATAGTGGGAAGTAAATATTCATAAGATCATGTCATTACTCTTGCTATCCTGACAGGTGATCTTGACTGTCATGCCATCGCCAGACATTTCCCTTCCTTTTCCAGTGAAATCCCAACTTTATTTCCTGGACACACCTGCCTCGGAGCCAGCAGTAATCCTGAGCTGTCAGGAACAGAGTTGGCCTCAGCTTTAGGTCCCACATGTACCACTTCATGCAGGGCGGCTGGGACAACCTCCTGGCTGGCAGGGCTGGAGTAATGAGCTTTCCCAGCAGCAAGTCCTCCACTTGCTGTTGCCATACTTCTGCCTCTCACACATCTACCCCTTTGCATCACCATTTTACTGCCCTCAAAAGCAGGTAAGGCATGCTAATCCTTAGAGGGGCTTCAGCTCATGTGCTTCGTGGTGGCAGAGGACACTAGTATGACTGACCTTAAACATTGGTATCTATAATCCCAAGTTATAGATACCCCAAGTTATAAGAAGATATATATGGGTATCCAACACCGCAGAGCAGTAAAGTGAAACATAAGATGCAGGAGTAAAATGCGAGCTTGAAGCCACCAAAACCATGATGAACCAACATGGCACCAACCACAGGGAGATCTGATGAGCAGCACAGCATAACTGGCAATGCACTGATACTACTTTTTGGATTAACACTTTGCTTTGGGAAGCACTTTTGCTCCTCAGAGCACACTGAGGTGTGAAAAGGCAACAAAGATCACGTAGGAGTCACATTATTGCCAACAACAAACTTGGAAAGAATCATAGAATTGTCTAGGTTGGAAGGGACCTTAAAGATCATCTAGTCCAACCATCAATGTAACTCTGACAAAAAAAAATAAATAAGAAATAGGAATAAAAATTACTAAACCATATTCCTGAGGACCATGTCTACCCGTCTTTTGAACACCTCCAGGGATGGTGCCTCAACCACTTCCCTGGGCAGCCTATTCCAATGCTTGATAACCCTTTCGGTGAAGAAATGTTTCCTAATATCCAATCTAAACCTCCCCTGGCGCAACTTGAGGCCATTTCCCCTTGTCCTATCTCCTGTGACTTGGGAGACGAGACCAACCCCCGCCTCTCTACACCCCCCCTTCAGGTAGTTGTAGAGTGCAAATATTACCAGATTCTCCACAGCAGGTCGCCTGTGTGTGAACCCTCCCTGCTGGGGGGGGGAGGTACAGTTTAGCTGTACAGTGTGCGAGCCATGACATGCCACTTGTCCTCAGGGCCATAATCAGGTACCTGGCCTGATTTATTTGGTGGTATACACGCAGCCTTTAAAGTTCAAGAGATTTCATTTTGCTATATTTAAATATATCTGAAATGGAAGAAATACAATTGTGCTTTGAAATATAATATTTTATATTTCAATAAAGAGGAAAAAATATGAAAGAAGAGTGACAAACAGTTCTGAAATAAATAAAAAAACCACCTCAGATAAATACAATAGGAATCTCATGGGTCTGACAAACCGGGAAGAACAAAAAAATATATCTTTTTAGTAACAGCTATTTTTAGTAATCATTGATCCTCAAATGAGAATCTTGACTATAAGGAAAAATAGGATAGAAATGGATCAGTCAGCAGACAATGCCTTCCTTGAGCTTGAAATTCTTTTAAGTGAGAGTTTCCAAGCTAAAACGGATACATCAGCTGTCCTAGGAGGAATGGGCTATGAAGTAATCAATACTGATACTGTTTTAGAACAAAGACAGCACTGGTTGAATTTTAATTATGGTCAGAAATTTCCAATGAGTGGATGTAAGGAACATACAATTTAGTAGCTTATACAATGAACAAATATTGAAAGCGTATTTGGAGTAGTAATCCATCATCTGTGCCAAACATGACAGTGCAATCACGCAGTAAATGCACGCTGTGTCAGATGCTACTGATTAAACAGACATGACTGCTGCTGAATCATGCGATTATGTTCCTCTCCATCCCATCTGCTAATAATAACAGATGCAAATGCCTAAGAATAAAAGTAGTGAAGAATTGCAGTAAATACAAACAAGAATAGATGGGTAAGCACATAAAAGCAAAGTGTCAGCATCAAAGTCAGCATGAAAAGAAGATAAAACTCAAAAAAAAAAATTGATCAGGTTGTAATGTGAAATGAGCCAGATTATCAGAAAAAAACCCCACATTAATAACCTGTTGTAGAAGCTTACACTGTATACTCCTTTTCATCGCTTTTCCCTCTAGCTGCTGAGCTGATGTTTATGGTTCAGATTTGATTAAAATATTGGCATGACAGAAGGCTATTTTAAAACCAGACTTGTTCACTTGCTAAAATACGATTTGAAGACCCGTATCTGCCTAACAACACATATCAGCGGGGGTTTCAGTGCCAAGATGCTTTTAAAAATTCACTGGGTTCTTGTGAATCCAACTTGCACAAAGATTGCTAAAACAGAGCTTGTAATGCTCTGAATCTGTGCAGAGCAAAAAACATGCCCAAATTTACAACAGTTTCTAAAATATAGTCTGCGGCTGGGGGAGAAAGGTGACCTTTAGCTACATTTTCTCTTCTTAAGTGTCCTTTTTCAGGTGATGTGAAAAAAGAGACTAGATTACTGCCTTCCTAAATCTTTGCACAGATGACTCACAGCAGAGGTCCACAGCCAGTTCTGTCCTATACAAAGAGAACAAGGTATCCTTTAGATCATACTTCTTGCTGTAAATATACTGAAATACTCATTGAGTTGAATACTGGGAGTGGCATCATCTTCTCAACAACGCCATTTAGTTTCATATTTGGGAAGAGCGTAGGACTGACAAGAGAGCATCTGAGAAATCCCTGAGAAAACCTTGTTGCTTACCGAGTCCCAGTGGAGTTACAGAGCGTACGGAAGGGAAAGCAAGAACCTCTTTGATGTTGCTTGTGGGTGCCACCATTACACGGCATTTGGGTGCTGCTTGCCAGGATTGGGTTACAGACATACATTTCTAAGGCCAAATCAAAATCTTTAATTCTACATGGGTTTCTCCCGGAAAAAGCTATTATTTCTGAGACTGCAGAGCTCAGAGAAGTCATTTACACTGGTCTGTGGAAAACTCTCTCTTCACACATATACCTGTACTATGAAAAAACTACTCCCCTAGTGTTCACTTGCTGCAGGCACCATTAAACCTTTTCAGTGATCTGCCAACCAAGCTGATTACTGAGTTTGCCATAATTACTTTCAGAAAAAAAAAAAAAGGAAAAAAATTAAAGTATCATGTTCAGATAATCTATTTAAGCTGTATAAAATTAAATAGGGGGGGTTTGTTGTTTTATTTTTCAAGACTTAATTGAAATCTGGGATGAAGTGCCCATATCTCTTCTCCTTCAATGAGGGGGTAAAAAGGGCAATAAACGCCAATACCCAGGAGCAGTAGTTTTGAATCTGGCTGTGCCGACGTGGAAGAGGGGGATACCTGCCTGTGGTGCCGCATGCTGACAGGCGTGTAAATAAATTACTGGGTAATAAAATCAGACAATGCTTAAATTCATGAAACTGAATGTTAAGATGTTCATATATTTGACTTTTCCTTTTATATATAAAAACCACAATGAAATGCCGTTTTTAATGGAAGGCTCCACTCTTTTGTAACAGTGGGTTTTGCCGTTAGTCAAGATGAAGAGAAGCAGAAATATTTAAAAAAATTTTAGCTGGTATGTGATAGCACTACAGGTGGATGTTTTTGAAACTGAGGGTATTGTAGTCCATCTCTACAGAATTGTCACTTAACGGAAACAGCTTCCAAATTACAAGACATTGTGACAGAAGAAATTGCATCACCTTTGAAAATTGCACAGTTTATGTATAATTTAGAAGCCATTAGACAGAAAATGTAGTTTTCAGTCTGAGGAATTTTCATTTGAGAAATTTTGTTGCACAATAGTAGCACATATAGTAGTAGTGACCTAGCAAATAAATAAAGTGTTCCCATTTTAAGACAGCAACTTTACGCTGGAATTTAATTCCTATGTGAACCACTCGATAAAATCAAATTGTCATATCTCAGACATACCACAGAAATGATTTGTGATAATGATTCAATTTCAGTTCATCACTAAGAATTGAAACTGCTCAGTGGAGATAAATTTAATCCCAGAGCATCGCACTATGGACTGTTTGTTTGAGTCAAGAAATTCCTAAAAGCCTCTCAAGAAGATTTCTGACACTTTGTCTTCTCGTAGGGGTGTGTAAGGTCCAGCATCCCCCATCAGCACAGTCACACAAAATGTGACACCAAACAAACCAGACCAACATGTACATGAGCAGGAAAAAAAGAATCAGAAGGGTCTTCAGGAAAGGTTCCAGGTCTCTGCAATTGTGAGTAACAGTGCAAAGGCCATTTAATCTGGAACAGTCCACAGAGCACTTCCTCTGATCAAGTTGAAGTCTCTAGTATCAAACAACAGTAGTGACAAAAAAAAAAAGTAGTAGGCCATAGGGTGAGAGAAGTTCAGGTATGTCCCTTTGAGAGCTAATGTCTTAACGGCACGTGTTAAGCTAATATTTCCTCATGATAACAAGACAAAGATCATGCGTTGCAGGAAAAGGTAACCAATTTCAGTATTCCCAGTTTCTGTTCATCCCATCCACTGTTAGTTCTCCTTTCTTGAGCACGGAAGATAGCCGTGCACTTGATAAGCTTTGTAACAACACTAGAAGCACCACACAACCCATTTTCAGCTGTCAGTACTCTCCAGGGCTCCAAGTAGAGAAAATAAGACAAAAACAAGACCGAACCAAATCAACCAACCAAATAAAAAGCTCAGGAAAAAGATTAAGCAACAGAAGGGAAATGTTCTGGTGTCAACAAGTGAGGAGCAAAAGCCCTGAAGCATGGGGATTAATTAAAATATGGTACCAGAACCGAGAATCAACAAATTTTAGTCCCCTTTTTGAAAACGCGTCCTGATCAATCACCAGTGTATCACAAATGCCAATTTATTAACATTGGCCTTATCCTTATCTCGTCACACAATCCAACAAATTGGGCCTACAAACAGTTATTCACTCCAGATAATATCCGTTTCCTTAACTGCTCATCCTCTGGTAGAATAACACGCGTACCTCTGCGAACACGCTCTCTCCTCTATGCATAACAAGGTATTGGCTTGGCTTGTCGTGCGGAACACAACAAGCGTGACCTAACACTTGTCCGATTTTTTTCTTGACGCTTCCAGTTTGTCATACTACTGGCTGTTTCCAGTAAGATATCTGTGCATATTACTTCATCTTTGCCTTTCCCTTTTGCTCTTCATCACCAAGTATATATTCCTTGGCAAAAACGAATGCAGGTTGTCTTATCCTCCAAATACACTCACACTTTAGTTAAAACTGTCCAGTTAATAAATGTGGTCTGTACAATGCGCAGTCTCACTGAATACTGCATAGTTTCCTTAGGATAATAAATCTTTTTCCTATGGTAGTGGGGGCAATTTTGGAGATTTCAAACAGTATCGTCAAGGGTAGCAGCTGCCCTCAAAAGAGAAAACCTATCCTGTATCAGGTTTTTCCTTTTCAGAAAAGACATTCCCTCAGAGTTTCCGTTAAGAATTAATGGGAAGACAAAGTATTTCTGAACCAAACACTCCTCTATCCTGTAACAGAAGCTATCTAACTTATTTATATGTTGGGTATTGCTGAGGGCTCTAGACACCTTAAATTAAGAATCTCTAGGATTTAGGATTCTTCCCTGACTCAGGATTCACAGATTAGAGACCTTCCTTTCATAGTCCTTAAAAAGCTGGCAGAGATCCTGGTTGCTAAACCTACAGATTAGGAGGCTGAACACAGAGACAGTATTAAAGTGCCAGGGTGTGTTTTTATGTATCCAAGTGTGAGAAGTTGTACATAGCAGGCTTTCAAAATTCTCCAAGGGGTCTTCAGAAAACGTACCTAGTGTTTTTTCTATATGTTTAACCAGAAAGAAACCTTTACAAATTCCATTCAAGGTCACAAAAGAACTTGAAAAAAAAAAAAAAAATCTCGAACTTCCACATACCGAATTAGTTAATTCTAGCTGTAAAGAAATACCCTGCTTTCCTTTGGTGCTATTTTTGTAACAGACAGATAGATACACAGAGAGAGAGGTATATATTCAGGTCATGTTACAGACCTTATATAATGGTGTCCTGGTATACGACAATAAAAATAAATGCTAAAATTGATGCACTCTCAAGAGGCATTGCGAGGGACAGAAGACATTTCTACTGCTCTCAAAGTTTATTTTCCCCTTTTTAGATCATTCTAAGTAGTGACTTCTGTTTCTTTCACAAACTGCTCTCTGTAAATCCCTTCCTATACACCATGATTCTGCACCCACATCATATTTAAAAGCAACTATAAACTGAAAAAGGTTTTCTGTTGACTGTGTCTCTACCTACAAGAAAATAAATGAAAGCAGAAGCAATGTACTGTAATGTCAGTATTATGATTGTTTTAATAAAGGATGCACTTGGAACAGTATAAATCATTTTCACCTGAATGGCTCTCATGGCAACCCATTACAATACTCACTGATTGTAACAACTAATAGCAGACTTCATAAGAGGTTATTTTTAAAATGGACTAGTATTATTTTGCACTTTCTACTGTAGAACAGTTATCAAATAATCTAAGGTCTAACCAGAAACAAAGTGTCTTATATCAACGGGCACTTTTGGTCACTTCAGTTGTGAATCATGAACCATTTGAGTGGGATTTGTCCCGGGAATAGATGGAAAACAAGAATCCTGAGAGGCAAAGCACTGTATCTGTCCATTAAATGTTATTAGTAACTCACTCCCCGGAACACGAAGCCAGCACACTGTGCCTCACAACACATAGCGCTGGGGCTTCCTCACAGCAAAACCTTACCCAGCCCTGGCCTTGTGGCAGCAGAAGTCAAAGGCCCACAGATTGTTTTCTGACAATAAGCTTAACTCATCTTAAAAGTTTTCTCCAGCCAGCTTATTCACTCTGAGGTGAGATTGAAGGGAGGTTCAGAGAGTGATGGAGCCTATCTTTTGATGAAACATTCCTAGTAACACTCTGGTGTCATCATCAATTAACGCACAGTGAGGTTTTGGTTCTGTTGAGAGGGAGGGAGCATCAGCATTTAATTTCTAAAGTTATGCAATTCAAAATGTTTCTTCATCTATTTGGCCTCTCCAATGATATTTTTTTTCATGTTGCTGGCTATAGTTATGCTATAAATATGAAGTGAGGCATATGATCAGAAAAATGAGTGAAAAATTCTTTCCTTTATAGCACGTTTCTTTATATAATTAGGTATAGAAAACGCATGTAATAATTATGTATTTATTTCAGTAATTGTTTTGTGCTCAGAAGCGGTGTATAAGCAGTATTTCAATTGTACAAGCCAGGGTATGAAAATGCTTCTCCTACCTATCTGTCCAAGGAAATCACGCAGTAACGTGCATCTTCCTGTTGACCTAACGTGCTCGCCCTACACTAAGTTGGAAAGCAGCAGCTGTGGACCTATATTCCTTAATGTACAGATCACTGAGAGGGAAGAGGGGGCACATTCTGGATGATGAATTTATTTCTCTGTGTGACTGAGCTGCGTGAACTGGTGTGTTTTGTAGAAGGCATTAGATGTGCTCTGCTAATATAGACCAGTAATAAACAATTCTTCCTTGAACTAAGGCGGCAACCAGAGATATTTGTGGGGAACGGGAGGCAAAAACACAACGTGCAGCCAAAAAAGGACTTGCTGTTCTAAGAGATGGTCACCACAGAGAAGTTCACTAGATATAAATTTACATGTCTGTAACTATAGACCTAATTATCACATAGGCAGTAAACACGCAATACGCATAACCATTCACACTAAAATAACTCACAAACCAGAAGAAAGGAATCGGTGAATTCTCACCCAAACGTATACCCTACAGATAAGCTTCTAGTCATCATCATCAGATGATCCAAAAGGTGGCTTAGCTTACCTTTATCATCCATGCTGTGGTACTTACCATTCCCAACACCAGTAGCCGAATTTTGCTTCCCAGTACCTTTTCAGTCATGTTAAGTATTGCCAAGGGGGCTACACTGATCACTGCCTGGAAACAAGAGCCCCCTCATGCACGGGGCTAGAACACAAACGAGAGGAAGTGTCAGCTGGCGGAGAGCCCTCAATCAAAGTGAAATTAAAGAAAAGTGTTAGCACATGGCAGCTCTCTGGAAAGCTGAAGTAAGAAGGCTCTGACTTAAGCCAGGAACAATCACTTTGGACCTGTAGCATTAGTAAAGTGTATCCTTGTTTAATCTTTTTGTTAAAATAGTAGCTGAAAAGTAACCCGCAATGGATTATTTCAGTGTGTCTAAACCCTTTTTTCAAATCTTTTCCACACCCCAACCCCACCTCCGAGCTACCAAACACCGAGCGCTTGTTTCCCTCAGATCTGGAAGATATTACCAGGTTTTACACCCGCCTCTTTAATGAATATGTCAGGAGATGGGAGTGCAGAGGAAGGCAATGATGGGGATTAGTGAACTAATTTCAGCCTTTGCAACAGCCGTCTGGAAGCCTCAGCTCCCGCACCTGACTGCTGATGAAGCAGCCCCTGCAAAACGGATCGTCTGTGGATATTACACTTATGCAAGTTACTATAACCCTTCTCCATGAGGTATTGCAAGCCACTTGCCTTTATTTTGTTGGCTTGATAAAAGGATATATTGGCAGACTTAATCGGCATACATTCTCCACGGTAATTTTCACTACTCATTCTTTGATTTTACCTTCCTAATGCTATGAAGGTATTGTTGCAACTTGCTAAATAGAGCCTCAACTTGTTTGATACTGAATTTTCCAATAGATTTGGAGATAAGTTCCTGATTCGTATTTTGGGATAAAGGGGTTAGTTAGACTGGTAACATATTTCAGTTGTGTTAGACAGAGGCAGACTTGTTTCTTGTAAAAAACAGAACTTTTGTGTCAGGAAATTGGGTGAGATAGTTAAGCAGATAGAATGGCCACAGCACTTCATCCAGCTTCTATACACTTGTTTAAAGAACTCTTGCTAGTTGTCTACAATTTATTTTTACACGTCTATGTCAAGTACATACCTTCCACTGATAAAAGTATTTCCTTCTTTAATGATTTTTGTGCAAAAATCTATGAAAATTTGAAAATACATTGCCATCTTATCATTTATGTTGATTTGACTCAGTGTGCCTTGTGGCTTAATTTTGAACCGGTTCATACTCCACTGTAGTTTTTTTTAAATCTGCTCTCTGAATTTCTCTGTTTTCATGTACTGAACTCCTCTCGATAGCAGTCTTACTACAGCTGATTGATCCTCCAAATAGAAGGAAAAAAAATGATGCCGAAAAACTTTAAGAAGAATCTTAAAAAGATGGTACTTTATATATAGATATGGCTTAGGCAAATATGAAGATACAGAAAAGCAGAGGAAATGGTGTTTGCTGGTGAACTGTGAAGGGTAACAGAAATAGCTGTGGGGATGAATTATGTCATGAAGAAAGAATTTTCTAAGAGTTTAGCATTTAAAAAAATAAAAAGAAGCCAATCACCAGAAGCAATTATTGCAGTTACCGTAAGAATCTTTTCCTGCTGGCCACTGAAATTACAAATATAAACCAGTGTTTTTACCTCCTCCATCAAGTCTTTTAAAATTCTCCCTGTGAAAAGAGCAAGATTTTTTCTGTACTAAGTAATTTATATGAAAAATTACAATATTCTGGGGTTTCTGAAAAGCATATAAATCACTTAACTCTTGTCCCATAGCTAACGGCCTTTCTAGAAGTAAGAATAGCTGAATAGCTACCTCTTGAGCCTATGCAGCATATCAAGTAATTCTGGGGTACTAGCCATAACCGCAACCTGCAGGTTTTATTTCCAAGCCACATCAGTTCCTCAAAATATTTAGGAAAACGCTGCTTAATTCTGTGCCCTTCTTCTCAGTTTGGTTTTCACAAGTCTGCAAGAAGTTCTCAGTAGCTGCTGATTAAGACACTTGAGTCTACAGTTGCAGACAATATAAAAGACCACTGCCTTGTGGTTCTAGTCTGCCTCATGAGATTCCACTAGCCCTAAGGTCCTTTTTACATATTGTCCTGGACAAGCAAGACAATTAGCATTCTAGTTTAGATAAAATATCACATTAAGAATTTAAAGGAAAGCTCTTCTGCCATATTAATCCTCATATTCAAAACAAAAACTTCTTCTGTTTCTAAAGCACAATGTATATGAAATTAAAACTATACCTAACATATACATGCACTAAATGCAAGTGATCCTTTAGTTATTTCCTCCCCACCTATTTGCATTAAGGCACACTTCTTGGTTTGCCTATATATGGTTGAGGGGGTTTAAGAAGTCAGCTGACATCTCAAGCCTAAACTGGAATAGGACCTAAAGTTAATCATTTCCTTCATCTACTTTCTTAAACGTACAATGGTTTTATTTTTTTAAAGCAGGTTACACAGACTTGAACCAAGCATCAAGGATCATTCCCTGAAGACTGAGTAAGTGGTAGAATTAAAGACATATTGTTATCTTTAAAGTTTCTTACTGAATACATATAGCTAATGCCACTTCATTTTTGGATTGAGCTCCAAATATTTAAGCGATTTATTCCTCTGGCAGCAAGGAGCAACTTGTCATTTTGGCAACAACAGAAGTTCTGCCATTACCTTCAAAAGTGCCAGAAGCTCAAGCTTTTTTTCTCAGTATCTTAAACACAAAAGAAATTGAGTTGGAAATTATAGTAGTTTAAAAGCAAAACACCTTTCCCTGGCACTAATAAACAACTTCTGTGTTCTAGGGGACTGTTCTTTGGAATTTGTTGTGCTTAATATTTTTTTCCGTTTACTCTGTTCATACAAAATTCTACAGGTTTTCTTGCTCTTTATATCAGTGACAGATTAGGACCAAATAGTTTTCATGTAAAAATTCTACTGGCTCTGAAAAAAATCTATAGATAAGAGTCTGCTTAAGTTGGTTGGACCTGTGTTTTCTTTAGGATAGCTGTCTTTCGTTCTTTATTTCCCTTTATTTCCCCTGCAAAGAAATATTTCTGCTTTGGGTTCTTATGGCTTTTCCATCAACATTAAAATATTAATCTCACATTATCTACAACAGTGTAATAAAAAATATAGTACTTTTGATTCTTATCAGTTGTTCTTACATATATAGCACTTCAGAGATTCCTAAAATACCTACAAAATATTCCCTTGCTTTTCCTCTGAGCACATTAGCTTTGCTCAGTTGCACTTCTGGCTTGCTGTATCTTTGTTTTAGGTCTGACAGAGAAATTACAAAATGTGATACAATAAACCTCACATATATGCTGGTTTTATTCCATTTTTAAAAAGCACAGTAACAAAAAAAAATGTGGAATTGATTGTGTCAATACATAACAACAAATTCCGTCTACCAATACCAATACCAAATACAATTTTAATAATCTGTAAGAAAACAAGAATAAAGATACCATTAAACATCAATGTTGAGAGAAGGTACAGTTGTGGGGTTTTTTATTGTGCTCTGATCTGCATTATACTTAATTCATGTGTAATTAGGTTCCTACACTGCCTAATATGTCCTTCTGTCCGCCTAAACAAGATGTATCCTCCAGTCTGCTCTGCATTGAACCTGCAAAAGCAGGTGGCAGAGCTTCACGATTGCACCCTTTTCACTTTTGTGCTACTTTTTGCACTACTGCAAGACAAGTATTTGGGCAGCTGTATTCCAGCCAAGGGAGGGTAGCTGATTTAGCTTTTAGCTGGAAAGATGCCATTCATTTTTTGCTGGATATCTGATTTCAGCCAGACTGGTTCACCAGTTCAGTTTCTTTTGGCTGAGTAATTGCTCCAGCTGACTGATACGTGTAGTGGAAAAAAAGAGTGCTGTACTACAAAAGGAAAGCTGAATAATTTCCATACTTTTTCCACTGTTCCTCTGAGTAAACTGGCTTCTTCTATATCTCAGTGGGTTCATATTAGCCCCGATACATAAGTGGGAGAAAATAATAATGATTTTTAAAATACTCTTTTTCATAAATAAGTTTCCTATTTATCCAAAATTGAGAAATTATCTAGCTCTCTTGTGATCCTAGATTATCTCTTTTACCCACACTTAATGGAATATGTCAATTAACTAGTTCATTGAAAGCATTGCTTACAAGTGGGTCATGAATACACAGCTGAAGAAACTAAAGGAAAAACCTGTAACATTCACAGAGCGATATAAGGAAGAAAATTTCCAAACCCTGCTATTAGGAAAGTACACGTTTTATGTATATTTTAAAAATTAAGATTATGAGACAAATTACACTTAACTCTCATGAGTATTCATTCCACCTAAGTCTATAGCTGCCTATTGGCATAGAGAAGTCAAAGGGGTTTTGTAAACTTCAGCGTGTGAGTAAGCACCTAAATAGTGCAATACTGAATGCTAATTACTCACGCTAAGAGAAATAGGAGAACTGACAAGAAATTAATAAAGCATGTGAATTACACTGAAATGAATGTTTCTGCCCAATGAATTTCACTGAAAAAACACTGGATTTTGCTTGTCTACACCTGTTCTATCTTCTGTTGCTTTATAGTCTGCTTTTGGCTCCACTTAAAGTTGCACAGGTTTCTGCAGTATGCTTAGTAAATATGAAATGTTATCAAATCACCTCATCGGCTTCCTTATTGTACAAGAAGGACACAACCGCCTCACTAGTTAATACTGAGATTTGTTTGTCAAAATTTGCCATTGTTCAGTTACAGTTTTATGGAATTACACTCTGATCCTGTAAAGGTTTTACCCTGAAAAACTGTAGGTCAGTTATGAAAGGAATAAACCAGAATGTTCACATGATAAATATTAAGTAATTTTTAATTAGTGTCATTGTACATCTGCAAAGTGTAAAATAATTATATTTCTGAAAAGGTGAGGAGGAACAGTTGTGGTCTATGTTGAGGAGTGGCTCAAATAAACAGTGCTTTGTGAGATGGACTAATGTGGGGGACATCGTGGTAGGTGTCTGCTATAAACCTCCTGATCAAGGGGAGGCAGACAAAGCCCCCTTTGGACAGTGGAAAGAAATCTCATGATCATGACTGGTACTCATGGGGAACTTCAGCCACCATGATATCTCCTGAGAAGGGAATAAGCTTGGGTGTGAACAACCCAGGATGTTGATGACCATTTCTTGATGCAAATGATAGACAAACTGACTAGGGAGATGCTCTGCTGAACCTGTTAATAAAAACCCAGAATTGATCAAGGATGAAGGCTGAGGGCAGCCTGGGCTGCAGTGACTATGAATCCATGAAGCTTAAAGTCCTGGGAAAAATAAGCAAGAAAAATAGTAGAATTATAAATAATAGAATTATAACCCTGTATTTCAGGAGAATGGATTTTGAGTTGTCCAGGGACCTGCTTGGCAGGATCCCATTGCAGACTACCCTGGAGGGTAAAGAGGCCCAGAAAAGTTGCTTAATCTTCATGGGTAACTTCCTTTATGCAGAAGACCATCCATTTGGACATGCAGATATTGGAGCAGGCTTCGCAGAAGGCTAGGAAGGATAAACCCAGATCTCCTAACTGAGTTTAAATGTTAAAAAAGAAGTACCCAGAAAAGCAGGGATAAACTACTCATGACAGATATAGAAATGTTGCCCTGCGTGCAGGGATGGAGTTAAGAAAGTCATAGCACAGCTGGAACTGGAAAAAGTCAGGGAGGTGAAATTCAGGAAGAGGGACTTTATACTTCCACATATACCCTGCTAGTGAAAGAATGACTAAAGACTATGTGGCACAATGTTCAGTGGGACAAGGACATAGACGTGTCTTTCATCTAACGATGAAAGACCAAAGTACTCAAAGGCCTTTTTGCCTTAGTTTTCCCTGGAAAGGTCTGCCCTCTGGCCTTCCAGTTCCCCAAACCTAATAGAGGTCTGTGGGGGTGAAGCATTATCCTCAGTAGAGGAAGACAGTTATGGGAGGCATGGGATCTGATGGGAAGTACCCCAGTGTGTTGAGGGAGCTGTTCAATGTCACTGCAAGGCCACCTCTAACAACTTTGAAACATCACAGTGGCAGAGGGAGGTTCTTCATGACTGCAAATAAGCAAAAATTACTTACTGCTTCAAGAAGGGCAGGAAATACGGTGGGAAATATTGGCCCTCAGTCTCACCTCAGTACATGGGAAGGTTACGGAGCAAATCCTTTCAAAGCCACCTCTACTTTGAGTAGAGACTGAGCAATACGTCCTCCAGAGATCCCTTCCTACCTAAATTATTCTATGGGTATGATTTGTGCCTGAAGCCAGCGCTGTAAGCTCATGCACACAGGTGGAAAGAGGAACTGTCAGTAGTTTCTGGATACCAAATTAGAGACCAGATACTGTTTAGTAGCCGTGAGAAACCACGATATGATAGGTAGAGTGACAGAAATGTGAGATAAAAACCTTATGTTTGCTATGTTTGAACAGAGATGGTTGTATTTTCCTGTTCTACATTCCTATTGTGACTAATGTAAATACCTCTTGGTGTATATATATCTGTAACTACATCTAATCACACCAAAAATATATTTGAATCCATCTTCCTTATTTGTTTTCCAAATGAAATTACTCCAACGACTAGAAATTGCAAGTGAACCAAAGCAACAATAAATTATAAATGTTTACATGGTGGGACAGGTAATAAAATAAGCCCTTTAAGCAAGGAAATATCTAAATTACTAGTTCAGATTGAATATTAAATAAAAAGGAGCCACTATATGACAGTGATCTTCACTATCAGAGTGCTAACAAATAAAATATTACAAATAGCTCATTCTCACATAAGTCCTTCTAAAGGGGCTTCATCAACTGTAGAAAGCCATACAAGTGTCCATATTTAATCCGATCTCATTTGAACTTCTAATTAACTCAAAATAAAAAATAATTGTTCATTCCAGAGATCACACTGGATAAGCAACCCTGAAATGTTTGCTCTGTCTGCAGATGAACAAAGGAACATATCAATAAACTAATAGATTAGTCAATAGAAACTAATCACACGAAAGTTGGTTGCAAGCAAAATTTTCACCTAAGAGAACTGTCTTTTTATGTGTGTCTCAGTTAAGTGAATTCTATTATAATAGTGTCCAAACACCATTTCTCTGCATGTTACTTAATGGAGTTATATTTTTCACGCAAACTGCAAATTATACTGTAAACACACAAAAACATTTAGATATTAACATAATACTAAAATTCCACTCAAATACAATCAATCGCAATTTCATGGGATGTTCGAAATTCCACATCTACCTTCTAATTGTAAAATATGTATTTTAATGCCTGAAGTTGGGCAAATTAGATTGCTACTGTGTTTTATGAGAATAGATTGTCTTGTATAGTATGGTTTTCAGCTTTACAGCCCGTTACAACAAAAACTGGACAAAATTTTGTTCAAAGTGATTATCAACCCTTCATTTAAAATATCAATGGAGGAAGCAGTTAAATTCCTTTTCATAGTAATGACTAAAAGAAAAGTCACTGCCAGTTGCAGGCTACGCCCCAGGCCAGGCACTAGCTAAACTCGGGAATAAGGAAGGGCAGATGAAACTGATTGTAAAACCAAGAAGGTACTAAGAAAATTTCTGAGAAGAGGTCTGAGTGCAAACAGACTTGGATATGTGAGTAAAGACAAGACAAGATGAACTTTCTTTTTAGGGGAATGTAGGGAAACATTCTTCAGAGAAATATCTGATTCAACTCTTCCATTTCTCCTTCCATTAACAACAGCTTGCCAATCTCCTCAATACAGTGTTTCCTTAAATCACATATTTAAATATATATTAGAGTATTCTGGCCAGTTCTCTTGAACTGCAATTCCAGAATAACATGCTAAGCACTGAAATCCATTTAAGATATAATTTGTTTACACTAAGAAAGTGATTGTCTACTGTGTGATCCTATTTTGCGGCTCTGTCATTTCATCTTCATTTCTTCTCAAGTAAATTGCTTGTTCTCATGCTATAATCATAGCTTCTGCCTGAGATCATAGCTAACATTCTGCTGAAGCATGTTTCTGTTGAAGGCTGCTTGTTTCGTTCTCTTATACTACTTTTTTTTTTTTTCTTTTAATTTCTCTCAGTTAACCAACTCCCTCTCTCGCATCTGTCAACTGCACAAGATCAGCACCAGCCATTTTCTTGCTCTTTGTTCTCTCTGCAAAACAGACACTTCTTGGGTGCTTCACAGAAGTGCTGGGAAGCAACAGCAAACCCTATCACCCTGCCTCAGTGTGACCCCGATGTCTTCTGTGGCAGAGCTGACACTTGTGGAGGAGAACAACACAAGAAGAATTCTGCAAAAGGCTCCAGGAGAGTCCTTCATAAGGTCCTCTAATTTTTTTCCCCATGATAAAAGTCTTACAATGAGCTTTTGGAAAATAAGTTAATGCTTTACTGCAGCAGATATGACAGTTAAATGAATCATTCAGTCTAGAAGTTCAAGTACTTTAACTCTTTTGGGATGCCTTTCATGGTTTTCCATACATGAATTTTACGTTTCTCCCTATCACAAAACTCCTGGAGCTGGCGATTGAGTAATCATATTGGCAAGTCTCCCAGATCTCAGGAATTTACATTCATTTTACTACCACATTTAAACAAACAAAACAAATAAACAAAAAGGAAACAATTAAGTTCATGAATGATAATTACATTTTAGGATTACTTTCATCAAAGAACCAATGCCTGTTCAGTTCTGCAAATTATTTCCTGGCATATTGCTTTTTTGGAAATTAACTCAGACTACTGCTATGTCTTACAAACCAAGTGGATTTTGTGAATCTGCTGCAAAATACCTTGGGTATAATATATCAATCTTTTTGCTAAAATGAATGCAAATTTCTCTTATATTTCACTTTTATTGAACCCTGGAAAGGTGAAAAGTGAAAGAAACAAATCAACTTGAGGACCTCAGACACAGAATCAAAAGAGCAAGAATACTATATGTGTCCTTATGTGGTTATATAGCCATTTATAGTTGTCATCACAGCCCTTGATCCTTTTATTATTGTTATTACTGCTGTCCCTGGAAAGGTAAATGGGATGTGGGAATTTAAGTGTCAACGTTGCTTTTGAAAATGGTATTTAATCATCTGCAAAAAAGCAACAGACAAAATTAAACTCGGTGCCCAGCAGAGGAGCACACGGAATCAGGGTAGCTAACTTCCTAATTTTGACCCTGAAAACTTTCTGTGCAGATGCTGCTTAACACACAGCATCTAACCCTGCAGGAGGCTCAGCAGCCCAAGCCTTGGGAGGGTTGCACGACTCTGCTGTGCATCCGTAAGCTATTCTATATTCAACCACTAAGGAGCCTGAACCAAATGACAGCAGAGCAGTTGCTGTTGTACTCTCTCTTTTTGATATTCAGGAGCTAATGATGTATGCACTCCACGGGATATGGAAAACACAACTTTATTCTATCCTCCGCATGATAGAATTCAAACAATTTCCATAGTACTAAAGACTGACTTCATAACCGAGCTGTTTGCAGTTTTTGCTTCTGCTGAAGATGTATCACCGTGCAGGAAAAATAGGAGATTCACTCACACCCATTTTTCTTTGTTTTGGTCAGGTCTTCATATAATGCCCATTGATCTATGCTAGAAAGATAAGGCCACTGGCAATTACCAAGTTTCTATCCTTCCAAGCAATAGAGCAGTTGCTGTGTTTACATGCAGGTCATGCCTGAATAAGAATTGTTAAAGAAGAGCTTGCTAAATTAGTCCAGAGAATCACACAGCAATTTCATCTAATTGCTGTTCCTCAGAACTTTATTACAATCACAGAATATTTTTAATTATATTAAGAAAGGGAAGATGTCAAGTCATGATTTCATAATATGTCAGAGACTCCACAAAAAGAATCAGTAATTTTATGACTTATCATTGCAAACTATGCTCAGAGTGGCAAATATTGCTTGCTATTCAAAATTACCATCAGTTAAAAGAAAAAGCCTTTGTTGCCTCTTGTGTTATTGCTTTCTTATTTATTATTGTTTTAAATATAACAAATTTGACCCGACGATTTCCTCAATCTATGTTCAGCTGTACAAAGAATGCAGACAGCCAGATTTACTAAATATTGAATTTTTAGACAGCTCAACTAAAGTGAGATGAATTATATGAAAGTGAAACATCATCATCAACTTCTTCTTCAGCTGTGTTTTAAAAGAAAGCCTCTGTAACTGAAACTTCTCTATTGTATGTACTCTTAAAAATCCCAATGGATCAGATTGGGACCCTCAGGGATTTAGGCAGAGGAGTGCTTTTTCTGGATTATGATCAAGTTAATGGGAATGACAGGCATTAGGCAGGAAAAAGATAATACAGTACATAAAACTCATGCATTGCAGCATCCAGTGTTGACATTAGCCTCATATCCTAGCCATTTTTTCTGACCTATATATTTCTTACTGAACTGCAAGTTTTTAAGAAGAATTGGCTTGCAGATGAATAATTCATATACAGCAGGGCATTAAAGTATCGCACGCAATTTTTTTTTATTTTTAACATCACGCAGTACAGACCTGAGATTATGTCCTAGTAAGATTCTCTGAAAATAAACTAGAATGTATTTCAGTGTTCATTCACTGCATGGTTATTTGACACTGTACCTGGTAGGAAATGTAAATTTGGAACTAGTCAGGCCCGAGATCCTGCAGATATAGGAGCAGACCTGTAGCTCAGTCTTTAGAGATGACAACCCAAATTACACGGTAATTTCAGTCACCTTTTCCTCACATGCTGCCAGTTTAATAATTAGTATATTCTGCTGTATGCAGTAAAAGATTCTGGTAGGTTCAGTCTGGATGTGTGAATTTTAGTTTACGAGTTGATGAGGCTGCCATCAAAATGCAAATGCTTCACTCAGAAATGATTTATAAATCACCTCCCAGCCAGTAATGATTGTAATGAAGTAGTAATTAAACAGAGATACTGCTCTGTGGAGATCATCATACTGCTCTGTTGAGACACTTGAGGTTAGAAATAAAGTCTACATAAAAAATCATGGCTATCTGTCTTTATATACGCATTGTGTTAAATAACAAAGTTTATATTAAAACTCTTAAATTTCCGTGTTGCGGAGCAGCTTGACAATTCATACTTTTTTTTTTCCCCCAGAATATTGCGAATATACACTCTTGACCCCAAGATATGATGAGCCCCACCTGAGGTAGGGATGGGGCTGACCTGGCACACACACTTCAACATCCCGTCCTACCCTGGGCTTCTTCAGCTTGGAAAATGAGCTGAGCAGAGGCAGAGCAACTCTTTCTCTCTCCATCGAGCCCCGTAGCTTTGCATGCGAAACCAAGTTTCACGACATTTACAGCTTATCCACCATTTTGCCCTCTTTCCTCTACACCCGTCCCGCAGCCAGCAAAATAAGCTCAGGCATTTCATTCTGCATCTAGCACTCATTTATGGGCAGAAAAACACTTTAAGCATAATTATAGAATTACAGAAGAGACACTGAAGCTGTACCTTTGCTCTCAATTGCACTTTTCAAACACTATTGGTCTAAATACTGGCCTTGGTGTTTATTGATTACTATGCCCATCACTGATAATTTAGTAAAATGGTTCCCTGGCACCGAGTTTAGGGTTTTTTTTCAGCTTTCTAAAATAAAGTATTTTATCTCAGGGTGGGTGAGAATGTAACATTTTGCCAGATAACTTCTTGGAAAGGAATATGAATGGTAACCAAACAATTTCAGAATACACAAAAGCGACAGCAAAATTAACCTCATTAAAATAAGATGCATGTCACCGTCCTTACTGAAGTATTGTAGGATGAAAGCAGAAATCATATTTCCTATTGAAAATGTTAATGTTTCACTTGAGTCTACCATTTTGCTGTTCACAGAGATTACTCAAATTAAACTACGTCTGGTACCAGACAGCTTTTTAAAGAAATTATAAGTGAAATGGCTTCAACAAGCAATACTCATAGATTGAAAAAAATGAAAATCTACTAGAAACATACAGTTCTACAGAGAAAATTACAAGCATATCCCATGCAGACTCAAAAAACCAAGAGCGCCTGTTCTTCTGTGCCCATATAAAAGTGAATTATGTTCCTTTCTGTATCCAAAACCGTGTCTCGGTCTCTTTTGTCTCATGTTGAATATCTACATTCCCTGTCCTGCCTTTCTGTTTTGCTTCCTTCTCCTCATCAGCCTTGAAGGCTGAACATCTTTCACCTTTCCTTCCCTTTTCTCTTATCCCTATGGTAGTTTCTTCCCTTTATATTTTTTTCCACTTTGACTCTTCACATACCCTTCGGTCTCGCTTTCCCCTCTTATCAGAGCGTATATGAACTTTGCCGCAAGCACGGTTGTATGAAATGATTTTTAGTGCTGCCAGCAGCTGGGAGAGTATTGCTTTAATGATCCTTCATGCGAGTCAGATTAAAAGCCTCGAGCACAAGTGACCTGTAGTCCAGAACAAACCTTATGTTCCAGTCATCATACTCCACACCTTAGCTTTTTCCATACTGTAGAGCCTACGTATAACAGGAGGCAGAGACATTGTATAACAACAGCGATAAATTGACTTGCTTCATTTACACTAAATTTAAAACTGTATATGTCAACCTTGCGTATATATAAACTCAGTTTTTAGGAGTTTGGTTTCATGGAGCTCAATCAAGAGCTTCTCATGTTCTTTCAGAGAAAACAGTATTTTGTCAGTCTTCCATTTCTGAGGATACGTTCCTGCTCACACAATTCCCCCGGGCACATCTGGCAATATTGTGTTTTCTCACAACCTGGCAGAACCGGAAGTGACCGTGCCACATCTTTCATTTGTAAATCAGAACATTAAACGTTTCTCAGCTGATTCATCAAAGGATTTACAGAGCAGAGAACAAAATGACTCCAGTTGCAAGCATTCCCCTAAGGACTGAAACACCATGTGTTAGCAGATACTAGATATTTAAACAAATGTAAAAAAGGATAACGGTGCATAAAATCATAATAACTCAAGATAAGCACCAAATTAACACAAGTCTTTTATAAATTAGCTATCTTTATAAAAGCACTCAATTTACTAACAGCTCAGAGCCTTGTACACCATTTCTGATGCCGAACAAAGGTTTTACGTTCCCGGGAGGCTGCTGGCTCTATCTGCTCGGTTCAATAGGACACCTTGGCAGCTTTGCTCTGCTGGGGTTATGACAGCCTTGTTCAGGCAAACAGCAGAAGCCTGAGCAAGAGAACCATTTTCTGCAGGTAAATATTGCTCTGTATATACACCCTCTTACTTGCAGGATTCCTGTTACTCGCTACGTTTGCAAGGAAAGCTGCTACAAAAGAAAAGCTAAATTTAGAAATCTTTTTAGGCAGTTGGACAGCCCTTTATATAAGGTAGAAAATAATTTTCTTCAGACGATTTTCTTAATAGTGCTGTAGTTAATTCCAAATGAGGAGCGTGGTGGATTTTGGTCCCAGCTCCCTTATATTTAATTGGATGGCTGAGGCTAAAAATATTCCCAGTGGTCAACCATGCCACAGTGTAAGATTACATTAAATATGTCAATCATTGAGTTCAGGCAGAAGGGCATAAAGAGCAGCAGAACTTAAGTTCTATTATTAATGTTAAAGTGACTGTCGCATCAGAATAACAATACTGCACAAGTTGCTTGAAATAATAATGCATTTCCTGATATGAACTCTTATTAATATGATTAGGAGGTGATGAAGTACAAAGTAATGCCCCAAGTGAATTCATGATCATTTCCTGCACTGTCACACTGAAAAATTAATGTTTATAAGCTAATTAGACATCCTGCTCCAAAATACTGCGCTCTCAATATTTTCCATACATACAAACACATATAAATAAAATGGAAACATTTATTAAAGTTTCCTTATTCAATTTTTAAAATAGCTTGGTAAATCTATCAAATACTAAGTGGAAACAGCAGAGAAAGAAGTCATTAAAACACAATTATTACTTTAAAATATACAAGAGTCGCTACTGACATTGCAGTAGGAATTGCGGTATGGCACGTCAACTCCTGGAAACAGTGTGTTCAGGAGAGGTAATGACAGGTTTCACAACCATATTTAAGTAGGCAGTCACATAGCAGGGCCACAGCAATAATTTGGATCAGAGCTTTACGAAAACAAGTATATACAAAAGCTATTTCAAATTTGTATATTCTTCACAGAGAAATATACATCAATTCAGGTAAATTTTCTAACAGCATGTTACAGATTATTATAAGTTTCCCATGCAGTAGTTTCATTTATTAGCATACGGGTAATACTTATAGTTGGCATATTGAATGTATAAGCTGCTGTATTGCTAGAAACTACAATATATCTTTTTAAGGAACTTGAAAAAGCTTTTTTTTTTTTTATAAACTAAACTTTCTCTTCTCCTCCCTTCTTAGGACAGTGAAGATCTGTCAACTGCACCTCTTCTTGGGAGCTCAGAACGTAGGCAGGAGGTTGATGTTTCATTTCACTGGGTAAACTGGGCAGCCTCGGGAAAAGAAAAACACTATGTCCCTCTGAAAAGCCACTTGGCTCATACAGCAGCCTGAACATGCTTTTGCATTTAGTTACCTAAGGTTGATGTTACCCTATATACTGCTTATAAGGAATAACTCTTTCTTAAATAACATCATGCAATACTGCAGGGAACTGTCTCAGGCTGACTACAAGAGACTTTTCCAAAACAAACCTCCTGAATGGGTACTTTTGGTTGGAGACATAATTATTTATATCAGCTGGACCAGAAGGCCAAGCTTTGAAGAGAAAAGAAGGCCAATTTCTGTTATCTCTATAGAAGAAGTAAGAAGAAGCATTGCCAAAATACATAAGCTCTTGTACTCTTGTTCTTTAAGCCGCTTACTTTCTGTTAAAGTGCTAAATTTTATTAATGCAAAATTATTTGAGATGGTCTGACCAGTATTCTATGCATTTAATGAAGCACTTAACAGAAATATTTATTCAGCATGCTAACTGGCCAATTATCAATATTTATTCAGAAAACTGCAATTCAAAATGCTAAAAGCAATCTATATCTACATATGTATGTATAAAAATGTGTTCTTCTCCTGTATGTTTTCAGGCGCTTTATTCCATTCTTTTCTGTGATATTCAAGTAACGACTTCAGTACGCAAAGAGAAAGACTATTGCTGGGTCTGTGACCCCTGATCACAGACCAGCTTCAACATATAGGTAGTTGCCACCGGCAATAAAATCTACATTCAAAATTATTTAATGCCTGTGGGCTGCAAGACTTAACTAATTTTTGTTGGCCTAGGGGAGTAAAATTTTAAGAGTTCCTATTTTATGACTGTCATCTTCCCGTTCATAACAGTTTATCAGCATCAGAAGCACGGTTTCGGCTATTACTCGGGCTGAAACCAGTGTACTGGTTTTAGCTGGGGTAGATTCAATTTTTTTCATAGCAGCTTGTATGGTGCTGCGTTTTGGATTTGTGGCCAAAACGGTGTTGATAACAGAGAGATGTTTTAGCTATTGCTGAGCAGTGCTTACACAGAATCAAGACCTTTCCTATTTCTCACACCGCCCTACCAGTGAGTAGGCTGGGGGTGCACAAGGAGTCGGGAGGGGACACAGCAGGGGCAGCCGACCAAAGGGATATTCCTTACCCTGGGATGTTGTGCTCAGCAATAAATGCTGGGGGGCAGGATGGGGGAAATTCGGAGTTATGGCATTTGTTTTCCAAAGTAATGGTTATGGGTAATGAAGCCCTGTTTCCTGGAGATGGCCGAACACCTGCCTGTTGATGGGAAGTGGTGAATGAATTCCTTGTTTTGCTCTGCTTGCGTGCACATATTTGCTTTACCTACTAAATTGGCTTTATCTCAACACACGACTTTTCTCACTTTTACCTTTCTGATTCTCTCCCCCATCCCACTGAGGGCAGAAGTGAGTGATCGGCTGCGTACGCAGCTTCTGGCTAGGGCTAACCCACAACAGTCAGCAAAACACTTCTGCTGCAGGATCTTTTAAAGTACAAATTCTGACATCACACCTCTTCAGTATTTTTTTGTCAATTCAAATACCGAGTTAAAATAAATGGTCCCAGAAACTTTATCCCCATTTTAATACAAATGGAACATATTTCTCTAGAAGCATTCTGCTGATCTTTTTTATATTGCAGAAACAAATGTTCGATGGAAACCTTGATGAAAGCTTGATCATTCCTAGATGAAAGGAAGTTCAGCTGATCATTCTTTCATCTGGCAGCAGTAGCATTTTTTTCTACGTATGATCTGGAAGAAATTGTTTTTCATGCTTTCCACTACAGTGCTAAAATGTACAGTGTGGAGCCCCTACAGAAGACTTTGGTATTCACATTTTTACCAAATGTAAGCAAGATAAAAATGCTGAGAAGTCTTCTCAGACCCATGAGCCTACAGAGGCATGAAATAAACTCTGCTTGTGCCAAAGAATTTATCGTGGTCAACGTTGGACGTTATCTTTTTCTAGGTCAGTGAAAAAATCTGTGCGTGGACAGACTATCTCCAAGGAGGGAGAATAAACAGAAACTGGAGATACTTGCTACTGTGAAGCACATAATTGTACACCACAGGAACGATGATCATTGTAGAAATTGTTAAAGTAAAACTGTTTTCTGCGCACCTTTCATCTGCTAAATCACACCACGCTGAGAAGCACCTACTGTCTGAGCCTCACAAAGATCCCTGAGGCACTTCACAAATGAGCAAGTCACAGTCAGAGGCAGTGGGATGCAAGTTCCAGATCAGACGACAAAGCCCTAAGCTACAGGTCTTTGTTTCAGTTGCATGTTGGTATAATCATTCAGTCACTGATCAACCTGAGTGCTTTCAGAGCTGTGATAAGCCACGAAACATATGGCAAAGGATCACAACATAAGGTTATTGCTTTACTTTATTTAATACCTTTGATCTGTTCCCAGATTATGGTTGAATTCATGCCCACCCTTCAATTTGCTTCGGAACTGAGTGGAAAGAACTAATTGCATCAGATTAGGGATCTCTGTTGTCTGATCCCTGACACATTGCTGACGCAGGTCACAGGAAATATTAGGAAATCCCTAATCTAGCACCCCTGACTTCATTGGTGGGGTTGTGACAATCGCTGCACACCAAGAAAAGTATCTTTGACTTTATCTGATTCTTTAGGTCACTCTTCTCCTGAATGAACCTTTGGTTTAAGTTTTGTTAATCATGTTTTTCAATGTTCCTTTTCCTTAATTAGTCAACTTTGGAAATTGCTGTTTCTCACATTCTTACGATAGAAAAGAATAATATATTATAAAATGGGTATAATAACCCCTAGATGAAGGTGTGGTCTGTACAGTAATGATTGACAACCTTATTTCTATGTGCTCTATATACTATGTCATTTTATTTTTAATTTAGGTAAAACTGTTTTCCAAATCACGTACTGTGGTGGTTTAACCACAGCCAGCAACTAGGGCCAGGCAGCCGTTCACTCATTCTCCCCCCTAGCCCCCAGCATGATAGGGAGAAGAGAGAGAAAAAGGGAAAAAAAGAACCAAACTCAAAACTCCTGGGTTGAGATAAAGACAGTTTAACACACTGTAACAGAAGAGAAAATAAAAATAATAATGATGGTATACGAATATACAAAAGGAATGATACAATACAGTTGGTCACCACCCAATGATGAGTTGCCCAGCCCATTCCAAACAGCAATCGTAGATTCCTGTCCCCGGTCTCCCCATTCACCTATTGAGCATGATGTGTGTGGTAAAGAATACTCCTTTGGCCAGCTTGTCCTTTCTATGCTCCCTCCCAGCTTCTATGGGAAGCTGAAAAAGTCCTTGACTGAATATAAGCATTACTTAGCAACAACTAAAACAATATGTGTTATCAACGTTATTCTCATACTAACTCCAAACCACAGCCGCTACTAGGAAGAAAATTAACTCTAATGCAGCTGAAACCAGTCCACATGCCTTTTGCAATCTTTTTTTATCTTCTATATTTAACTTGAAATAATAATCTTAAAAGATGTGTACCCTAAGGTCAAAGATTCCTAACACATCATTAATAATACCATGGAAGGTCAGCAGCATACAAATAATCTGATCTAATAAACACGGTTTCTTAGTTGTTGGGTTTTCTTGTAAGGGCTGTTCTAAAAACTTTTGTTATATCTGCTACGCTGATACACCTTTAGCAACAAACCTGCCTTGCCCTAAGTCTAGGAGTAAACCCGCAGCGATAACACTGAAATAAATTCTGGTTAAGGATGAAGGTGACTGCATTCTTAGTTCAGCCTTTACTGGTGCAAGTACGTGGGCAATATTTTTCAAGCCATCGATCAAAATCAGCCAAGTCTCCCCACCTCCTTCCCTTAGCCACCTCAGTTAATATAAGACCAACTGTGCCGGATCGGACCAACCATCTACTACTTCAGTGTTCCAGCTCAGGTAGCAGCCAATGATGGATATCTAAGGAGAAGTGTAGGAATGGAGCACGCGTTCAGTGATAAAATGTCCTTCTCACTATTTTAGCTTCCAACAATTGCTCAGGGACTTCCTAATTCGTGGGTTGTTTCTGTGTATTCAGTGATCATCAGGGGTTTTTTGTCATGAGTTTGTTAAGAATTCTAGACCCCCTGTCAGTATAAGTTTTTTTATACAGATTAAGCCTTGATTAGATATTGAAACAGACAGTAAGAAGAGCATTTTCTGTCAATTGTTAAATATTCTGAGTATGGACTGCAAGCTGCCTCTGGTTGCCATGAAATACTCTATTAGTGTGGAATTAATGACCACGGTCTGCTTCTTGAACGTAGCCTGCATTGGGAGGTTTATGCAAAGTAATAGATCTTACATGGATTACAATTTGCTAGCAATTGTATGCTAACTCCCTCTGTGAATACTGCTAGTAAGGCAATAGCACACCTGAAACCTGTATTAACAAAGCAAGAGAAGTAGGCATCTTCAGAGGCTGATCGAGAGCCAGTGGATGAGGCAGCACACACGGGTGTGTGCTGAACTGCTACTTCTCTCCAAGACACAGAACCAGCTAAGCCTCTTGATTTCAGAGCTATATGAGTTCAGTGACAAAATTAGGTAGCATAAGCATCTCATTAGTGTTCTTAAAATGCTCTAGGCAAAGTTGTTTTCTTCTTTTCAAAGTCCAAAAATGAAGTACACTATCCTACCTTTACTGTATACCGACAGCATCCTCAAAGACAGCCGGTGTGAGGGACATTCACACGTTACCTGGAACTAACACCCCCATACAAACAAGTATTTAGTAAATCATTATCTACACAATTAACATGACTGATTTATTCTCCCATTCATAAAAGGGCTGAAGAAAACTAGTGAGGTTGTGAACTGCTGCTAATACCACGGATTTCTGCTGGCCAAGTTATAGTACTGTCACTCCAGAGATGTCAGTTGAGCACTGTTGATAGACATCCCCCACTTATTTACGAACCCTTTTTATTGTAAAAATGTTCTTCTAAGTAAAAATAATCTGAAAAAGCATTGGTAAGAATGGATCCTTTTAATCAGAAATACTTCAGGCAAAAAAGCAAATGTGTAAATTCACCTATACCAGAAGTTTTTATTAGAGTTTTGTTAGGCTCCAAGGAGAGGGGACAAGTGAATGGAGACCAAAAAAATAGGAAATACGGTGTCCAAATAATTTATCACAGACAGCCCAAGCAATTCAAGAAAGGAACAGAAATGCTTATAAGAGAAAACAGAGTCTTCTTTTGGAAGTTTTTCTTTTGTCGTGTACTGAAACAATGCCATAGCAGACTGAAAGTCCATTGAACCTGTCCCTCCATACCTTCTCCCCCTTCCTCATTAACCTTATTTAAGTAAAGCTGTAAAATGGAGTCAGTGTAGTTTTACTGTTGGTTGTGGAAAGTATTTGTGTTGATTGAATAGGCACTTTATATTTAAAAAGTTCATAGTTAAAAAAAATCAAAAACATTAGTATATTTCAATTAAAAGTGTATTTTTGATCTTAAGCTCTAATCTCCTTCAGATTTTATATTTTCATGTAATTTATACATCACTAAGGAGTTACAATAGCCTGTTGTGTCAAGGTCTGTGTGGGAAGAATTCTGTTCTCAAATTGAAGCCATTACCCTTCAGAATTGCTGTGGACCTTTCTCTAACTGTGTTTTCTCTATATGCAGACCAGCTCCCCACCTTAAGCTGAAATTCATGGCAAGTGTTTCTGGGTACTTTCTGACAGCTAATAAGGATCTTAAATGTGATTTTTCGCATGCATATTTCATAAGGTATTCTTCTGTGTTATAATATTTGTTACACGTATGCCTTTCTTTAATTTTAAAAACCGATTCTTTTTTGCACCAAGAAATAAGTACTATAAAGCCATAATACCTGGAACTAGCTTTCAGAAATCATTGTATATAGACATAGTTAGAAAAAAGTGACTTACATATATTTTTACAGTAACTGGGTTCTTTTAACCACAATAATTTCTTAACATAATGGCATGGAGCTGTTAGCTCCTAGAATGGATTCTCTCAGTTCACACAAACATGGAACGCTTTGATTTCAGTTTAATACGAAATGTGATATTTATCTTTACAGGAGTGTGAAGTCACCTATTTGCTTTCAGAAAATAAATATGAGAGAGCATACATGCAATTAAGGCATTCACAATCCTTATCAATATATCGACTTAGACAAACTCTCTCTGGCTGAGTAATTTAGTTTTGATACCCATTTAATATTTTCGCCGCTGCTGAGATTCCAACAAGGGTGTTAATTAGTGCCAATTGTGAAGCTGGTTTCTGTGCTACAGCCATCTGTCTTACAGAGACTGAATCATTTAATTATTTTAAGGTGTAATTATAGATGTCTCAAATCATTTAAGACCAACCATTCATTATTTTAAAAAAACACAGTGTTGCAGTCAGATACTAAAAAGGGTTTTTTTGCAGACAATACGGTTTAAATGATACACACTTGTAGCAAAGTAGAGCCATTACAGTAACAACCTTAGAGTAAAAGTCACAGATGAACAAAATCAAATTTGTCTAAGAGTACCCACAAAATGCAAATTTGTGGAAAAAACAAACTCAGAGTACTTTTAGGTTATAATTTTTAAATTTCCCGTGAGAATGTTGAAAGTTAATTTTGTTATATGGAATTTATGTGCAATTATTTTGAGCGTTTACAGTATTTTTATGTACATAATTATATTAATGACATGTCATGATAATAAAACTGGACCATTCCTGAAAAAAAAATTAAAACTTTAAACGCATAACTCAGTCCTGGCCCTGAATATGTAGCATAAAATACATTTATGTCTACTTGGGTTTTGTCTTTTGCTCTCAGTCTTGCACTCTCAGCCCTTAACACTGATGGCTCTGCTGAGGTGGACTGAAACCTCCCCCTGAAGCCCACCGCAGCAGTGAACTGCACAAGTGGCTTGACCCTTCCAGAGAGAGAAGTTATATCAGTCACATGTTGCACATCTGGTAAATGGGTACTTTTTACACTATAAACACCAGTGTTTGGCATTTTTATCTTATATTAATGAAAACTGTCAATGAAACAAGATAATAACATCCCAAGGTTTTAGTTTCTTTTACATGATATAACTAACATTAGTATATAATGCACATATACTATACGTACTATTTCAGAGATGTGATGAACAACTACTAAAGCTTTTTCCATGTATTAATTTGGATTTGCAAATAAAGAAATCAGGAAATCAACACATTACTTGGAAATCCTCCTTGAAACTATGTTCAGGCATATGGACCACAGAGAGGTGATTCAAGACAGCCAGCATGGCTTCACCAAGGGTGAGTCCTGCCTGACCAACCTAGTGGCCTTCTATGAGGGAGTGACTACATCAGTGGATAACGGAAGAGCTACAGGCGTTGTCTACCTGGACTTCTGTAAGGCCTCTGAGACAGTCCCCCACAACATCCTTCTCTCTCAATTGGAGAGACAGGGATCTGATGGGTCCACTGTTCAGTAGATGAGGAACTGGTTGGACAGTCAAATCCACAGTGTGGTGGTCAACGGCTCAGTGTCCAGATGGAGATCAGTGACAAGTGGTGTCCTTCAGGGGTCCATACTGGGACCAGTACCATTCAATATATTCCTCAATGCCATAGACAGTGGGATTGAGTGCAACCTAAGCAAGTTTGCAGATGACACCAAGGTGAGTGGTGGAGTTGACAAGCCTGAGAGACAGGATGCCATCCAGTGGGGCCTGGACAGGCTCAAGAAGTGGGCCCATGTGAACCTCACGAGGTTCAACAAGGCAAAATGCAAGGTCCTGCACCTGGATCAGGGAAACCCCCAGTATCAATATAGGCTGGCGGATGAAGGGACTGCGAGCAGACCTGCCAAGGACTTTGGGGTACTGGTGGATGAAAAGCTGGACATGAGCCGACAGTTCAGACGTACGCTCGCAGCCCAGAAGGCCAATCTTGGGCTGCATCAAAAGAAGCGTGGCGAGCAGGACGAGGGAGGTGATTCTACCCCTCTACTCCACTGTGGTGAGAACCCATTTGGAGTACTGCGTCCAGCTCTGGAGCCCTCAGCACAGGAAAGACATGGACCTGTTGGAGCCGATCCAGAGGAGAGCCACAAAAATGATCAGAGGGCTGGAGCACCTCTCCTATGAGGACAGGCTGAGAGAGCTGGGGTTGTTCAGCCTGGA
>JAOXJK010000023.1:97355101-97368360 GCA_025774025.1 Xenus cinereus | reverse complement strand
GTCATTGTTCATCTTAACACTATTTAAGTAAATGAGATATAGGGTTTAAGGACCTTAATCTGGTAGCGAAACCATGACAACAACATTGCTGAATGTTTTAAACCATTGATATGGATGGGGGGAGAAGAACAACTAAGGCCTTGAAAATACAACAAAATAACTCAAGTTCTCTTTTAATGATACAACTTAGCTCTTTATTTCCTGTAAAGAGGGTTATTTATTTTTTATATGCCTGTATGTGCTTTAGACTAGATTGACATTGTACTAGGGCGGTGGCAGAAAATTACTAAACACTGACACAGGGCGAACTACTGGTAAAACTGCATCTACCATGTGATCCAGTGTTTTTTAAAAGAAAAGACACGCCAAAAAGGGAAAAGTACAAATAGCAAAGACTGAAAACTCTTGTGGTTTTAAGTACTGCATCACTTGTGATGGAAGATGTACAGATGGCCCCAACTGTATGAATCACATTTTGTAAAAGAGAAAGCTAGTAGATGGTTTAAAGAAAGAAAGTGTTGCTGGTCGGTGAGCACATTGGGTGGCAGGAGACACCGAGAGGAAAGAAGGGTGTGGGGAAGAGTGGGGCTGGTGGGAAGGGAGCTTCGCTTTGCTCAGTGCCCAGGGCACCCATGAGACTTTGGTCTGTACGAATGGCTAGATCACCTGGGTGGATCCACTGAACAGCTGAACTGGTTGTTGAAATGATTCTCCCTGAGTTAATCAAGAGTGTGAATGTCTGGCTGAGCTAGGCAGATGGGTATGGGGGACACAAAACATTGGGCTCTAGGGTGGAACTTCAGCCCGTTGAGGTGGTTAAACCCAGATACACTACCCTTCGACTGCACCCAAAAATACTGAAGGCAAACACCCTTTAGATGGCATGCCCGGGCATCACCACTGTGTTTGGCAAAAATGCTTAGCAAAATGATTAATGAGGTGGCCACTGCATAGACTACCCACTGCTGCGCTGGGAGAACTGGTGACCAGGGCCCTTCTCCAGCAGCAGGACCCTAGCTCCTGTATCCCACGAGCAGTAGCAGAGACAAACCACTGCGTGCAAAGCCACTGAAACCTGCAGGGTAGTGGCTTGGCCCCCCTCCTTTATTTCAACAAGTTGTGATGTGAGAATGGCCTGGGAGAAAAGCTCTGCCAAAACAAATTGTAGATTGATGCCATTTTTCTCAAACAATGGTATAGCACACATCAAAGGACAACGCTTTGATAATCTGTTCAGGAAACTCGGCAAATAGATTACCGTGTAGTGTCCCCTCAAAGTGAGGACCAGAAGGCTGGAAAGACATTGTTATAGAAGTAGAAATAGTCAGGGTAGAGGGAGTGTGTACCCCAAACAAGCTGCATTGCAGGTTTAAATCAATTCTCCTGGGAAATCCAGTTTCATAACAGATCACACGTAGAACAAAGAAGTGTAAACTGTGCTTCAATGTACAAAAGACTTTCCAACCTCAAAGTAATAGGACAGTAAAACAGTGGCACGGACTACTAAAATAATAGCTACAAAAGAGTGAATCTGTTAATACCGAGGGAATCCCACTTGTAGGAAGTTGTAAATTCACTAAATAAGTAATAATCCCTATGGTAAATCCCATTCATAATGGGTTCACGTCAGTGGCTGCTCAGATTCCTATTAAATAGAGGTAAAACCCTATCAAAGTGCTGGAGATGAGGTTGTGGTTAACTGGGGATCGATCTGGGTGATGATTTCATAAATGAAAAAGGGTAGAGGATGCTGTAGACACTAGAGAGAGTAATTTAACAAAAACTGAGGCTTGGGTTATATCTAACACCTGGTCTTCTTCTCTTGAAGGAAAATGTGATGTTTCTGCAACATTAAAGGTTGGAACATATAGCTGAAACCTGTTTCTAGCAGGTTCTGTACTTACATTAGGATTTCAGCATGTTGCTGCATCACTCTGTTAAATCAAATTCCCATGTAATGTCAAGTAACTTTGAAGAAGTAACGTAAGTATTAAACATTAAAGCCTCTATGTGTGGAATATCTAAAAGACTCCGGGCAGAAAGTCATTGACTCTGCTCTAAGGTAGGAAAGACAAAGGTTACCTAGGGATTGTTACAGTGTTATACACTCCATTTCCAGATAAAGAAAAAACTGAAGATGGCAATGACCTGTTCTAGATAACCTTTCAAGACGATGATGATGATGATGTGCAACCAATGTCATGGTAGATTCCAAGGTGTTATAAAAGAGTGTAGATAGAAGACAAGATGATAAATCCTTCTTCAAGTTTGTTTTACCTGGTATCAGTGCCAAATTATGATGTCTCATTGGGTCTTTAATTACCCTCTGAAATGGAGTGATGGTGGAATTGTCTTCCTCTCATTACTCATACACCACAGGAGACCAGGACTCATCTTGCTTACCAGACAAGAGCTCTGTGTGGGTTTTACATTCCGGCAGATTTTTTCAGTCTTTCCTTTCTAATTAGCCTTTCCTAGCTCTTCAAGAAAATTTTGTATAATATGCCAAATTTAGCTCTTATTATTTTGAACAACTTGTTCAAAAGACAGCATGTTGGAAAAATAACAAATATGTTCTCGACCATATGATAGGTGAGAGATAATAACTGTCTTGGAAACAAAAAGTAGATACATCTTAAATGTCCTCATAGACTGATGGTCTTTATGGCGTCTATGTGCGTCTGACAAGACTCAATTATATTTGTCAATAAAAACATGGAAGGAAATTTCCTTTTAATTTATCTCTTTATTATTATAAATTTCATTAGTGGTAACTGCCTTTTTGTTTCAGCATGAAAATATAGAGGATGTTTCATTCATCTTACTGATTAGCACTGCTAATGAAGAAGCTGCCCTGAGAATGAAGTTGCCCATTTATAAGAAAAGGAGAGGATCATTGTGAACCATTATACAAAACATCCCTAAAACATCCCCTACTGCGTGTTTTACTTTTTTTCTTTGAGGAATATAAATACAGATTTTAGTAGGAGAACCCATGCATCTAATGGTGTGGGGAGCAGGGATCCATACTGACAGAAGCCCTGCTGGAAACCTGAAATTTAGAATTCTCTTAAAAGATTCAATGCAAGGGTTTTATCATCCTCTCACATAACCTTCTGGGATTCCTTCCCTCTTCACATGATCTTCTGCATAATACATTTCTACAGGAAAATGGAAGAGTGCAAAAGGCTACAGTAGTTATCGAGTTACTTTAGCAGTGCTGGTGAGAAGAAAGTGTTTACCTTGTTTAAACATTGACTTGTAAGGATTTCATTTATAAAGATCGCAAGGTTGAGAAATATCAACTATTAGAACAACTAGAACAACTGCAGAATCTTCTGTCGATGTTTCTTTCCTTGCAGAACTTAATAACACTTAATTTTAAATTTTTTTTCAAAATTTTTCAAGTTAATTCATTCAAACATCGTGTAACTCACTCACTGTTTCAATTGCTAAATTGTAATGGATTTCTACAACCCATGTAAAATCAGAGAAGAAAATCAATACTGTACTGGCAAGTCCACAGTCACATGTGAGACAAAGAACATAACAGAGAGTCCTCAAAACAAACTATATTGTTTTGAAAAGTAATATACCCATCCTGTCATCCATCCCCAAATCAAATCACTTCAAATCAAATCACATTAAATTTGTACCTTTAAATGGCATTAAGATAGCAGATGGTTGATTTTTGACATGAAAATGGGGGTTATAGCTCTCGTAGAATGATCTTTGAATGTCAAAATGTTTAGGTATTTTTAAGAAGATGGACCCTGAAAGCTTCTAAAAATAGTGAAATAGAGAAACCACATGGTAGCAAAACAAACAGCAGAGGTAACAGTGTACGGTCTATTCATTATTTCTATACTTATGTCCAAAGATGGGGAGTTAGGAATCTCCTAGAGAAATTACATTTAAAGAAAATATATGTTAAAATGTGTAATTTTATCATTAATTTATTTATTTTTAATTCTTAGGAATTTAAATCTTATTTCCACCCCAAACTACTCAGTGATATCAAAGTTCTTCATGAATAGTCATAACAGGTATTTCTAGGTCAGTTTTTAACTCCTTAGGAAGCAGTACAGCTTAAGAGCAACTAGAATAAGCTGCTCTTAAATTGACAGTATAGTTCTCAATGATATCCACATATACTGAAAAGAAAAACTGCTGTCAAATCAGTTTCAACACACATTTGCCATCAGGTTGAGCCTATTACATAGTGAGTGCACTCATCGGACAAGGTTACGGTTTCATCTCAGAGAATTGTGCAGTGTTCAGTATTTTATGACTTTTTTGCCCCTCTTCAGCAAATTATTTATTTGAATAGACCTAAAAGCATAAAAGATAAACAGGATAGTATATTTAAAATATTACAGTAAGCTTAATTACAAAGAAAACATACTCAACTGAAAAGTAAATTATATTCTGCTTATTTTTATTAGTGTCGTATGTTTTTGTCTTTTTATATGCTCTGTCATTAGCCATAGGATGGAACTTAATTTTTAAACAGGTAATTACATCTCATTTCTCAAAGAAAAAATTCTTCTTATATATAACCATATTATACTATTTATGCCTCTAAAAGTCCAAAGAAAATGTCAAATCTTTTCAATTACTTATATTCTTTTTCCTCTTTATTGTACTTCTTATCATACACTGCAGTCTTAAATATAAACATCCATATGTGTGTGTGTGTGCATGCATGCCTTGAAGGTGATTAAGCTATATTATTACTATTCTAGAGATCATAAAATGAAGCACAGAGATTCTTTAACCAAGATGCTCAAAACGTACTCAGATACCTAACATAGAAATAAGAGTTTAGTATTTCCTGTTCTTTGACAACCTACATCAAAGCAGGTCTACTTTACAACTAGTAGAAATCATCAAACTGCCATATTTTCAGAAGTAAACATTAGAATTGTTTTTGCAATCTTTCAGGACTCAAATCTGCCTTTTATCAAAATTGGAGCAGTGCTCTGACCATGGAAATTAACTGACGTAGCTTTTAGAGGTACTAACTCAGGTTTATCAGTCCTGTCATTCCACTGAACTCATGAATAACCTTTAACCTTTTCTCCTCTATTTTATGTTTTATATTTTCTCTTCGTCCAGCTTTCCCTGCAATCTAGCACTACTAGACTGGAATGACCATTAAACATCAAAGGTGTCAAAAATCTTTCATAGGTCTAATTCAGCAGGATGTAGGAATGGATTGGTAAGACAAAAACAAATCCTAGGTAATCATTGGAGAAGGTGTAGCTGTACTTGACTTTTCCAGAGCATAGCATACACATCCGAGGGTGCCTCTCTCCTGAAGGAGTAGAGCTTTTCATGTTTTACTCCCCTGTCTTCTAGTCCCAGTTAAGTTTCACAAGTTCAATGTCCTGAAAGTTAAATCCCCAGAGGGACTTCTCACAGTACATCTAATGTGTACAGACAAGCTTGAATTCATCACAGGGCACAGCAGCAACATGTCCAGAAGGAAAAGGAAAGATGGCACAATGCAGTCAACTAAGTGTAGGAATCACTCTGGAGATGTAATCATAGTTGTGCCTACGTATATAAATCTATATGTACGGATACATATATATATTTATCTCATTCAGAATTTTAGCTATATATCCTTTTTCAACTGATTGGCATTACTGTCCTAATTCAAGTGCTAAATACTCTGAATTTAATTTCTATGATACACTGCATCTTGTTCACTATATACGGAATTAAGTTCCAAACACGTTCATAATTCATAAATTATAATTCATTATTCATAAATTTCGCACTTAAGAGTGATATACCTAATGTTTACTCTCATAGTATCTAAGTTTCCTACTAAAGCGGGTAAAACACCTAGTGAAATCAGAAAGATCTTCCCCTTGCTTACCGAAAGCTCTGATTTAGACTTGGAGCGAGCTTTCAGCCCCTCACAGTCACCGGTCACACGCCGCAATTTGCAGTCAGTTACGTTGCACTGCAAGTTCTTTCCCAGACATCCTCCGTTTTCCATTTCACATCTATCTTCTTCCAATTATTTTACTTTTCTTCCTGGCCAGTAGCAGAATTTTTCCTCCCATCTGTGCCCTGCTGTTCTTTATTAGACAGAGGAACAATTCAGACTTCTGAAATGGAAAGGTTCTGCTCACTATGATAACAAATATTCAGGCTTTCTTTAAACACAATCACTGGGACATACTTTAGGTAGAGTTTACCATCATATTAAGTCATAAATTAATTTTGAAATGTGTTCCACAGTATAAAATAAATGACCTTTTCAGAAGAGATTAAAATACCATCAAAATGCTTCCAAGATAGCTTTCTCCACCCAGTTCCCATTTCCTTAACTTTCCTAAGTATCACCTTTTTATTTTCTTTGCTTCTTCCGTTATAGATTGCCTTAAAATAAGCACACGATGTAGATGACCCGTGGTAACTATGTTGAAAATACACTCGCAAATGATGGGCCATTTTAACAATAAACTGTTTTTTAACAGAGCTTTGTATACAAACAAGTTTTAAATGTGCATAACATGCATTGAGCAAGATCAAAAAAGAGATTAGCAACACATGAGAGATGTAGTTGGTAAATAAGTTATATGAGGATAAAAATTGTGTGTCATTTAAGCTGTGGCCTGGAGCATACCCTACCCTAGAGCTGCTTGCCCAGTTATTTTGTCAGAGATTCGTTTAACTCCTCATAACCCAAATTCATGTAAGCCACTAGAGATTCCTGCCTCAGATACACCGTTTTTACTAATATCCTCACATATTGGATCAAGCACAGACGTACCACATTTCTCAGGCTACAACTATGCTCCTGATATTTAAAGCTCTGCTCTACTGACCCTTGAGTACAGCATTTTCACCCTCCCTAAAGAAATCACGAAAGCGCTGGGAAGTGAAAGCCTCTACGTTGGAGTGGAGACGATTACCGAGGAAGCCCTTTCAACTTGTTCTGGTAACATCTGCTCATCACAACTGGGCCTGCTCCTGAAATCAGGAGTATGTTCTCTAATAGCTCCTCTGTCAATTCCTCTTTCTGATGCATCTTTTCTCTCTTCAACTCCCCAACATTCATTTACCAGAAAAACTTATTTATTCTCATTCACGAATATCAAGGTTTTCATCTGAAGGAAGCTGGCAGGTCCCATTCCAATAAGCAAAAGAGTCTTTCAATCTGCAATAATATTGGCATAGTTTGTGGCTTATGAGACACATTTAGATTATCATGCTGTTCTAAAATCCACTGGTAATTTAAGTCCTCTAAACAACATCTTAGTATGAGAAAGGTACACAGCAAAGTGAAGCTTTAGTGGCTGCCTCAAAAACCAGAGATTGTCATTATAAAATAGTGTTAGGTACTGGTATTTACAGATTTTGTAAACGTACAGCAGTGAACCAGACTGAGAGAGCTTACTTAAAGGATGCTACCAATGTGTTTTGGCCATGAAAAGTAGCTTCCTTAACGAAGGTAAATCAAATATGGAACCTTGGGGTGGTGGGGTGGAGCGGGGGTGTCAGTACACACATTTCTCTATGTGAATACAGAGAGAGAATTTTACAGGGACAGAAGGCTCATCACGGACCTTAGCAACAGAAAAGATAAATCTCTCTTGTACTCCACCAGGTTTATATTTTATTTATCAGTTATGGTCTCTTTTCAGTAGTGCTGGAACCTCAGATAACATGTCACTCTTGCCCCAGGGACACAGTAACCATTTTTGTGTAGCGCAGGAAGAAGAAAGAGGCCAGGAACGGGTTACCACATAACTGCTACTCGTGTAATACATTGATTTTCCCTTCAACAGTTCATGTCTTGTTCTGATGCAAATGTCTAGCATTCACTACTCTAGTTCTCAGCCTCCAAATTACACAGTTGTAATATACTCCCAAAACACTAAAATTAAATTGTAAATCATCGGATTAAGGGGACAATGCATTAAGTCGTTATTAAATCAGGTGTATGTAAAAGGAAGAGTTCTGAAGATTTCTTTTTATTTATTATGTGAGACATCCTATGATTTCCATATGCCATACCATCCCCATACCATGCAATTTCCCCCCAATTCCATACCACATCTCATAATTTCTAGTAGATTTACTTTAGAAGGGATACCAAGTATCTGACAGACAAAGGAGGATGCCAAACACCTCCCTAACCATACTCTGCATTTTGTGTAACTGGGCTTTTCGTAGGACTCGACAGGGAAGCTGCATTCCCTGTTGCTGAGGCATCACAGTAAAATGCACTCAGGTGAAGAAAGTAGGCAGAGAAGAAGCTGCAGCCTCCTTTCCCACCCCACCAGTGTCTCTTTTTCTGTCAATACGGCTCTGTTGAGCAAAGACTGGACCCTAAAAAGGTCTCCAAAAGACTGATTAATTAATTTATCCAAAGGTCCTACCAAACACGGAAGCAACTCTGTCTCTGGCATCTTGAGCAGTTGTTGGAATGGAGTACCTATTGCCTCAAAAATATACTCCACTAAGGCAAACCAAAAGGTTTCTAAACTTTCTGAATGCACTATAGAAAGCTTGTGTACAATATCAAGATTGTTTAACTAAGCTACTAAAATCATTAGCTACTAAAATAATTTCATAAAAAGATAATGAGAAGAGACATAAATGAAAGAAATATCTAGAAAGCATTTTTTTTTACCTCAGTGCATGCAAGCCCCTAGCCCTCTTATCCACACTACCTTATTTGCTCCCAGTCTGCTAACTGGTCCCTGTTCTGGTGTTCCTAAAGGAAATTCCGTTTGGGGTTACAGTAATCATTCCCTTCTTCTGATGACTGACTGTCTCTCTGTTTTTCGGTGGCCATAAGAAAAATCTTTCTTTCCTCACAGAATATGTGCCTCTGAGAAGCCGGCTGTGAAAACCTTTGGTGAAATAGCTTCCTAGTTTGTAAGGTAATATAACTAGCAAAAAAGGCAATAAATGGTCGATTTTTAATTTTTTTTTCCTGTTTTCTAGTGTGCCCTCTCATCTTCTTCAGCTTTGTCAAACATCTTTGAACAACTGTAATACACATAGTATTTACTATTCGTCAGCACCTATGTAAGATGTGCAAGAAAAAATGTAGTTTTGGCATTCTAAGCAGAGAATCATTCAAATATGGAAAAGTTGTGTTCAAATAACCAATAAAGAAATATGTCAAATTTATTCCCAATACAATTTGGAAGTCAATATTTTACACTCTTTATATATACTGTATATATGTATATAAATGTATGTATACTGAATTAATCAATCTGTTGATTGATGATCAATCTTTTTATGATCTTTGAAATGACATATAATGTAATTTATTACAGTAATATGTTCAGATTGAGGTTATCAGAAAGCGGATTCCCACTCTGGAAATAATCACAAATTTCTGGAAAACCTATGCATGTCTCCCTTTTTTCTTCTGTGGAATTATGGTATGAAAGCAAGGAAAGGCTACTCTTGAAAAGATTTGGGAGTAGAGAACAGATTGTAATGTTTTGTTGTTAGTTCACAAGGAAAGGAGCAAATCCTGGAAGCATGATTTTCCCTTCAACTCCAACACAATATTCTAGGAAGATCGGTTCATTTTTCTCTCAGAAAGATTATGGAAAGAAAACAATCCTGGTTTTCAAATTCTCCAGCATGAGAGATTTGGGGGGAAGTTCAGCAGCAGAAAACATATTAGAAGTTGGCACTCATAGCTTAAGCAGTTTAACATACATAACATTGCCCCTGAAAGCTGCAGGAAGTGCTGCCAACTTCTACAGCAGTATTATATGAGATAACTGAGATTATTGATATCCTTCATAAAAGGCTAAAATCCAGATTAAAATGTTTGTGTAAGAATGATAACTACATTTAAAAGGTTCTTGAAGTGCTTTTTCAAAGTCTCAGAAAGCAGAGAATAAGTAAACCAGACAAGATATTTAAGATTCCTTATAATATGTATATGGGTAAATATAGCTGTAAATATGATGATTCTGTTAATAAGAGCGTATGTGTGTTTCAAGTCTGTCGTGCACTGAGTGGGACAGACGTGTACCTTTAACAAATGCTAATGAGAGAACTAATATTTCGTATAACTCATGTTGCCTGCTGACCACAACTCTTAGGTTTAATACTCAATACAAATAAAAATGCTTCTGCTACAACCATACAATTTATCTTAGAGGCGATATTTCACATTTGCAAAGTGTTTAAAACCCACTGATTCTTAAAGAACATCTCTGTAATTAACTAAAGATTGTTTATCTTTGTTTTACAGAACTGAGGCAGAGAGGAAAACCAATTTGTCCAGGCTTTCATAGTTAATCAATAATAGTTAGTAAATTCAAAAATATCTATATTGCTGTTCCTCGCTTACAATTCTAAAATAAATGTACTATACCACCAGTATAATCATCATCAATACCAAACAAAACAATGGAAAAAATACTGCTGATATACTAGAATTGGATCTGACAATGTCTTCACGTGCTTCTTTCTTCACAGAACACAGTAAACCAACCTTGATTAAATAATTACTCCTGTTGGTATCATCATTTGCCAGTGAAGTAGCAAAAGTGAAATATAGGGGGATATGTCCAAATAAAAAAAACAAGTTTCCTTTAACACCAAACCTGCATAAAAAAGTAGAGTCATACACAAAAGCTGTCACCAGGAAAGGCTAAAACTGCCCGCATTCAACCATGTGTCCTAATCACTGAACTTCCTTTCTTCCTTTGAACAGAGTAAATTCATAATCTTCAATACACAAATACAAGGTTTCGACAGGGGATATGGCAAAATACTCTTGCATGCGATATCCTATAGCTTGATGATTAATAACTGCCAAATTGTATATTAATTATATGTACATGAACAATTTTCTTGAAGGTCAGGTCCCACAGAAGAGAGAACGGAATTTCACATACCACAAAATACATGAGTTTCCCTAGACAAAGGCTTGATCCTGCAGACTTTTGTCACGAATGCCCTTGCTCATTTTGGGTTCATTTCCAAGAAACATTTAATCACATGAGCTTTTTTTAAATGTCTGGAAACGACCTCAAAGCACAGCAAAGTGGCTACTGACATCCCAGTGAGGATGATGCCAAAGTTTCTGTGAGGGTCATTCCATCATTCCAACTGTCTAAATAAGCTAGCTCCTTTTTATTTATTTTTTTTTCAGTGTGTCTCCTTTGGGAAATTTTATTAAAAAGTGAAGTTGACAGATGGCCCTGCCTCCCTTCTCCAGGTAACAAATGCTGGTTTATTGACCTTCTTATGACCAATGGTTCAGGCTTGGCTGCCTCTAACACAGGAAACAAATGGGATGTACTCTATTGAAATTCTACACTTGACAATTTCTGAACTTCTAAAAGTGTAATTTCATATAGGATGCCCTTAGGTTGCTTTTTAAAAAAATGTTGTCTGCAAATTGAATTTACTAATAATTTGCTTCTCTCACAATCCTTTAGGAAATCCCTGAAATGAGAAATAGATGATAAAGCAGAAAAAGAATGATCATGAGGCACAAAAAATATCACTGTATCACAGGTTCCTAGAGATATAAAAGAGAAAGACAGAAAAAATTATCTTCTTTATAGTCCTCAGATTTCTGAAAGAAAATGTTGGAGAGAACTCTCCTAGAATAAAGATGCAAGAGAGTTCCTTAGACATTTTGCTTTATATGTAACAACTCTGATTATGGAAACACAGATAAAGAGGGTCTAGATCCATCAAGCAAAAGCTCATTGCACAGAAGTAAAGGGATTTATTTTCCTGAAACTGCCTGTAAATAAACTACTAAATAAACGAACATTAAATATAATCACAGAAGAGTAAAATATTCTCTAACAAGAAGTTTTGTTACAAGGCAATCCCAATTCAGAAACAAGTTATTTCAATATATATTCAAAAAAACCAATTTCGATTTAACGTAGTCTTTACAGGCAGACTTTTCTGAATGCTATTGATATAAGTAACGTTTGACTTGATGTTTTGAATTAGACTCCATCTGTCATCAAGGTCACTTGTAACACAATAATCTCAGCAACAAAGAAAAGGGTTTATCTGGTATCAAGTAGTTTTCTGGTTAAAACTACTTGGATTTTGTGAGGCTTCATGTATTATTTAAATTACTAGATCCTACATTTTAACACTCTTAAAGTTATCCTAGGATCTACCTCAGACAAATATCCGAAAGCGCAAAACTTCCAAAATAACAAAAGCAAACCAAAGCAAATTTAAAATGTTTCTCTAAATCTATCTCAATTCTCAACTTTTAATTTTGTATGTTCAAAATTATAGCAGCTTACTGGCATCCATAGGATGTATTTGCACAACAAAGTTAGAGTCCTTCCTACAAAAACTCAGCAGATACCTTATACTGTGATTGACAAACCTGGTAAGTAAAAACTCCTGAAGGTACTCAACATAAGCAATTCTGGGATGGTTTCTGTAACATAGAGCAGAGCACGCAGAAATAAAAAGGACTCAGTAGCACATGTCTGCTCTAAGAACAGTCCCACCCAGGCACAGCTACCAGGGATACTCAGATGTTGGAAATCACTCAAGTTAACCGTGCCTCAAAGGCACAACTACAGAATTTCATATATAAATTAGAATTTCTAATGGAAAACCAAGCCAAGCAAAACCCGAACCAACTCCAAGATAATAAAAGGTTACAGCAATATTATTAAATTAAAAATACTTAAGTAGACCTAAATATCAGCACACAGTCATTCATATTGTTCTTAGCACAGTCCCAGCCACAGTTTTGACCCAAGCCAAATAGCAGTCTCCAAAGTGTGACTCCACACACCTCAGGGGTTAATACAGGCCAAGGAACATTCCTAGCAAGTACCTTCAATGTCGTCACCCCGCTTGGAAGACAGAAAAGAACTTAGCTTTATGGAAGAAACCATACCATACCAGCTGGTCTCAAAGCCAGAGAAAAGCTTCAGAAACTGTTTTCTGGCATGTCTAAATGAACTAATCACAGAATCACAGAATCTCCATGGTTGAAAGGGACCTCTGAGATCATCGAGTCCAACCACATAAAAAAAAAAAACAAACCACAAAAAAACCACCACCCACCAACCAAACCCCACACCAAAACCAATACCACACACAACACCCCACCACATCACACCCCACCACAAACCAATGATCTTGGGCACTAGAGCATGCCCTGAATTGCCATGTCTACATGTTTCTTAAATCCCTCCAGGGTTGGTGACTCCACCACCTCCCTGGGCAGGCTGTTCCAGTGCCTGACCACCCTCTCA
>JAOXJK010000023.1:97340564-97355001 GCA_025774025.1 Xenus cinereus | reverse complement strand
CGCTCCAGCACTTCAATGTCCTTCCTGTAGTGAGGGGCCCAGAACTGAACACAGTACTCAAGGTGAGGCCTCACCAGGGCCCAGTACAGAGGCACGATGACTTCCTACCACTAATATACCAGTAATCAGAGGTAACAGGAACTTCGAGGAATTATGCAAAAGAAAAGGAGAAGTGCTGGGATCCATTGTTTCCTCTTTACAAGTCATCTTTAATTAAACAACAAAGGCTATCTAATTAAAGCTTTGATGATCTGCACTGTCAATCTTTAACACAGCGTTTAGCCTTGATGTTTGCTACTTCAGATTTTACAAAGTTGACTGGCCAGCTTCTTTTCCTTTCAAAGTAAAACGGATGAAGGAAGCTATAGAGAAATCATGCAAAAGATCTGGCTCTCTTTTGTAATCAAGAGCAACTCTGTCCTGGATTTCTACATCAAAACAGTCATCTTAAGCTTCACTCAGAAATCAGCTGGAGAAGACAGAGAATGAGAATAATGTGATTTTTATAAAACTTCTACTTAATTAACAAATTCACAATAGCTTTCAACTCTTATGTATTTTTGTTAAAGTACAGCATCTCAGTAGACCAGAACATGTTAAGCAAGGCTTACAAGGCTTAAGAAAAGTGATGTTATTTTATAGCTGTAAGTATGTTTTGCAAATACCCTGAGCAGATCCTCCTTGATGTCTATATTCTCCATACGTTCACTGGGACGGGACCTGGACACTGCTCTGTGGGAGCTCTGCCTGCAAGACCTGACCCGTCAGCTAAACGGGAAATGACAGCAGCAAACACACTGCCCCTTTGGCAGGTAATGCTGATGCTTTTGATGACCAGGGACATGCCACAGTACTTCTCGGTCAAGTGAGCAGACCCATACAGGCAACCACAAAAAAACCCAGGATGACAGCCGGGGAACTCTGCTGTTCTCTGAACCCCTGAACTATGACTGGCAGCTCAGCCTCCAGGAGAAACAGCCAGCTTACAGGTACAACTTGATTAAAATCTAACCTGTTCTTCAACTTACCCGATTTAAGAAGATTTCGTTGCAACCAAGCTGTTTTAGCATTACAGTACACGGTGCCATTTCCCTTGTATACTAATCCATCACACAGCTTAGTGTGATAATTACGTGTGTTCCCAAAGTATGACAAGTTTAAAAGTGGAATTAACAGTGCTGCTAGTTCAGCAAAACAGTAAATGGGGAAAAAAGCATTAAAAGTGTTTCCTTTACTTCTTAACTCGTGATCAATATACATTTTATGCTTTCATTTACCAAAGCACTGTAAAAGTGAATTACCATTGATATTAATCTTAAATTGCTTTCCCCAATAATGACATACTATATCCTGCACGATAAAGAAAAAGCATTCATGACAAGAAAAAAGTCATCTAGGAACTAAAGCAAATTGTTTCATAGAAAACTGTAATATCACACACACAAAACATTATCAGCTGCAAAATTAACTGCCTAATTTAAAGTCTCAGTCAAGAAACAGATTCATTTTGCTATGTCTGTGCAAAAGAGAAATGAGTCTACATGAATCATTAAAACACAGTATGATATAGTACTGCTTGGTTCTAGTTGATATTCACCATAAATCAATAGTAGTAATCTTGTTCAATACAATGAATACGATATTTCAATGTAGGATACACAGGATATTTTATGCAAGTATTCTAAATGAAACAGATCTGTTTCCTTTGCATTCTGTCGAATCCCAGGAAAGATAGATAACTGCGATCAATAAAGCAAGATTAACTCTATTCAATATCAAGAAATTTTCAATACCACTGTCCAGAAGATTAATATCTGGAGATTATACCAGCAGTATGACAAAGCCAAAGTACCATATGCCAAGTTCTAAATAAGGACAACAGTGTGCTTTCTGCATTACTGCTTCTGTTATTATTGACTCTTGTGAATGACAAACTTACACAGATTCATTTAGTTTCATTAATATGTGAACTTACAAAGCATCTATTAACATGTCTATCTGTGTGAATTGCTCAGTACTTTTTTTAGTCACTCACAATTTTGCATTCTGTACCATTCAAAAAGTCTGTCCACTTCCCTACCCGTTTTCAAAAGCAATTCCTCATATTTTGTATATACAACGTAAAAGCTGTATTTATCTAGCAACCGTACAAAGCAGACGGCAAACATATTTGCATGTTTTCCTATGACTAAACTAGCTGCTAAGTTTTTTCTTAATAAAAAATATTTTGTCAATTCATGTGCTCCACCTTAAGAAAAGGTTGTTTATTTAAAGAATATAAAACTGGGAAAATGCATCCTTTGTCTTCATGAAATTACATCCTTTTTCAACTGAATTGGAAATGTTACAAAAGTGTATGTAAAAAGGAAAGAGAAAATATGGGAATTAGCCACTTTATCAATAAAATTCTTATCTGGTTTACAAGCTACTAAGACATTTTCACTTGAAATACTTCAGTTTGTATCAGTGCCTTTGGTTTCTGGCACTTAAATCTACCTATGTACCAGAGATACATAAAGTAGATGATTTTTCTTCTTTTTATCTACATTTTTACTTTCTCTAGCAAAAAAAAAAAAAATTAATAGGTGCACTTATTTTTTTATATTAGTGTCTAAATAATTATATAGATACTGCCTGTCTTTGAAATTTGATTGCCTTAGTGTTCTGTGTTAACACTTAATAGAAAAATCCTTAGTCAATAAGTATTTGATTAGAATTGAGCAAAGAGTGTATAAATGATTTTAGGAAAACACTCTTAGGCACCCAAAGGATATTGAAATCCTTTACAATAAGCCATTTTGCAGAACCCCCCCTCTACAGGATGTTTCATACGGTGTTCTATGCAATCTGTACAAAAGTTGAGAAAATTTTATTCTAAATAAATAAATATGATCGTTTTAAATATTATTCTATATTTACTAACAAATATTACCCAAAGAAATTTTAAAACTATTCTGCATAGAAATATTTATTTTATAAAAATATCTGTATTTATATTACTTACTATTTTGAAAGCCTTTTACTGCGTGAGGCATTTAAGCAAAAAGGTTTTATATATCTTACTAATGAGTAATGGTATACTTGCATACGTAATACATGAAGAAGCACCTTCTGCACGTGAACATATTTTAGTCATGTTAATAAGTCCTACTGAAGGGAGTTCAGATAAATAATGTTTAATATTATAAGAATAGCAAGACATGGTTTAGAGGGAACACGGCAATTTTATTGAAGTGTTATATGAGCATCCTGTCACCTTAGAACTACCTTAAAACTACAAAAACTGACCTAACCTATCTGGTACTTACCTGGGGATCTCCAGAGAGTCTGTCAGCCAAGATGATCGACAGAGTATTACTGATATATTGACTGGCCTTCTACTCCCTCTTATGAAACTTTTTAAGTTTTCTATCTCAGTATTTGTCACACCTAGACATCCAGGCCTTTGGCATAAATAGAAAATGAAAATACCAAAACCCTTTAGAAATAATATCAATTTCATATAATAATTTTGATATAGTGCTGCTAGCATACATCATATTTAAAATGCCATAATATTAGAGTAGTTGTAGTCAATGGAGTAGTTGTAGTCAATGGAAAGCAGTTTGAAATCTTTCAAAGTATAAAGCTTAACAAAGTTGTTTCTTACTGTGCTCCAACAGATTAAATCTGCAGGAAGGCAGATGGAAGGATATGTTTTTTCAAATACTGTTCCTTTTTTATCTTCTAATGATTGCAGTGCTATCAAGTTTTGTTTTTAAAGTTTTTAAAAAATATTAGTTACCAAAATTATTAATCTATAGTGGCATGACTTCTGGCAGAGGGACCAAGTTACTAACATTTACTCAAGTCTCAGTGCTCTAAAAAAAGTAAGAGCTATGCAAGTATAACAAGACTTCATTTTTGTGAAGCATGGATTTTAACGCATGTAGTCTTATCACTTCTGCTTAAGTTTAAGTAAAGCTTTAAATTATCTCTTTGGAGCAAGCAAAACTAAAGCACAGATTCCAGTGTTTTCTGTTAAAATACCCTGCGTAGTTTTCTGTTTAAATCCTAATGATGCCTTCTCGCAAAGATAAAATAATTATGGTATTTACTGAATAAACAGTATGTAGAATACTAGTCATCCTGCTTTATTACATATCTTGAGTAATAAGAACTACTGTTCTGTGAAACTATCCTCCCCCTTCTGTTTTCCTTACAAGACTAACACCATAATTTTTTCAGTCACTGCACCGCAAAGTGCTTTCACATTGAATGTTGAGGACTACTCTTTTTCTCCCAGCATAAAGGAGGATATGACAGTGCACATGCTTGACTCTAAAGAGGGCAAGGGGAAGCAGAAAAGCCAAGGGGTGCAGTCTTATATGCACATCTCCATCCAGATGCAGGTTGCTGATGAGAAGATGAGGGGAATGTATGACCCTTTGCTTACTCAAATTCTGCTTCAACCTCTAGCTTTATCCACCCCCTGTTCCAGAAAGACCTAAAATTTCCCAGGAAACAGATAAAGAAAATTAAGTACCTACTTGGAAATTCCTCTCATTTCACGTCTAATATTTGTCTACGTAAACAATTAATTAAATAATTATTTAAAGAGAAAAATGGGAGTAGGTAACAACGCATGTGTCCGCTGTGGTCAGTATAATCGCTTTTGTATATATTAAACAGTAAAATGATATTTGTATGAATTGACAGAACCTGTTTAAACTTTTCCCAGAGAAAGAACATTCCCTTACTGTTTCAGGAAAGCACCTGTTGTGAATACTGCATAAATACAACCATAGTTACTAAAAAGCAAATTTAAATGAGCTTTTCTGGGCTAAAGAAATCTACTTCATTTATGGAGGTCTGCAACAACAGCTAGGTGGCATATTAGGTGACCACAAATATTTTGATGAAATATTTCAGAGACAGAAATCACATTTAAAACCTGTGGCTCATTCCACTTGTACAAAAGCTGCCGTATCAATATGACCAGACCGATGCAGGTGCATTTTCATGACGACAACTGCGTAGTTTACAGTTTTCTGTAGGAAAGGAGAACAGTCTGACTATCAAATGTGATTGAAGATACTTGTTATATTTCTAATGTAAAAGCTGTCTAGTACTACGTTTGAACATAATTTTATTAAATACTTTGCGTATTCAAGAGTAGCATTGAGAAATACAGCAGATTTACATTCTCAACTGCTTATAATTTCACTTAACAGTACTTGATATAATTTTTATCTTATTTGAGGAGGATGAGTGTTGCCCTTGAGTAATATTCAAATCTACACTACAATCCATTAAATTTACAGTAGCAGAAAAGAGTAAATATATGCTTTAGTAACAAATTTTATTGTCTGTTTGTTTGAAAATGAAAAGAAAACAGATTTAAATATTCTTGAATTAACTGAACATCAAGATAATTTTCAGGGTTGTTTTTTTTTTTTTCTGAAGGTAGCTGATATTTCATCTGCTATTCTAAACTTGCTGGAGATATAAGGCATAACAGTCAAATACGGGGCCATATATCACAAAGCTTATTTAAAATTCAAGTTCCAAACTGTCAAAAAGTATCTCCAAAAAGAAGTAATGAATTGAGAATTGTTATTTGTTTCACTTAATGTGGTTTTTGTTACCTTATTTTTGAGCAACTAAGCATTTTTTTTCCTGCATATATGAGGAATGGCAATTTTCTGTTTTAAAAAAAGACAACTAGTAAGATTTGATTCACGGAGTGAAGGCTTTAAGAAAATACTATGTATCACTCAACTCACAACCAGCCCTAAGATCTGGAGCACTATATCTATAATAGGATTCAAAACATATTCTAATCACAGAGAAAATAATCACCCACTGGTATTCAGCTCTTGCCATCAGAAGGAATGCTTTCACAAGAATAGGTTGTACTGAGCCAATTATATCATACAGCATACTTGGCTCAGTTTCATATAGATTTTCACATTAAAATAAGCACTAGTTGCAGCATCTTGATATATGCAGTCATTTGGTACTTCTTCATAGTACGTGCCACAGATTATCAAGCATCACGTCGGCCTTTTGATTTGCTCAAGGAGCTGAGTTACAGCAAATGACCATAAAAGTAAGAAAGAGAAGTCAGTAATACCTTTATCTGAATGTGAAACATGAAAGGTCATGAAATATATATTGTCTTGCAAACCAAGAGAATCCTTCTGAACTTGATTTCCAAAATGCAAGATGTCCTATGCTGCTTGCTAAATTGATGACTAGGAAAAGACAGAATCTATTTAAAATTCATGTCCTGCACAGTCAATCAAGTCATAAGCAATACCTTCTTTTTTTAGGCAGAAAAAGGAATTTTAAGGGCATCTCTGCAGTGTGAATTTCATTTTTTCTTGTCTTAGATATCCGAACAGGCTCCAGAATTGAACTATGCAGTACAAAACATATGCGTACATATGAACATTCATCTGTCTTATGTGTTACAAATCTGATTCTCTGAGAGACTGAATAAATGGATTCCTTTTCAGCATCTCATTTTCCTTTCTAGCTTGGTTTATATCACACACTGAATGTTCATTCACTTGTATTACAGCTCATATTTATTAGGCAGGGATATTAATACTTTTTTAAAATTATCAGTATATCAAGAAGTCTGAAGTGTTTTGAAAAAAACTTTTTGAAAGGATCACGTCTCTCTAACAATAAAAAAGGAATACATGCCTGTTGAATGAAATAGTTTTAACAAAATAAAAGTTGGGTGGTGTTTGGCAGACAGAGTTACAAGCAATAAAGAAACCTGAACTATAGCTATTCTGTTCCCTTTTCTCAGGTTTCTTTAATCAAATATGCGTAGCTTCCATCAGTTAACAACTCTCTGTGCTGAACTGGTCACTTTGCAGGACACTTGGAACTGGATGCATTTCCCCAATCTTTCAAAGAACTAAAGTTTACCATTCTAGTTGTGAACCACATCACACAGCTCTTGAAGTCTCATCATTGTGTTTGTTTTTTCATTTCTCCATATGTTTCTTAAAGCAAAAAGGCATGGCAATTCTAGAGTTCATTCTAAAGGCACTGTCATTTGAAGCACAATCCTTGAGTAGGTAGGATGATAACCTGTCCCTTTTACACAACTCACACGCTTCTTGTACCACTTCATGCTCATCTGATATAGAAGTGCTTGTATACCTGTAAATGCATATACGTATTCAAACAAATACATAAATGTCTACTGCATGTACACTTACAGTTAATGGCAATTATAAAGATATCCAATTCCAAATGTGATATTCAGCCAGATTTGTTTAGCTTTTACTTAGAAGTTTTATTTCATTCTGTGATTACAAGGAGAATGTAATCACTGCATCAATGTCATTGGAAACAGAAGAAACATATAGAACATAGTGAAGAATTTGCTAAAAAAATTAAAAAAAAACTTTGATAAACTCATTTAAATTATATTTTTTAGAAGACATAGTGATGAAACTAGCATTTTACTAGCTAATTAATTCTGGTTATAGCTGAAAGACTGTAACTTCACAGAAATTAGAATAAAATCTGGTTTGAATGGAAGACAATCAGCCCACCATAGCTTTGGGTGCCCATTCCTTTGTTGCCACCAAAGTACAGCTTAAATATCATATTTTAATCCAATAATGATTTAAATAGAATATGACTTTTAAAAAGCAAGCCAATAGATATTTAAAGGGAGACCCTCTAGAAACGTGTGTTTAATTAAAGTGGGATAAATAGTTAAATATGCTGCCTTAATATCTATTTATTGAAAGCTTCGCCCGTTAAGTACTATTCAATATCCATGCACTGGTTTATTTTGCACTCCTTGTGAAAAACACAGTGGGAATAGGACGGGTTTATGAAAGAATCAGTAACCTACAATTTTTCTTAAGTCATGTTTGAAGAGCTATTTTACTGTAACTACTTTACATCAGCTAAGTCTCTCCATATGTCCTAGTTTAATTCCAGCCAGCAACTAGGACCATGCAGCTGCTCACTCACTCCCCCTACTTGGATGGGGGAGAGAATCAGAAGAATAAAAGTGAGAAAACGCGTGGGTTGAGATAAAGACAATTTAATAGATAAAGCAAAAGCTGCACACGCAAGCAAAGGAAAACAAAGAATTCAGTCACTACTTCCCATCGAGAGGAAGGTGTTCAGTCACCTCCAGGAAAGCAGGACTCCATCACATGTAATGGTTCCTTGGGAAGATAAATGCCATCTGAACATCCTCCCTTTCCTTCTTCTTCCCTCAGCTTTATATGCCGAGCTGGCAGATGTCCCATGGTATGGAATATCCCCTGGGGTCAGCTGTCCCAGCTGTGTCCCCTCCTAACTCCTTGTGCACCCCCAGCCTACTCACTGGGGGGCAGTGTGAGGAGCAGAAAAGGCCTTGACTGTGCCAGCACTAGCAATAGCTAAAATATCCCTGTGCTATCAACACTGTTTTCATCACAAATCCAATACATAGCCCCATACTAACTACTACGAAGAAAATTGACTCTACCTACCCCAGCAGAAACCAGCACCCCTTCTGTATGGAATGTCTTTTTACGTAATGGGGTCCAAGGGGATGAGTTGCTGTAGCACACTCCCTCCTCCTCCTGGAAGGAACACTCTTCACAGACCTGAAATAGCTGTGTCAGCACCATTACAGGCTTTTGCGGAGATTTAGTCCAGACTAACTCTATCCTAGTTTGGTGAACCAATACTTATAAACAGTTGAACCGCAGTTTAATCTGCTTAGCATCTGAAAATAGTTTGCACGCTTTAGGACTGCCCCGGAAGGCAAAGAAAAGCTCTGTATGTGTGGGCAATAGGGAGAATCACCTCGGAAGTATGCTCCTGATCCAAACTAAAATGTTCACGTGCATATTAAGTACCTTTTTCAAAGCAAAGTGTTATTTAATCTTCATAGAGCACAGAAGATAAAAAGTAGCTGAACCAATATATTTTTAAAATACCTGATTTCTTTTTCTACCATGGGCCACCTGAGCCCAACAAAACTGGCTAGTGGACCTCACTGAAAAGAGGCTTGAGATTTTCAATGTTTCAGATTGATATGCTTTACCTTTACAGACTATTTAACAGAGGTTAACAGCAGTCTTTCTGCTGTCCGCATTCTACAAAACTATTCACAAGTCCTCTTGAAACTACGTGCTTTTTGATCAACTGCAATTAGTCACATAATGAAATTAATTTAATAAGTCTGTAGTACTTCTCAAAGTATATAAGCATCTTTACAAGTGTGGTTTAGATCCTTCAGTTAGGGGGAGAATATCCAAAAGTCATCCGCTTAAATTTTTCTATTTAAGTATTTCAGATCTTTTAAATTCAAATAATGGAAGCATAAAACCAGTTCAAAAATATTCTACCTCATCATACCATTTTCAAGGAACCTGCATATGTTTTCAGCTTCTGTTGGAAGGAAAAAGAATGATAAACTCATGAGTAGAACATTGTCTGTTCTTCATCCACACGATACCATTTTTCACACGCTTGCCCTTTATATGGCTGGGTAGAAAGAGAATTATTTAACTAGAAGAAGAACAAAAATCCTCATGAAGAACTAAAAAGACTGGTATTCCGTGTTGTTCACCTTTGAAAAGATACATGATAATTTTGTATTTAAAAATGAAAGTGAAAAGGGCAAAATATGCCCATTAAAGTTTCATGCCGTAATTTTCCTACACTAGAAGGTGTTCAGGGATGAGATGTCATACTGATTCCATCAAGTGATTTACACTGTGGCACAGTGAACTACTTGGGCACAGCAATGCTAAGTAGGGCCCATATGGTATACAGGACATGTACTGATTCTCTCATATAAATTAATTTCATCTCATTGAAAGAGTGAATGAAGTCTGCAGTTTGGATGCTTAAAAGCAAGACAACAAGATGTTTCCACACTGCCTCATGCAGCTTACTAGAGAGTACCCTGACAACTTGGACTGTCCCAGTTCCCTCTGCCAAATGTTATGCCTTGGATTATAGAAATATTGTCTTTAGGCTTTTTGGAGTGGATGGGTCCTGTCTATGTGGCATTTCAGCTTGAATGCTCCATAGCATAATAGCTATCCCATACTGCTTAACATCCCCAAAAACACAAGCCCCTATAAAATCATCCTTTAGCTTATCTGTATGTCACACTTCACTGTCATAGAGGCAAGTAATTAGTCCTGCTTTCTTTCCATGGACTTCTACCCCTCAAAATCTTTAATGAAAAGGAGTAGAAAACCCTTTCTGTCTCTCTAGTTGGCCCAGCTGGCAGGACAAACCAGAAACTCCTCCATAATCCTCCATAGGTCCCCAGCAGTGCTATCTCGAGATCTGGCCTGGCTGATGCTAGAGAAGTTCTCTAAGCTTGCCCAAAGCTCTGCTAATCAGAGAGGTACCTACAGAAGTGAAGACAGTAATCATATACACTCTCATTGGTACTTAAAGATGCCCGATACACTCCAGAGTTGTCCAGATCTGACCTCGGGAGACATCTGCAGTCTAAGGTCAAATTTGTGTGTCTGGCTGAGTTGGACATACTCATTCTTTATCTCCCTGGGACAAAGCTCTTAGCAGAATGCTACACCAGCTATTTTGTACACCAAGAACACAAGGGCCCTATTGCCTTTGTGAGCGAGCAATCTCTTCTCAGTAGACCACAACCTGGTCTACTTCTTGAACAAGAATGAGCAAGAGGAACCACAGGGCAAGGGCTAGTGGGGTTGGCTGTTGCACGAGACATCTTCCCTGGCATGTCTTAATAGTTTCCTCTGACCAAATAATCATTGCTTTTCCTACTGTGAAGATTTCTTGAAATCTTTTTTGAAGCTGTATTTATATTACTTTTGAAGAGTTACCCCTATCCTTTGCAGAATGCTGCATTTATATTGATGTTTCTACAGTATTTGTTTTAGAACAGAAAATAAACAGCTTAACTGATTTAGTGTTAGGAGTTCCCAAGTACATTTTCTTTGAAGTGACAAGGCCAGATTCTTTTCTCACCTCTATTTTCAGTCATCCAGATTTGTACCTAGCTTGTTAAAGAAATTGCTTTAGCAATTTGATATAAAAAATCTGAACTTACAGTTTAGTACAGGTACAAAATTCAGATACAGGTGATAATTCAGGAGACAAAATTCTCAGAAACTCAAATGATACTGTCACTTTCTAGCTAAGAAATGCATGGGAAATGTATTATTTCAATAACAGTCCTCTCTTATAGTAGTCCTGTCTGTATCACAAAAACTATAAAAAAAATTGCAAAGTCCAAGCCTTTTGGTGTTACTTGTTTATATCAGTATGAAGGCAATCAGAATCTAGATATATCACTATGAAGTGAAAAATAACACTGAATTTCAAAGGACTTTATTAGCTTATGTGATTCTGGTCTGTAAAATATGCTAAATTAACCTCCAGAGTATAAATTCTCTTCTAACAAAAAGGTTTACATATTAAGAAGAGGGCACAAAAATAAATATTATTATAGGAAACTGTAAGCCTTTCAATGTATATCAGTGTATAACCAGCCAGAAGAAAAGCACCATCAAGGTGACTTAAATCTTCCATATTGACAGTATGTTTTTAATACCATTAGGATTTATTCATAGTATTTATAGAGGATAACATCATTCCTAAGATCTAAAAAAAGCTTTAAGAATTTCTTGGGCAAATAGAAATTATGCTTCCTCTGTTTAACTTAGTCATAACTACTGTAGTCTTTCCATACCAAAAACTGAATCAGACAATAAACTTTTGGAAAAATTAGTACAAAATTCAAAATTTATCATAAAAATATAGTTGGCTGTAATCAGGATTTCAGTGGCCAAATGAGCACATTAGTTACTGCTTGCTGATATAAGTAAACAGAAATATTAGTAAAGAGATAGTAAGTGGTTTGAGCATACAGGCAGGGGACACTGCTGGTACCTAGGGAACTGTGGCAGTAAGTAATGGTCAGAATGCTCCCAGGTGCAACCCAGGACGGTGGCAAACCAGGCTGTTATCCATGTGCTGTGGTCAGTGTGGACAGCAGTGGTCAGTGTGGACAGCACTTATCTGCTGAGTCACGAACCAGGACTTCCTTTCTACTGACCATAAGTCTCAGCTTCCTCATTATAAAAATCTAAGTGTCAACTGTCAATTTGAAGGAATAAACTCAACAAAGGACATTTGTGTACCCACTCCCTTGAGTTCTAAAATACGGAAAACAAAAGTTCATCACGGATCTAATTATTTGAATGACATTAAAAGATCTTTCAAGGGAGTTTGGCTAACTCATACCTCTACATGTTCACTGAAGTTCTGATAGTGCCTTATGTTCAGCTTTTTTACTAAATCCTGGCATTGTTCATTAGGTAATTTTTTCTTAGACCATTTCCTATAATTATAATTTTTTATTATTATTTTTAATTGCGAAAAGTCCTTTAAAGAATTACACCACCATGAACATAAGGAAATCACAATCACAAAACACCCCCATGGCAAACTAAAGTGTTCTGTAATACCTTATAAATTTCCATATAGATGCTTATGTATTCAGAAGTTATATATTTATTCTGTAAGACAGATAGCAAAGATAAACCACAGTACTGCAAATGCTGAGGGCATATGAGTATCACTCAGGTCACGTAACTATTTCAAGTCTATTCTCTCAACAAAAACTGTGTAATCCAAAAGACTTCAATGCTTTCCAAATACAACTGCTTATATTGTGAAATTAATGCAGAGATGAGCTACTTTTAAGCTGTGCCGTGTATTACCTGTTACATATTAAAAAGACCTTCAAAGTCTGTCTTGTTATTGTACAGACTTATTCCAAGCTCACTGGCATTCTGGTTTTTTGGTGATTTTCAGTTGGTTGGTAGGTTTTTTGCTGTTGTTTCTTTTGTTTGTTTAGCTCATATTTTGCTTCATTTACCTTGCATTAGGACCATATCTTTTTGGAAGTCTTGAAGTTCCTTTCGCTAACATAGATGAATTAATAAAAAAAAAAAAAATATCAAACTTTAAAGCTATGCATGGTCAAAAAAATGGAGTTCTAACTTCAAATACATTAATCATTAAAATAGTGAAGTATTAGAAATGAACCTTGAGATAGTGCAGTCTTAGACACATTAAAACATTCTCTATTTCTTTAATTTAGTACACCAAAGAACATAGCACCTATTTATGTTGTTACTCAACATATCTTAAAATATTTATGACCATTATTTAGAAAGTAAGATCATTAATAAATCAGCATTATATCTTCATTTATGTCTTTATCATCCAGCACAGTGCTAACACAAAAATAACAGAGAGAAATAATATGACACATTTTGAGAGAAAGGTCTCAAAATAGGCCTGTTGGTATTTTGAGCCAAAGATGCCACAAAAGAAAGTAAATAGCTGATAATGAAAAGTAGCAATGAATGAGGAGAAAGTGTTCAGAACACAGGAAGAAGGAAATGATATCTCTTTCTCCTTCCCTCCTGCAGAATATTCCTGTTTTAAATCATTTGGAACATTTTGTCTTCTGCTGCTTAATAAATCTGTCCTGAGGAAATGAATATAGACTTTAATATGAACTGTGCATTATATTTGGACTCTCTGGGAAGTAAATATGTTTAATGGAGGAATAATATTTTTAAGAAAAATCAGATGGAATACACTGGAAAATATCAACTTTTACATTAAATGATCTTAGTAATGAAGTGACAACAGCACATGGCACTTAAAAAGCCTAAATTGAGCCCTAAGTCAGAATCATTATTTGATCTATTTCAGTATCTGTTTACATTTACTTTCTGACTTTACTAAAAGTGTTAAATACTATGGGGATTTTGCATCTGTCCATCATAAAGTTGGACCAAGACTACATTCTTCAGAGATCACTGAAGAGTCAATAGATATTAAGAATTGTAAGAATTTCTGACCTTGCCTAGATTCATTTCAGAAACTGCCTTTAACTTCTTTTAAAAGGGTCTGCTTTATTGTGAAATAAAAGTTGAGGTGAAAGGTTCTTATCACATTTCCAGTGCCTGGATCCATTCAGCCCTTCTTCTATTACTTCTTTTTTACCTTTTCTGAGTGAATTTAGTGTTCATTAAAGTACAAGACTAACAGCACTGACCGAGCTAAACAGAGTATCCAGGCTGTGCCAGTTTCTTACTCCAACTCTACTGAGTCACCCTTTTCTCTTGACCTACAAACTACCTTCTTATTCTAGTCCTTGGCCTCTCTTGTGCAGACCCTGCCAATCATATCACATTTGCAGTGTTTTTCTATAAGCTGTTAAAAAAAATCAAGACAAAGGTGAGACTACCCAACTAATTTTTGCTGCTAGGTTTTCTGTGCAGAAAGAGAAATTTTTTTAATTGGCTCCACACACTTGGGAAATGATAACAAGTTCCTGTGAATTTTTCATTCAAACGGCAGGTATCTTCAATACAGCATTCTTCCCTCCCACCCCCCC
>JAOXJK010000023.1:97308320-97335921 GCA_025774025.1 Xenus cinereus | reverse complement strand
GTGTCAGGAGGATGGGGCTGGTCTTTTTTCAGTGGTGCCCAGTGACAGGACAAGAGGAAATGGGCACAAACTTGAGTGTAAGAAGTTCCACCTAAACGTGAGAATGAACTTCTTTACTGTGAGAGTGGTGGAGCACTGGAAGAAGCTGCCCAGAGAGGTGGTGGAGTCACCTTCTTTGGAAACATTCAAAACCCTCCTGGACAAGTTCCTGTGCAACCGGCTATAGGTAGACCTGCTCAGGTGGGGGGGTTGGACTAGATGATCTCTAGAGGTCCCTTCCAACTCCATATGATTCTATGATTACAGGATGCAAATAAAATTACTTCAGCCATTACTAATGACTGAAACACTTCAAGAGATTGTCAGGTACAGATTAAAATGTGTTTGAAGGTAACCAAATTTGGATCATGTGCTTTATTTATACATAAATCACATAAAAGTTCTGTGAAAAACCTGAAAATTAAGAAGTTCCTTCCAGTCTCCTTAGATGTGTTTAAATTATCATGAGAATTTAGTAAGAGAAGCAAGATAACACAATGAGCTCAATGTCTCTCCTGTCTCCCCCATTGACTTGCCTCCAAACAAAATCAAATAACATCTGCCAAATGCCAGCCTGTTCAGCTTGCTAATGAGTTTAAAAATTCAGAGTATGACCGTTGCTCAGCAACTGATAAAGAATACCAGTCACGTGGTGCTATAGTTAATATACAAGAGACCTTTACCCCTCATTTTCTAAAATCCTATGAAAAATGGATTATTGGAAATGCTATTTTTTCAAGGGGATTTACTTGCTACATATTTCAGTATTGTGCTGTAATTTGTTCTAATGCTCACGAACACCAGTATTCACGTGACTGAAAGGGTGCTTAAGTTTTTCAATCACATATCTTTTAGTTCATGCATTTACATGGTGGTGGAATTCTATTCATTTCAGTTGTTTGCTGACCATTTCAATAGATAACCAGAGCCAAAAGCTAAAAGTACTTTAAGCCTCAAGTACATGCCAGTGAATTTGGCTGACAGGCTGTTAAGCTAAAACTAAATTGAAAACTATAATCAGAAGTGGAAGAGGGGGATCAGAGGACTTAGAAACCATGGTTTGTGCAGTAGAGATGTAATCAGTCTCAGAAGGGAAAAGGCAGGAGGGTAACAGTCCCCCTGTCAAGATTGTTTCCTCATCTCAGCTGGTCCGCTGGAAAATCTGAAATTGACCATTAATCAATCCGTCAATCAATCAGACAGTAATCACCAGTGACAGGAGGTTATAACAGGAAAAATTTAAACAAAGAGACACAATAGCATGTTATTCCACCTGACAGATGAAAGAAAAGCTGCAGTTATGGAAATGCTCTGTGCCAGATGGGACTAACATGCCAAAGTTGCGTAATTAACTATATTTCTCTTTCTCTAATAGCATTTATGCAGGAGTTAAAATACATTGCTATTGCTAACATTATTAAGTGTCAATATTTCTGCCTTAAGGAACTTAGACACAATATTAATGCAGATGCAGAACAAGGCTAGGAATTCCAGGCTTGTACTTAATTTCAGAAAGAGACAATGTTTAAAAAATAGAAAGCTCATCAAAAAGAAGCTGAAAGGGGCAACCTGGAGAATTAAATCTTTCCTGACAGCATGGAGTTTTCATAAAGAAACCACATTGGAAACATAGTGCCAATGCACACCACCTCTTTAGATTAGACCGAGAAGGCACAAAAGGACTGAAAAGCCTGCCTAACTAGCGGGGTAAAGGAGGTTATTAGAAGCAGAAAGGCATTTCAAAAAAGCTGAAGCTGAGTATAAATGAAGAAAGTAACTCTGGCAGATAAGGCAGACCAAAAAATAAATTTGAGAAACAGCTAGTAAAAGAGATTCAGAGGTAATAATAAGTTTTGGGTGGTTTTTTTTTTTTTTTCCAAAAAAAATCAAGATCAGAAAGCCTGGCAGAGAGCCTGCGGGTTGTCTTAATGATTAGGGTATAAAAGGAACACTTAGAAAGGACATGCAATTGCACAGGAGCTAAATGACTTCTTGGCATCAGTGTTTGCTTTGAAAAAACTGGGGAGATTCCCACCTCAAAACCATTTTTTTGCAGGGGGATTCCTCAGAGGATCCATCTAAACCTAAAGTGACTGTAAAAGAGATTACAGAAGAAGTTGACAAAATTAGCGGCACAACATCACCAGGATTAAATGGTATATCCAGGATTTAATGGTTACCCCTTGAGTTCTAAGAAAATTTAAGGATGAAATAGCCAAGTAACCGTGTGTGGTAAATGTCAGGCGATTTCCCTTAAAATAAAAGGGTTCTGGGGCAGATCAAGGGAATTGCAAGCCTGTAAGCCTGACACTGGAACCGGACAAAAGAGCAGAAAGTATACTAAATAATAGGCTTAATGGAAATTTGCCTAAATATTAAGAAGAGTCAAGAATGGTTTTGTAATGGAAAATCTGACTTTAGAGAAGTACTGTTTGGGGTGGGGGTTTAAGAGGTCAACAAGACTTCAGTAATGCACAATTCTTTCTGTATCAGCAATAGTTCCCCTACAGCTAAAAGTATTGCAGCTTTTTGAGGAAAATGGAGTTTGAAACTGAAGTTATTTAGAAATATAAAGGATGGTTCCTCAAGCCTCCAGCACGATTCAGTACTCCCTTTCCCCTGCAAGGCTGTAAGAAATCAAAGTTTAATACTATGACTTTGCTGTATACAGTAATTCAGTTTTGAGTAGTTTTATCAATTTTTACAGTTTCTCTAAGCACTCTGCAGCTGAAACCCTGTAACTGTGGCACCAGATTTTGCAGGTGAAATTAAGGGCTATGCAGATTGCAAAGGTGCAAGATTTTATTACGAAGATTTTATTAAAATCATGTATAATTTTACTGCTGCTTGTCATTAAACAAATCTCAGACTTGAGTAATGCAAATCAAATCTGAAATCCAGGGCAGCATTCTATTTCACCTCTCAAATTCACACATAATTTACCCATATTTTTCAGGTAACAGCCTTTGACATATACATACAAATGTCCTCTACAAATAAAGCTGAATACATTGAAAGTGCAAAAGATCTCCTGCTAACAAACCCAACACCCTCAATGACATAATGAAACCTTAGGACCACTGCAAAGGATGCGTTACAATCCTGCAAATGCAGTTGCCATCACAAATTAGGTTTGACAGATTATTAGCAGAAATTTTTTTTTTTAGAGGTGAGAATTACATAGTTCCCTATCTACCGCATGTCTTTAAGAGTTCTTAATTCTTTCATTCTGCATTACACCGGTATCGCACTTTGACTTTTTGTCCAGATACACTCTCCAGCACCTATTCTATAGCTCAGTAGCACCCGGCATCTTCCCTACCACCCGTCGGTACACCTAAGGCAGAACCTGCTACGATGTCCTTAAGACACAAACGCTAGTGACGGAAGAAGAAAGAAAAAGACTGCATTAACTTTATTAGAAGCCCCCACTTAATAGACAGTGAAACAAAACCAAAATAGATCTTTCCTACTGAAATGAGAATTACTCAAACTTCCATAGTAGAGAAATATAGGGTCATTTGGAAATAAGATTAATCTGGAAATAAGATTTAACTCAAACTTTCAAATCAAATGTCTTTGCAGGCAATTAGTCAATGCAAGGAAATAGATCTCTACAGAGATCAATCCCACCGATTTCAGACAGCTACTTTAGGATGAAAAGAATCACCTTTCAGGAGTTCACAATGACTAGGTTAGGCTCACATTTTCCTCAAATTCTAGCTATCTAAATTAGATTATATGGACTGCACCCCAAGCAAAAAGTGAGTTTGTGGATACTTGTATCAAGCTGGCCACTTCTGGGTGAGAGTTTCATCAAATTTTTAGTCTGAGCAATAACATTCTACCTCCAACCAATTTAATCTGATGTTTCATGTGGGCGCAATATTTTTCATTCACTAACCTAAATTAAGTTACAAAAGGCTGCTGGCCACTATTAAACTGGTTCCCTGCATCGCCTTGTGAGTGGTTGCCTTGAAGTTTTATGAAGTACCAATATGTATTAGGAAATGAAAAGCAGGTAGTATGTCAATATGGCAGACAATAGCTGGCTACACTTATTCAGGGAAAGAAAAAAAAAAAAAGGAAAGAGCATTCCAAAGGAACCCTTACACTTCAGAAAATTTTCTGTAGAAAACTTCCTCTACGTTTCTTTTAAAACAGTTGCAAAAATACAGGAGAACAAATGGCAGTGGATTCCCCTAGAAGAAGAATTGTGCAGTGAATTGGCCTCAGCAAGGTTATAAAAACTCTAGAAAATTCTGAGAAACATTATATAAAATCACCCTTCAAAAGCTCATAAGAAATTCACAACCAGAAAGAAATCTACAAAGATATGTGATATAAATATATGAAAAATTGTCATTTTTTTTTCCCCAGCATTTTAACATAACTTCACAAGCTGGCATTTTTTACAGCTGTACTCTTATATAAGTATTTATAAAAATACTGTTTACATGCAGCTCTACATCTGCTACACATTATCTATTTTTAGATGCTTTATCTATTTAGTACAGAGAATTTTACAGTAATTCAAACACTTCCAAGTATTTGTCCAAAAATCGTGTAACCATCTTTGAAAACAGTACGCAGAAACTGCGGAAAACTTAAAATGACTTCCCAATGGCTGAAGCTTGTAGAGAATACAATGAGCTTTCTCTTCTAGGGATGACTATCTTTCTCCACTCCCTTTCATGAACACAAACGAGCAATACTTCAAGTGCGACTTCAGGGACAGGGCCTACTCTGTCGGGATTACCAAGGAAGCCAAATGCAATTCTGATTCAGTTCTGTAGCTTTCTGCCGGGTTGGCACAGGGAAACCCATGAAGGCAGCAAAATAACAATACTGCTGTTCCAGATACATGAATAGAAGCTCAGTTCTTTGGATGCAAACCTCGCTTTGAGCGCTGGAGGATCTGAGCAGCATCCAAAAAGGGAACTACAGTAACCTTGTGTCAACAGCACAAGAGCACTAGCAAACCGCAGCCTGGAGAGGGACCCCTTTTCTCACCAAATTTGCTCTTGAATATCTTCAGTCGTTTTTTCAGCATACTTTGTCTATATAACATGTGGGGGTTGAGATCTATTTAAGAAGAAAATGAAACCTCTGTATCAGCTAAAGTGAGATTATACCTCAACTACAATTCGTTTTAATGGAAATGTATATATTCCTCTTCTTTAGTCTTAGCATTATCTTAGTTCTTGTCTTCCTCATTTCCTGCTGTTCAAAATTATTTATAAACTGAAATTTTTATAAACTAAAGTTTTTATAAACTGAAGTATATATAACTGAAATATTAGAACATTTCTTGTTGCTTTTTCATACCTAATATTTTTTCAAGTGATTTGGATTATTCTTTTTAAAACGACTAGCTAGAAGTCTTTGTGTTTGGGGGACAAATGTTAGTTGATTTTCTTTTGAATATGAACAGCTGAATGTTTTATCACTACATACGTACACCTTCACTCTCCTACAGAGGCTGTGTGCAGTGCCAGATATCAGAGGTGGGGTTCTTTTCTTTCCCCATGGCCTGTATTCACTAATTGATACAAGGATTAGACTAGCTTGTCTTAGGGGGCTGCAAAAATCTAGAGGGGAAGGGTTTGGAAAACTAAAGTCCTCTGGATCATTAGAGATGATTAAAAAAAAAATCCAAATTTTTTTTTTTGATTGTTCAAGAATAACAATGATAATTGAAGAAATAAGATACCTGAGTACAATCTTAACAAGTTAGCTAAGGAACGGTGAGAAATGAAGAAAAGCTTCCAGGAGCACAAGTCAATGGATGTTTTGGTCAACACAATCCAAAAATCTTTCGGGAAATGCTCAAAATCTTAACATTAACATTAGAGCTTGGGGGCAAAAGAGAAATAATTTGATTATGATCACCTGAAACACTTCTCCGAGCACTCACATTGGCTATACAAGTTCATAATAGCAGTTAAAGAGCTCCTTCTTCATTCTTGGGAGGGAATGTAAAGGTTTTATAAATTCAATATCTGATCGGATTTAAAAGATTTGAGACTGCTGTTTGCAAACTGTTGCAGAAAAGACTGCATCGGGGATCTCATAAAAAAATTACTGAAACATCATCCAAATAGACTGGAGAGGAGGAACAAGTCAAAATTACAGTCTTGGAAAGAAAGGGCAGGCACAGCCAGTATATGCTGACTTGAGTAATATGGAAGTTGTGAAGGCAATCTGAGGACAGAAACCCAACACTCATAATTTCACCTTGCAAAACATTGTTTTCAGCCAAAACCAGAACCTGTAAAGCTGAGAAACTCCTCTCTTGCCAAATAATAACTCAAAGCATTATTATGATCACAGGTTATTATTTCCTCTTCAGTTTTAATTTTCAGCTGTCCAACTTGTCTCACATTATCTAAGACATATGCCTAGTTTCCAGACACAAGCAGGTAGTAGCTACAGCATACATATACTCTCAGAAGAATACTTCGTACTCTCAATTAGACTATTATTGCTCCCACAATAAACACCACCAAGGTTATAATAACACAACAGTGTGGATTTTAACATTTACTTGTTCTATCTGAATGTATTCCAGCATGGAACACTGAAATTGTACCATGTGCATACATAGTTATCTGGTTTTCTGCATTATCTTGAACTTAAAATTCAAATTAAAGATGATTCCTGGCTTCAGAAGGCATCAACGAAAAATTCCTCAGAAGTTCACAACCATTTCCCTTCCCATTCTATATGAAAAAACACATCTAGTTACCTTATACTGCACACCTTTCCCCCACACTATCGTCTCTTTTGGCCTGAAATCCTTCCCAATGAATATATTTGCTAGGTGCCACTGTTACCTCCTTGACTTATTTTGAGTCACATTCCGGATGTGTTTTCTTAAATTTCAAACAATTGAAATTTGCATTTTTTTTATCTTTATCTTGAACCTCGTACATTACTGCCACTCCTTTTTCTTTATCCCCACTCACATATCCCATTACCTATTTTACCTGTCACGAGTCAGAAAACTATTTCCTCTTCTTTCCATATCAGACATATTTGTTCTCAAGCCATTTTCATCTTCCTCATTTTCACCTGAATAAAACTGCATTTATACAGAGAGCACATACTTCCCTAAGCCCTACCCAAGGCTAAGTCACTTCATACGAATAACCTTACATTTTCTTTACCACAATCATCAGTGAATGATAGACACTATTGGTTGATTTATATAAATGCTAATAGGAAGCTTCAAGATACTCATGTCAGTGTATTGTCTAAATAATACTAAGGTATGTTGGTGGCAGTATAAATATTTTAAACCTTTTATATATCAAAGATTATAGTGTCATTCACACCCGTTACTGTGTAATTGAACTATGAGTAATAATCTCATACTGTGAGTGCTCAGCACTATATTGATAGCATATTTTTATTAAGCTGCCTAGAATACTTGAATCAATACTTTAGTAATATATTTTAAATAACTATATTAAATACATCTTCTTCATATTTAACATCAGTTACATCACACAGCCTACTCAAAATGCCAATAGATAATGTGTATCTACCAATATACATCCCTCTATCCACATATCATTCTATTAAATTTAACCAACATCCATATTTCTGCTGGAATCTATGCAGCTATTTGAAGCTGCACAGATGACAAAAATAGTAGTTTTGCATGCTAACTCTCCTGGGGACAGGACTGGGTGACTTCTTGTTCACATTTGACTTTGCTACTCACAAAACCACGTTGCCATCTCGCAACCACGTCCAAGAAATGTTTGTGCTATTTGCATGACAGCTATCCTCACACAGAGGTAAGGGCAATCTCATGATCCAATGGTTAATAAAGAAACACACAGATTTCAAATAGGGTTTAAGTTCTTAAAAAATGACTGTAAGACAAATTTGTAACCATGCTAGCAATCATGACTCTCTGAAATGCCGTTCCACACGTGGATATATTTTCAGATATCTTATTTTTAAAGACTAGATATAAATGCCTGGTGCCAATACAGAAAACAGCCCACAATCATCAAACAATGTTAACAAATGTACGTTATCAATATTTCTGTTTCACACCTGCTTTTCTTCTTTTTTTTGGTATATATTTAAAGTATATCAGGGATGCTTTGTTTACTCCAGGTTTCTAACACACTTGACATTTAAAGATCAAAGTTAGAAATCTGAGCAAGCCACACATTACATTTAGATCTGAATTTTTATTTTTCTCTTCATTTTTAATCAGTCCAAGCCTTCCTGGCATTGATTCTTGAATGAGCTTTGCAAAGACTTTCACAGACAGAATTACTGTAGGAATGGGGAATAAATCTTTTCATTATCTAAAAGAATGAAATTTGAATGGGTAACTGTTAGTATCTTAATCGCTGTATTGAATTTCAGGCATTTTCACAGTGCATATGAACATAAATAATGTATGTATATGTGCACTTGGGTATGTAAAATGGGCATAAATGTGCATAAGACAAAACCTGTGTAAAGATTCTGTCATTTTTAATTATATTTAAATGTATTTCCGATGAGATAACTTTATCACTTCTGATATTAACATTCATCAGAACTAATTGTATTTGTTAAAATGAGTCAAATTTCTTTTCTGTGATTAACAATAGTATTTTCAATTCACATAATTTTAAATTAGTTGGAGCAGATGAGTCAAAACTCCTGGAAAAATGATCATTTTCTTTGAAATAAGAGTAACCAATTACAAAACCATGTTTTAAACATATCTGTGAATCATCAGCACCAAGAAGTTGATATTTTAAAATTTGCCCACAAGCGAGTAACACAATGTTGTTATTCCAAGTGATAAAAGGAATATGTCAGACCTATTTAAAAGTTCCTATCTGCAGGCTCTTTTCAGAAAAATAGATGTGTAATCTTATACAAATACAGGTTTAGATTTAGTGTTTTTAAATGTCTGCTTAATATTTAATTGAAAATCTGAATAACATTTTCCTTAGAAATAAAGGCAATGTTAAAGCAGATAAATATTTTCTCATTTTTTTGTCTGCTAAAATTAGTAACATGACTAATTTTCTCGTAGTTTCCTTTTTTTTTTCCCCTCTTTCAACTATATGCATAAGGTATCACTATTGGCCACCGAAGGAAACATGAAGAAAATACAGGATGAGGTAAGGATTTGGCATCATGTCATCGGCTCCATGTGCAAATTGCCACTAGATGGCAACGTTTCAGAAAATTATCTTCATAAATGCAGAGGCAGCTATAGAATATAATTATTTAAAGGTTCATTGAGTTGTTCTAAACGGATCTGTCAATCAGTAAGGAGACAATTCTTCTGCATTCCTTCTAGCCTCTACAACTTTCCTCTGAAGAAGTGAAAATACAGGAAGCCTTGAGGAAAGACGGACTGTCCAGAGAGCCACATCAGGGCAGGTGTGAGAGGGCTGAGGGGTCGAACTGCTTTCTGCCAGGCAGGGCAAACCCAGACTGCTCCTGAAAGAGGAGTAAGATGCATCCTCAGGGATTTTGCAGCTGCTGAGTGCTGCACAATTATGAAAATCATTCTCAGCTGTGAAGAACCGATACCCTCCCACTGCTGCAGGGGATAATTTTAACTAAATCAGGCTCTAAGTGTCCATATTCTCAGCCCTTTAATTTGCAGAGATGGGGAGTATGATCTGTGATTCTGACATGTGGATACTATAGACGAATTTTAAAAGTATTTTGTAAATTATAAAGTAGTTATAAAATATTTTACTTATACAGATGCTAATTTTAGGAATATATTAATATAAAACACGCTTAGTGATTTCTTTCATTGCCACGGTATAAAAATAGATAAAATAGGATTAAACACTCACAGATGCTTAGACAACTGGAAACATTCTAGGTATTCTCCTAGACTGCTCCTTTTCAATTTACAAAACAAAGTGTTTTGCATCTATTTATACACCAGGAATTAGCAAAAAAAAAAAAAAAAGTAAAAAGAAAAGCAAAGTCTACGACAGTAAAATTTTTCCACTTACACTTCCTGTATCACCAGGAAATTTCTCCACAGTAGAAAGCAGAGAAAGGAACTGTCTCAAGAGCTCATTCTCTAAAGGCAGAGCTGACAGGAATGGACTGAACTCTCAAAACTGTGTTGCAAGGTAACCCCAACCATCATCATCCCTTTATTGGGTTTTGTTGTCCCAAACTCTCTTACGCTTTTCAGTCAGAATTTATTACTGATGTCTCTCTATAGGGACATCTGAAGTGACCATCAGGTCCAAAACCACCACAGGTTACCACCAGCTCTTTAAAGCAAACAAAAACTTGTAGTTCATTTAAAATTTTGCACTGTGAGCTGCAATAATTCAAGAGGCAGATGAATTGGTAGTGGTGGCTAGTCTGTTGTCCCAAACTCTCTTGCACTCATGGGTCAGAATCTTATTACTGATGTCAGCAAAAAGGAGTCTCTTTTTATTGACATGTAGGTCATCACCTTGTTCTTTTCTGACCAGTGCTTGTTTTGTGGTCTGAATCAAGTCAGTCTGAGAAAGATCTAAAACCTCAGGGTTTGCTCTAAAAAAGTACTTAAGCAGGAGAATGCTGCAATTATAAAGCAGTTCTGAAAAATGACATGAATAAGAATGTACACCTCTTCTTTTTTTTTTCTTACCTTAATATTATCAACGTATTAAATATAGTCTGAGTATGTCTAAGAGACTGGAGATTTAGGTGGAGTCTGTTTCTTCCTACTCGGTTTCTATATCGGAGTCAAGGTGGGAGGTGGTGCCCGTTTTCTTGGAGCTGAACGTTTCTGAGCACATGCAACTTTATATGTTTAGTCAAACCGCAGGAGCTGAATGACTAAAAGTGTTACCAGAGTAGGCAGTATCTGAGGACAGGATCCTGAATTTCTCTTTCAAGTCGAGGTGCCTACCTAGATCCCAATTTTGTCAGAGTATGGGTAGTCTGAATTTCAATGCATGCATATATATATTTTTACATAGTTATATAAAATTGACAAAAACATGCAAAAAATCACAGTACTTTGTCAGATGGTGAAAATAATAACTGCTATTAAAGATACTCAAACAATTCACCATTTTGAAAACTGCAGTGTTGTTGATAGAACTAGTAAATAGGTTTACAACCAGAAATACAGTAATTTTTTAGGCATTTGAAACTAAATAATCTCACAGTTCATAATACGTAACAATAGTAAAATATACATGTAACTATAAGGAACACTCAAAGCAGGCTTCATGCTGAAAACCACCACTAGCAATAAAAAGTGCCTAAGTTGTATTGTTTTCTTTTTTCACCTCTTTATAATTGTGCATAATATCAAATTTTCAAAGGTAAACCAGGTTATTAGAAGTAATTTTTACACTGTTTTTGTATTCCCTGAAATACAATGTAAGTAACAGAAAGCTGACTCAACTGAGATTCCTTAAAATAAAACGTTCTAACAACTTGGCATAAAATTTTCCATATAAGCTTCAAGATGGAAATTATTCTTAGCTGAGAAAAAAATTCTAGAAGTCAATTAAGGGTAATTAAGAATTTTTCAAAAAAGCCTCTGATACTTTTGGTTAGAATATTCCCTGGGTACACTGAAGTTGTATTTCTAATATCTTCTTTTGGTGATATTACTGGCTTGTATTTATATTTTAAGTAATGTTTGTGATGCTGGTTTTTTTGTATTTCAATTTTAGTAATGTTTGTGCTACTGCAATATAAATCCCCTGCCAACCAACGTGGCCATGAAAACACTTAACTTCTGTGACTGGAAGGTGCTGTTTAAAATGTCATGTCTGAAAGGGCAGTCACAGTTAGAAACAGTTATAAAAAGATGTCAGCTTGAATGATAGTAAGAATGACATGTAGGGATGTGATCTCTGCTAGCTAAGAAATATTTACTTTCAATTTGGACAACATCTTTACTCGAAACTTCACACCACACCACCATGCTATTGACCAGCTTGTCTACACCCAACACACAGATCTGTGCTTATTCATTGCCCTCAGCACACACAGGTTATCCCCGGCTTGCTTGTTTCGTGTGTCCCAGCATTTTTGCTAGACAAGACAGTAATATAGTCAAGAGCCACGACATCTACAAATACTTAATTCTTTTAAATGTTCCAGCAGCTTTCGCTACCATTTTCCCTTAAAACACAGCAGGCAATGAAGCTGTGTGCAGCTTAAAAAAAGTAAAAGGAAGTACCATTTAATCCCATCCTTTACTACCACAGTATCTCAATTTTTATGAAATAGACTAGTGTATGTTTATTAAAGAATATTCCAAAATGTTATTTGTACTCTCATATCTCACTTTTAAGAACAAATGGTTATTTCAACAGATGAATTATAAATATATACATTGATTATTAAAAAATATTCAGACTTCGGTCTTTTAATCTAACTGTTGCCACGATGGTATTTTTACTGTACCACTGAATAATGGTCTTACAGTTCTTTCAGATTCAGTACCAGTGTCGCCGAGTCAGACTGTCATCGTTTAAGTGCTTTTAAGAGGTATCAACAGAAACGGATTTTCATCTCTAATCCATTCAGCAATTACTAGTTCACATGAGCTCAAACTTTCCCACACTGATGACATGCACATCTCTATGGATCCGTAAGGTTTTTTGAAAGTAATAATCTAGCTATGATGCATGCTTGATAGATTAATTTACACTATAATTTAAACCTTAACCAGCTGTTTCACAACTTGCATTTCCTTCAACGTGCTTTACTACATGCAATGAAATCAATGGCAAACGTAGAAGACCAAAGGGAATCCTTCCTGTTCTCAAAAAGTGTGATTTCACTTCAGAATTGATGATAAAAGCAAACAAACATGATAAAAAGCAAACAAACAAAAAGGCATGCTAGCCAGTATAGCCAAAAAACCCAGCTCGTATACACAGTAAGAATGCATGTGTTGTCAACTCCAATGCCAGAAAATCATAGTGGGATACTGGGATATTTAAAGGCTCGTGATGAAAATCAGACAGGAAAAATGTCTCCCAACACACTTCCTTTTATAATTGGAAACTATCTTAAGAAACAGACAGGAAACAAATTCTGTCACTCAGTCATTTAAATAGAGGAGCAGCAGTATGATGCAACAGCCAGTAATATGCTCTGCAATCTTGCTAATTCAACCAGCCCCAGCTATTTGTGTTGTCAGAGCTCTCATACTGGGAACCAGAGCACAAGGCAGTTGCGAAAGCAGTACAGTCACTGATTAGCCGTAATAAGTTCTTGAGCAAAAAAAGCAAATATGAAGCATTTTTTTTCTTTGGAATTCTCATACCATTCAGCACATCATGGGATGTGCTCAAAATGTTGCTCTCTGCATCAAAATAGTAGCAAGTATTAAGTCTCTAAGTACGTTTTGCTAGTCCTGGCTTTTGGAGCTGCCGTTTATCCGGGCTGCTAAGGGAAGGATGCTGCGGTGCGCGCTTTCCCCTGACATCCCACACCGTGACAGTGGCTTCAGCCATTTAACTCTTTATGAATGAAGCAAAACCAGTCACTGAGATCCAGGGAAGATTCCGCGTTGCTCCAAACCGCGTGGAACAGCAGGGGTGCTGGAGGGTGAGCTCGCGGAGTCTCACTGCTAGGATGTTTGTTTTCTGAGGTAGTTAGGTACAGCAAAAACAATTACTGGGCAGTAAAGTAACAGAAAAAACAAACTGCATTGACTAAAGCCTGAAAGGTCACAATTAAGTGTTTGTTTTCCTTTGAGCTCAGGAGAAATGGAGAGGAAAAAGAGAGCTAAGAAAGACAGAACATCCAAAGAATCTATGATGAGCGCTTTCCTTTGTGGTTTTTTTTTGTTGTTGTTGCTGTTTGGGGGCTTTTGGGGTTTTTTTTTGAGCATTCAGAGAAACCGAGAACCTGATTTTAATTTGGTTTTCTCTAGATTTAGAAGCCTGCTAAATTGTTCATTTGTTTTAAAGTCAGTTAACTCTCCAGGTGGGGCTTTCACCAGTCTCTTTCCGCTCATTTTGAGATTGATTTTTGCTTGCAAAAAGAGAAGGCAAAAAGAAAGAAACTCCACTGATGAATTAAGAAAAAAAAAACCACATAAAACAAAATTCAGGAAGATTTCCAAAAGCTGGCACCTCTAACACAGAAAAATCCATATCCTTTTAATTTTTCATAGTATGCATGCGAAAAAACGTGCTTTCACTTCAGAAGATGAAACGTCTATTTACACGTCAGCTTATTTCCTATTCCTGAAACTCTTCAGATAATGGCTTTATAAGTGAATCCTTTTATTTACACAAGGCACTTTTCCACATTTTGGGAAGCTGACATATGTGCTTTCTTGAATTATGTCTGCTTTTTTTTAAAACAGAAAAAATGCAACATGTAGTTTATTCCCCGGTACAGCCAGAAAGGATATTATTCATTTACTATAGATTAATTCAGCCATTAACCGGAGTTTATGGCCACTACAGACAAAGCCATCTGCAAGTGCATTCATCATGTTGCGAACACAATGGCTCTGAATGTTCAAAAGATGCAGTTATAAGCAATCAATAGCTCCATACTTTATACTGCTGTGATTAATGCCAGGGTGAGGGAATGTTCTCATGAGCTTCCTTTTTAGGTGTTTGAAAGATGTAACTGAAAGAACCACTTGGGGAGGTGGGGGGGCGGGGAAGGGAGAGGAAGGGGGAGGAAGCTCAGGGCACATTTTAATAAACAGAAATAATCTGACAATTCAGGATGCATAGATATGCAAGAAAGATAAACATATTTAAATCACGAACAGAGGAGTAAATGAATTGTTCTATTAAAAGGCAGTAAACATTGCAATACACTGCTTCCATTTTGAAATTTCTCATTTGCCACTTTTCAAGTCACTGAATTAAGCCTCCGCTGCAGCCAGTTCTGCATCTCAATTTTCAGTAGAACCAGTCAATAATTTTAAAAGATTAATGGCAGGATGCACCTGTCCAAATCTGGGTATTTAGAGACCAGCCAAACACCCAGGGCTCCTGCCATAAGAAATAAGCAGAAGCAGGGCTTTCTGAGGAAGTATTCTTACCTTAAAGTAGATGTTTAAATTAGATCAGATGAATGCCTCTCTGGAAGTGCCCATTTTTTCTCTACTGACTATAAAGGAGTGTAGGTTAATATTAGTTATATTTATCTATAATGCAAATACCTAAAGGTAGGTAGGGAGAATTGCACCCTGATGGTATAGTTATATTTTGCAGGCAAATAATCACTAAGGTACTCACTTATATAAAAAATTCTCCTCTTCCAATAGGAGGTTAGTGAAAACAATTTCAACATTAAAAGCTTATGCAAATACTGAATTAAAACTGAAGTGTTCCTTTCCTATATAAATAGATGCTAAATATATATATATTTACAGACACAATGTGCAGTGTATGAGTACAGGGCATCTTTTTACCATTTATGGTGGAGTGATATCCAAGTATTTCATCTTGTTAGGAAATGTGCAGAGCAAAGAAGAAAACCTATTTTGTATATATAGAGAGATGCCTGTTGCTTTCTCTCAAGACACGTCAACCTTCTTCCTTACATTTTCACTTGCAGCTGTCCCTTAGTCATCGCACAAATTTCACCAGGCTGTGAAAAGATCTTTCTGAGGACTGAGCCTATGATATCTTGGGGATTTAATGTGTCTGGCCAGCCTTGGGTCCAATTAAATTTCTACAAGAATCTCCTAGGAAAAGACAGAAATAGCTCACCTGGGAACGGTCCTATCCATATGCTGTCTACAAAAACAAAACCCGAAGCAGTACAGCAGAATAGAAGCATTTTGCCCGATCTAAGGAGAAATATACTACTATATTTTCTGAAAGTATGTGTTTGTGCATTTGTTTATAAGCTGTCGTGGTTTGGGCTGGACTGGCCACTAAAACAAACAACAGAAAATTGTTTTTGTTTTACCTCAAACCACGAAATAAGCATTTCTTACACATAACAACGTTGAAGATACAAAGCAACATTACATGCAAGGGCTCAACAACATTGGCATTTAAATTAAAAGAATTAAAAGCTTAATTAATCTGTTCAGATTTAGACATCTATGGTCAAGATTTCCAGATCTGAGGTAGTTTATGTCATCTTCCCATTGAATGAAATAGGATGATTCTGGAATAAAAATAATAATTTGGAATAGACTCAATCAATATTAAAACACCTAACCTTAGGTAGATTTCATCCATAATCCATATAGTGTCTTTCCATAATCATTGGAAAAACTCAATACAGTCATCAGAGTCTAAAGAGTAATTTAACTGACATGGCTGCAGATGTCTATTTTAGGGTGAGTTTTGTAATCATTCTCTTTGTCTAGTTTGCTTCTGTGTTGGTACAATGCAGAAATGAATTTGACTAAGGTATCTTTCACAACAAAATTATGTTTGGCCATGGACTGCATGTAGTTAACTGTTCAGCTCATCAAGACAATAAAGCTGCACTTGAGAAACACGACCAAAACAACTGTTGTAAACGCCCAGTTACATAATTAAACGCTGTTTATTAGCAATAATATTAATTATATATATTTTTCTGTGACTGACCTTCTACAATCAAAAAGTTGCTGGATTATCTCAAAGACAGTTTACCTATTGGGATAAAATGTGGCACTTCCTCTGCATCACGTGTTGACTCACTGTCATTTCAGGTTTGCAACGGCCAGCTCTTGTATAAAACCCAGCTCATAACTGTACCTAATCATCCATTAAAAACCTAATATATAAAAACATTCTCTTTTAAGACATATTTTAACTTGATGTGAACAGTTAGTCATACAAGTGTTTTCCTTAAAATGACCATCATATCATGCATGAAAAACAACCTGATCTTTAACTGATCTTCACATTTAGGAATATGAAGAATTACAGAGGAATATCAACCATCAACTTTTTTACTATAATGTTAAAACCAATTAAGAAGCAACCCTTCCTGACTACACTAATGGGGTTCTATACAAGTAAATTTTAATAGTCGAAGATAATTATGTTAGCAAGCAGTCACTTGTTTAAATAGGCTGTTATACAAATGAGAGAAGATCCAAATCACTAAACTTTAACCATCTAATACATAGGAATCCAATCAAATTTCGTCAATAGCCTCTCTCTTAAAAAATGCAGCAGGCGCCTCCAGAGTACCATTTATCCTATTCTAAAATATGTAGGATCAATTTCCAAATGATCATCTAAAGAACTTAGTCCACTAGTTTAAACTTGACACATAACTTTCTGAGGACTAAAATATTTTTCTACGCATGATTTTCTCTGATGCATTACTGTGAGAATTTTAAACATATACAGTCAATGTCTAGAATTACTGTTACACTTCATCAGACTGTGAGAATACAAGCAAGCCTCAAGGTAAGTGGAACTCAACAGAAAGGTGGTTTCCATAAGCTTGTTACAGTTCACAGAATCATGAGATGTTTGAAGTTGGAAGGGACCTCTGGAGGTTCTGGTCCAGGGCTGCAGCTCCAGCAGAGCCACCTAGAGCTGGTCGCCCAGGACTGTGTGGTTGAATATCTCTAAGCATGTACCTGCACCACCTCTTTGGGCAATATACTGCCACAGTTGGCCATATACAACCACCAGCTGGCCCTGGGACAGAATCGACAATGAGCAGACCTTTGATACAGATACACTACTCTAAAATATAAATAGAACAACACTTTTTTTCCACACTAAAACATCTTTCTTCCTTAGGAATATGTCTTCCACAAGCACATCTTCAAATTACTTTACAGGTTTAAGAGAATTAAAACAGGCATGGGCCTATATAATTGGAGCTTATTCCTGACTACTAGTTACTTCTGTAATTAAAAAGGAAATTATTTTTGACTTGAGTTTTTTTCCTAGTGACTTTCAGATTTCCTATATATGAAAAAAATCCTAGTTGTGATGACTGGTAAAATATTTAATAACAAATTTGACAATAAATCACAGTGTATAGTTTACATTTATCATCTAATCAGGCCATTTATTTTGCTGAAATAGATAAAAGCTATCCACATGTGATTATATTTAAAAGAAAAAAACTTCAGAGCTGAGAAAAGCCCAGTGGTGGCCGCCCACTGAATTTCATACACACCATCTCATTCCTTGAGTTCATGGTACTTTTTTTTCATTCAAATTTCATCTTGTTTTATCAAGTCTTAATATAAATCCATCTATCAATCAAGAGTACTTGAAATTGGACACACATTCACTAGAAAGGTTAATGGGGCTATCAACATATCTGAACTGAGATTAAGGGATGTGATGAAAACCAAATGCCACACCTCTATTAGGCATTAGAAATTGCTTTCCAGCTCAAATAAAACATAGAAAATACAATCCGATCCAAACTGAACCAATTAGACACTAATGCAACCATGAAGCTAACTCCAGCTCCCTCTCAGAAGGGGAGAGAGAAGAATAAGAGTGAAAGTTGTAAATAAAAACTGAATTGACATGTAGTGAAGAAAAGGGTGAAGAATACATAGACAGGTAACACAGAGAGAGGAAGTCTTAGTCCTATCATTAAAACTATGGGAAGTCGTCTTGATCTCCAAAGATCTCTTCTCTTTCGGTAGCCCACTTCCGTTCAGTGTCTTCTCTTGCCTTACAATAATTTCTGATCAAATTTGGCAATTCCAAGAAATGCATGCATGTGAAATAAATATGCTGTTTGCTGTTATTACACTGTTTACTCTGCCTCCATATTGAGGGGACACAGACCAGCTATGTCTCCCTGACCTTTTAAAGTCTAAGCTTTTAAAGTCTAAGAATGTTAAAAGGAAAGCTATTCCTGATTCATCTTTCACTACTCCTTTAAAATATTTTTTAAAACACTATCTTAGTGAAAGAAAGGGTCAAATATTCTCATGTTTACCAAGCACACATTAAAAAAATCTCCCCCCTTTCCCTCAATTATACCTTTTTTTTTATTTCATAGCAAGTTTTGAAATTGTTGAAATGGCTAGATCTACAGTTTGATCTCTGTCATGACTGCTCTAAGAAGGCTGCCTTGTGATGACTGGAGTGCTACTGAAACTTCCTCTGCAAGAACTGAGAAAACCTGCACTGAATCCAACAGTGAGATATTTGAATGCATACAGAACAATAGTTTGAAATTCTTGATGTAATTGTTTCTAAATCCACTGGGACCGAGTGGGTTTGATATTAATATTCTTTTGATTATAATAATTGCTTTAATGGCAAAATAACATGTATTTTCATACCTACTTTGATCAAGTCTCAAGCATCTCTTGTTTTCATTTTTGTTGTGTTGCAATCCTTTGGTCATATATTGGATAAATTTAGGAAGCCTCTGGTATTTCAAAACACAAGATAGATATTAGCAGTTCTACCACAGAGGATGGGGAAATTAGGGTTATTTATTCATACCCATTAAGCAATGTTTTCATTAGCATGTTGCATGTGCTAAACAAACATCACATGGTTTTAGTTTCCAAATACCTTTAGCTTGTTTTTATAAAGAATATATATGATAAGCTCCACTGTGTTTAAACTACTTTGGCATTGTACTTGGACTAAAATCTAGGTGGCCTGCTTTTCAGGGCCAAATTATTTAGATGGCTCCCAAGAACATCCTATAGCCAGTTATAAAGCCTTTTTTTAAAGAGCTGTGATACTTATGTTCTGCAGAGAGCTCTCCTGTGACCCTAATTTATGCACAAACTGCGTGTGTGTGTCCCATGGAGAAGTCTAAAGAGCCAGATGTGTTCATGTTCAGACCAACTAATGTGGTACTGGTGTTATCCTGGTGGATTTAGTCCTGGCCACTTCAAAGCGTAGATCCCTCGTTTGGAGAAAATCTGATATGCTGACCCCTTTCAGCATCAGAGACTTTAAGCCTCCCACATCTCTAGCAAGCGTCCTACTTCCACAGCCAGGAGCACCTTCCATCTCTGCCTCTCTCCTTTGGAAGGCAAACCAGTGAACAGCCAGAAGCAGGAGAGCAGACAGCCAGGAAGAACAAGCCAGAGGTAGAGGCAGGATATGGGAACTCAGCTGCTCTCAGACTGATTAAGAGTGATTAAACGCTACTTCACGAGTGCTCTGGCACCATCAGACTATTACACCCGTGGGAACTCCCACAGGCTTGTCCTGAGCAGAGTACAACCCAAGCAGCAGGAGATGCCTGATCTTTCTTCTACCCTTCATTGGAGAGACAGATATGAAACTCAACCGAAGCAGTTTGCTAAACAACAGCCAGCTACTTTTCACCCATAATGGCATCTTCTGTACCAGAATTATACATGCCAATTTGAAACATGCACTTGAGGTTCTAAGAAGTTTGTTTCTTCTAGAAATTCTGTCTCATTCAGGTGTAACTTTTGACATGTTGGTTCTAAACACATTTGAAACATATCTTTCAGTGAAAACTTTTGAAACAACTTCTTGATAACTAAAATTCAAATATTATACAGTCCTAATACAATTATAATGGACTTTTTTCTCTGTAATATATTTCATCATTTAAGCTGACATCTTAAATTAATTAGATTTTTTTAAGATATTTTGAACCCATTTTTTAAGTTTGAAGTTTTCTTGCCCATATATAATCACATTCATCATTATCTGTACAGCCATCATGACTATTAAGCAGTTATGAATAACTGTTCACAGAATTTTGAACAGAAAGTTCCTCACATAGACATAGACAAGAGTTTCTGTACCAAACCTAATAATACTAATAATTTTTGGGGTTATGGTGTAGGGGAGAACTTTGTAGAGTAGGGTAGATGGTTGGACTCGATGATCCCAAGGGTCTCTTCCAACCTAAATGATTCTGTGATTCTGTGATACAAGATCAAAGAATAAATTTTACTGATTTTTCATGACTACAGGGAAAAAGACTAATTCCTTTTGCATTTAGTTGTGGTCTGCAAGACCGTAACCTTTTTACCTACTTTTGATCTACAATTACTGATGCCATAGCTTAGAAAATATATTACACTTTATTTTTTATCAGTAGCACAGTCATTTGAAATTTTACAGTGCTTGTTTAAAGAGTTAATATGTAAGGTCATCATAAACATCAATACAGTATCACGAGCCCACTTTAAACGACCTCTCTAAAAGATAAAAAAGAAAGGATTCCATAAAGCACAACAACTTTGGGACTAAATTATCATTTACATTGATGGTTCTAAGTTACTTTTCCAGTCTGGCTCATAACCAATATAGAAAAATCAGCTAGTGCTGACTACTTCTTACTTTCATAGAGCACTCAGAAAGTTGGTTTTGCTGGCTTACTTGGGGAACGGGGTGGGAGGGGAGAAGAATAAATTGCATGTAATGTATTCTGTGCATCTAAAAATGAAATTAAATACTTAAAATGTATAACTTCTAAAAGATGGCTGGTTTATGGAAAAGCTGCAATAGCAAGTTGTATATTATATTATCTTTTGTGGGAGATGGATAACTAACACATGTTAACATAGCCCCACTATAGCAAAAATCAGTATGATTTGAGAATATATATCTGTGTAAGGACAGAACTGTCTCTTTACCATGTCATACTATTCAGAGATGTAAATGAGATAAAGAAAAATAAAGAATTTGAAAAATTTGCAGCAAACAGTTGATTTAACTTTGGCTTGGTATACTGGTATTCAAACAGAACTGCATTTATAACTGTTAGGTTAGCAAACGTTCATAACTCTTCGTTCATGATGTGCTATTGAAGGAAAAAAACTGTCTCATTTCATGCCTTTAAATTTACTTCAAATAATCACTAGCTGCAAGAACATAACTCATACAATCATAAAACAGCACGGCATTTCATCAAAGAAGTAAACTGACAGGAATGTATGTATTAATCCTATACTAAAAATAGTTATTTCACACTAGTTTTAACAACTGGGTTTGTGTGGAAAAACTTAAAAAGAAAGTATTTGATAAAACCAAGAAGTGCCTGTAACAGCCTTGATTTTATTTAGCACAGTTGTTTGATCACTTGAGTTTAAGACACCCACCAAACACCAGTATTCTCAACAGCCTGATATTGGAGAATTCTGTCCAAACTCATATATAACTTGCTTCAAGAAAAAACACGTACCTATAGGTAAGATTTTACACTGAGTAAATTTTTCCTTAATTTATATATATAGAAAACTAGATATAGAAAGCTACAGAAATAACTGCTATGACAAAAAAAAACAGTTTCACACATGTCGTGTGATTCTGCAAGAGTCTAAGGGCATGGATTCTACCCTATGTAAAGAGAGATGAGGAGAAAGACCACGGAAAACTAGGCCTTGGGAATCATTAATTTGGATTTGCATTAATTCATAAGTTTGTGTGTATGTGAACTGAATTTAAATTTACTCAGTTCTAAGCCAAGTTCCATAAATTAGCTTTGGTATTGTATAGATCCCTTAGGCCTACCTTTAGTTCACAGTTGATTAAAAGCTCCTGGTTTATTATCACTTCTTTTTTCCCTTTGGGTGAATGTAGTGAGTTTTGTAGACAGGAAATAATAATCCACAAAAAAACTTGCTTTGCAAATATTTTTAGAAATGTCTAGAAAGAGGCAATCTTAGAGGCATTCATATTTCTAGTCTGGTTCACACAGTATTATCCTGAAGATGAATGCAAGGCAATACCACAAATGTTGAAATGCCTCATAGCCCAGCACCTGGATTTGTCAGCTGCTAATCATCCCCTATGCCTTTTTACAGCAGGTGACTGACACTCAGTAAGGCAGAAATATGTAAAAATACAGCAACTGAATTCCTAACAGCAGGATTATGTAGCACCCAAGTAACCTATTAAATGCACGCAGATGTTTCAAGCGTTTCAGTTAAGGTACATCATCCCTGTAGCATTAACCACTGCAGCGAGGTACTGACATGAGTCCAGCTCTCATTCACACACTCAAAGCCTCTGACCTACATCCAGAGATACTTTCAGCCTAAATTTGTTAATTTAACCCAGGGTGTAGCCAAATCCCCAAGTGAGACTTTTGGTCAAGCTGTCAACCTGTCCGATTTACCTCGCAAAGGTAGGCTAAAGCCACGGAAGGAGCGACTAAGCCTGCGATGCCTTCTCAGGAAAATGAACCCAAACCAAAACGGGGAACATTCCTATTGATTACAACATTGCTCTGCCATTCTTTGCTGCAGAGTGGCTCAGGCAAAAAAAGCACCGATAGGAACAAAAAGGGTTGAGCCCACATGGCTACACAGAACCACACTGGGAAACAGGGATGTACCAGGACTTTCTGAGAACTGAATAATTTCCTTTTGCTATGTGTTATTCCAAGTATCAGCAAATCTCAATAGTAAATCAGTTATCGGCCAGGCACTCGCTTGCTTTTGCTGAAACAGGACCTAAGTTTACAGTGGGACTTAGAATGTGAAGATGACTGGTAGATAACAGTGCACCTAACAGAAAACAAATCAGATGACAAAAAAAAAAAAATATTCCACCACTGAAAGCTGCTTGCTGGCCTATAGTACTAAACCTAACAATTTCTTCTTAGCCCTGTTTTAAGAAGAATTTATAAATTGAAAAAATAGTTTGCAAAATCAGATTTAGAACATATAAGTTGTATTATTAATTTCAAATTACTGTAGAATTCCTTTTTTGATGAAAACTGTTTTGTGATCTGATTTTCCTACCTTGCACTCCAATAACTAGCTTTTTGATAAATCTTGTAATATGAACTTTAGGAGTTCCTGTGCTGCTTCTATGTTATCCAGATTTTCCTTCCTATTTCTTCAGACAGATCGTTTCTAAAGAATACTCCCAGGCAGCGCAGCTCCCTGTTTGCAGGATGTACTTTGCATAGATGAAAAGAGTCACTCTCAACAAGGAGGTCATAATCACTGCTCCTTCTCTTTAACTGTCCTCTCTCAGGGTTCCAGCCTGTACTGATGATGCACTGATAGCTCTTAAATCACTGCTAATGGCAAGCATATTTTTAGCAATTGGAATAAAATTCACAACAGGAAAGTGCAGGTGGTTGTGAAATACTGTTCTAACAATTTCTCTGCCAAATTTCCTAGGCCCTAGGCTAATTTTAACATATGCATGATAGGTTCAAGCCTTCTGGAAAAGAAAACATAGAGGGAAATTGCAATAATTTGACATATATTTTCCCCGTGTTTTTAATAACGAAGTTGTTAAAAATACACAATACAAAATACACTATACAATTTCTTTCAATGACTGCTTTGCTTTGAAACTACAAGAAATATGTTATATGAAATGAGAGACAATGAACTCTAAAAGAAGTTTCATGAAGAGAAGATGCAAATTAGTTGATACACAAAGATTAGAAATTATAAAACATACTCTAAATAGACTCTTAATCTCTTTTTTTCCCCAGTACAAATGAGTAGCAATTCCACTGGGCTGAATGCAAGTACTCCTCATTTAACACAACATCAAAATCTGTCTTTTGTTCTAAGGGCCAAATTCTGCACCTTAAATGAATAATCCCTGGCTCATGCAAATAATGAGATAAATTACAGCCAAATGAATATTGGACCTTTGCTTTTTTCATTCTAAGCACATTTCATGGTTTGTCTGTCTATGGTGCACAGGATATATTTAAACTTGAAGTACTGGAAAGGAAAACTGATTGTCAAATCTGCATTACTGCCTCAAAATACAAGGGCAGATATGCCCCTCTAGTCTGTAATAAAGCTATACCAAAGAATTTATAAAGGCTCATTAAACAAAAAATAAAGAACTCACCAAGTCCAGCAGAAATACTAGTAGCAGAAAAGAACTTAAAACATACTACACTTGCCCTTAAAAACTAAGGGCAAGTGTAGGGTTCTGCACCTGGGGAGAAATAACCCCATGCACCAATACAGGTTGGGGGCTGACCTGCTGGAGAGTAGCTCCGAGGAAAAAGACCTGGGAGTCCTGGTGGACAACCTTGAGCCAGCAATGTGCCCTTGTGGCCAAGAAGGCCAATGGCATCCTGGGGTGCATCAGGAGGAGTGTGACCAGCGGGTTAACCTGCCCCTCTACTCTGCCCTGGTGAGGCTCCGTCTGGAGTACTGTGTCCAGTTCTGGGCTCCCCAGTTCCAGAAGGACAGGGAAATGCTGGAGAGAGTGTACAGCAGTGGACTACAAAGATGATTGGGGGCCTGGAGCATCTCTATTACGAGGAAAGGCTGAGGGACTCCGGTCTTTATAGTCTGGAGAAGACGGAGGGGGGATCTGATCAACACCTATAAATACTTAAAGGGTGGGTGTCAAGAGGATGGGACACGTCTTTTTTCAGTGGTGCCCAGTGACAGGACAAGAGGAAATGGGCACAAACTTGAACTTAAGAAGTTCCATCTAAACATGAGGAGGAACTTCTTTACTTTGGGGATGGCAGAGCACTGGAATAGGCTGCCCAGAGAGGTGGTGGAGTATCTTTTTGAATGTGGAGACATTCAAAACCCTCCTGGACAAGTTCCTGTGCAACCTGCTCTAGGCGGACTGGCTTTGGCAGGGGGGTTGGACTAGATGATCTCCAGAGGTCCCTTCCAACCCCATATCATTCTGAGATACTGTGTTCCAAAAGCCACGGTATTTTATGAATATGACAAATTGCACATCTACTGGAGAAATGAGGAATAATGGTATAATATATGTATAATAAATAATATAACTTGCCCCTCTGTCTTTTCAAGATTTCATTACAAAGTTATGAGATTATAATTATTTTAATATGATCCTACTGTTACTGCTCATAATCTTCTGATGAAAAGATAATGAATGTCAGAAATTAAAAAATAAACATGTTTGAAAAGTCTTATTCCCTATTGTTTTTAAGCAGTAATTTCTATTTCTTTCTTCACCTGAAGAATTAAACTGCTTGCAACTGGTTATTGCATCTCTGTGTAGATAAATGTGATCACTTTCACTGTATTTCATGTGAAGAAAATTACAATAGGGAAGTGACATTTACAAAAACAACCTCATAGAAACAAGCATGCCAAGGTAATGAAAGATTTAACAAACCTTTACTAAACTTTTAGGGTACACAAATATCAGGTATAGGATAGACTTTTTTTAAGAACAACACAGATTTATTGTTAATCAAGTCCTTGATGCAGAATCCACAAATCCAGTGTTAAATATTTAAAGTTTTGTTTGAATGCGGTACTCAAAACCCTAAAAGTCATCATAATGTTATCACATTAAGTCATCATATTGCAAAGAACTCTATTTTTAAAAATTATACTAGTAATTCCACAACATATCGCTGTTACAGAAATTACAATCTGATTATATTCAAACCCAAAAGATTTTTTTCCCAAATATAACACGATACTGAATTTAATTTGCCTATGAATTATATTCAATGAAATATTCAAATGAAATATTCAATATTTCTTTCATAGATAAGTTTGAAAAAGACAGTAGGGGATTACTGACCAGTAACTGTTTGGGTAAGGGATATTTTGATCTATTGCTGGAAAAAACACTTATGATCCCCCACTATCAGACAAAAAAGATTAGAGGTTATTTTCCATCTATGCTCACTTCCCAAAGAAGCATTAACAGTTGCAATAAAACTTGTCACATGCTTGTATGTTGTACACGTAAAACTTCCGATTTGCCCACAATATTCCACAAAAAAAAAAAGTGATCATGCCAGAACTCATTTGATTTGATAAGCAAGGTTTGATGTTGTCTGTATTTAGATGAAAAAATAAAAATGAAAATGAAGAGCTGCAACCAGCAGTTACGTGAATTCAGCACGGACTTTCTCTGAGACAGGAATTCTATATCAACAGTGGCTCTAGATGCAAAACTGAGATCTTGATACCAAATGGCAGGGTTCTGCCACAGAAAGGATGGTACGTTAAATCCATAGGCCACAGGAATTGCGGTTCAGATAACTGTGTTCCAGTGAGCTAGGAAATTATTCCCCTTTTTGACTTAAGCTGTTAGCAAACAACCCAGAGCCTTTGATATTAACTTAATCAGGAGGAGAGACCGAATTCTGAATCAGGTATCTACAATGCAAACCTATTCATTTATTAGAAGTCTCATTATCCCTATCAAAGGACAATCTGAATGAACAAGCCAATTTCCGTGTTTACATACATAAAACAAAAAGGGGGAGAAAGAGGGGTGCGCTTTGTTTCTTTTTTATTTGCCATACAGGTTATCTGTCTTTCATTTGCCTTGAATACAGAAAGTTTAGTTGAAATAATGCATTATTTTGAATTTCTAGAATACAAATGTTTTGTATGATTACTGAATAAGAGAAAAGACTGATTACTTTTACTAAAGTACTGTTTTTATTTAATGGGTGCAAATGAGAACCAAGCCCTGTACCTCCTTGTAAGTCACTTCAAATTGCTCTCTACTGTGAATGAGCACAGAGACCACTTCTGGAATGTAGGACAAAGTACTCCACTTTCCTGACCTTAGGATATAAACTATAAGGTAAAATTCTATCTTTAGGTCTCAAAGGTTTCTTTGGAAGTGCCTGATGTTATTGTGCCATTTATTTAAATTTTATGATTCTATCTTTATTGTTAGTATTCTCTTCTGGCATATTATCCTACAGTCCTGTTTAAATTGCAGTTATTATTAAAAAT
>JAOXJK010000023.1:97279230-97291922 GCA_025774025.1 Xenus cinereus | reverse complement strand
GGGTGTAGTAATGGATAATAAAATAACGAAGATCATATTAGCAATTCTCACAAGTTCACATTAGCCATCCAGAAGGAAGATAGTAATTCTACATAAACAAAAATTAATACCTAATGAATGGTCCTACGTCTGTATTAAACAGTTTACCCCAAAATTCCAATATTTTGAAACTTTCTCTATCTGGCTAGAAAAGCGGCATTTTTTCAATTTTAAATAGGACACGTCTGTGCATGTAAAGGAAATGAACTAACTAGTGACACAACCACATCAGAATAAAGATATGGCCACTGACTGCTTTCAGTTCGTTGATGACCAAACAAGGCCAAGCAAGACAAACATGAGTGAATTATGTTGTTCTGTTTGGCTGCTTTGTTTACGGGCTGATTTTGAAAACTAGACAAGCGATAGAAAGGGTGCAACACTCCTAAGCTGGCTTCAGAGACATGAAATCATATTGCAGTGCAATACCATAAGACAGTCAGCTTGGTTTCCCCATATTGTGCATTCACAACTGTGTTACTGAGCTGCAGAAAAGGTTGCCAGAAACTCATAAAGAAGAGCAAGATTTTTGCTTAGTGTTTTTTCAGTTTTGGCTGACAGAATCTCTAATTTGTTTTCTTTTAGAATTAAAACTTAATTTAAAAATATCCAAATAAACAAACCCCTCCAATATTTATCTTCAGTTAATTCCTGGCAATGAGATATTTAATTCTGTGCCTGATTTTTGAGAGCACACAACAGTGATTAAGTCATAAACTCACTATATTACAACTGTTTCAACATGGATACACACTATCACAATGTAATGGACATTAAACAAAAAATATGCAATTCATTGAATGTGTTTTTTTTCACTCTGGTCTTTCCTATTTTGGCTAAAAAATTGGTCTCTGTGCTAGCAATTCCAAATGGCTAGAGTAACCTTTCTTCAGGCTCCTTCCAGGAATCAAAGAGACCCCTGAACTTTGAGAGCCACTGTTTCAGAGAACACCAGCCAGGAGGCAAGTTGAGACTGAACTCAGCCGATGTGTCACAGAGCTAATACGTTTCTTCAGGACTGTGTTGCTTCTGCTTTTTGAATGAGTAACTCAAGTCAAATATGCTCTTTTTTCAGTTTCTATTTTCACTGAAAATCCAAGCATTTTCATATGGCACTACAAACAATTTGGTGTTGAAAGGTTTTCCCTTGAGGGAAATACAATCCTCCAAGACGGTCACGTGGCTTCTCTGAAAGACATTTTGTATTTGTCTGCAGAGCACTTTAGATGACAGAATTAAGCAGACAGTGCTACATAAAAAGACAGAGAAAATAAACTCCTCTGCCACATTTGCTCTAAGAAAACAAACATTTTGAACTGCTGTGAACCAAAACTTATTTCTTGACTAGACATGCTTCATCTTTCTCATGTGAAATGAGAATTTCATCATGTGAAACGCTTCATCTTTCTATTGCCATTTAAGGTACAGAAAAGTTTTCCATTAAAATGAAAAAAAAAAAAAAAACAACCCACCATCATTCACAATCACTTTTTGCCTCTTACAAAAATTAGTAGGCCAATAATACATTTGTTTGAAGTAATTAATATCTAATTCCTAGAGGCTGCTATATAATTTGATTTGCAACCTATTTACTAAAAGCAGAAGTTCTTATGAGACATAAGAGATGAGAGTTAACGGAAAGTTAATACAGAGCAGAGGTTATGACAGAATTTCATATAAAGACTTTTTTGTAATGGAAATAGTATTTCACTTGGCTGTGATTTCATATTTTTTGTCTTTTTCTCGTGTTTTCCCCAGACTAGATGCACTGTGGCTTTCAGCTGAGATGGCCCGCCTATGCAATTTAAGCAAAAGAGTTTAAAAATCAAATCTAAGACTTTTAGGTGAAATTTCTCAGAAGTGAATTTTTTAGAGTTAATTTTGAATAGAATCTTGAACCTGAAACTCTTAAAGTCAAATTCAGTCCACCTCAGGTAAAACCAGGGGCTACTTAAATCAAATGTGACTCGATCAGGTGGCATGAGAAATCAATTAAGCTTTATAACTTGTACAAAGGTAGTCAAAGGAGGAAAGCAGAATATTTTTAAAGTTAAGAAACGCAGACTCCAAAAAATAAAATCTTGAAGAGGTATTATTATTGCATTAGAAATCTATTTTAGAAATAGATTTCTATATTTAAGAAAATGTTGAGAAGGTTGTATTGCAATATTCCATTTCAGGTGGAAGATAAAAAGTGCAAGAGAAACAAAGACTATTTGCTGGGTTTCAGAAAATAGTATGTTCTACCCTTTCAGTAGACCAAGCAGTAGAGCAATAATTGAGCCATTAAAAATCACAGTAGACTGCAGGGAAGACAGAGAGACATCATGACTAGCTGTTATCTTCAAGAGCTATAAAAGATACTACATTTTCATCTACATTAGGAGTAACGTAGCATGGAAATCTAGAAGAACAATAGTATTTTAAAGATACAATTTCTGGAAAGTAAGTTTAAAAAAAAATAAATGCTCTTTTTGGGTAAATGGTCTAGTTTTTAATTTTCAAGGTGAAAAGGACTTCAACCAATATAGTAAATAATCTTCCAACATCACATATAAGCTAAGCATTTTGGAATATGACTGAAGATCAGTTAATATATTGGTAAAATCTTCACCCCTCAGAATTTCTTAAAGAATGGGGATTTCTACATTTCTAACACAGTGCGAAATTAGAGCACCTTTTAAAGCAATCTCTTATGGAATGACTGATATAATTTGAACAGAGGAGGTGTCAAATCCTTCTTAATTACTACTGTGTGTTTTCTGTAGCAATAATCATTCCGACATTACACAAAGAGAGCGCAAATGCAATATACGGCAGCAGGTCTTTTTGTTTAGAGTAAGGGAAAGGATAAAACAGGAAAATCTTGATGATACAAGAAAGTCAAATAAGTGAATTTTCTACAAAAGGCAGATTATTAGATAAAGCAGTTCAAACTGTGGGAGATAATGCTAACTTCAGGAATTTTATTACAGATTATGTGGCCACATTAAAAAAAAACAAACAACTGTTTCATGAGCAACCCCTCTGTATTTAAAATCTTTTTAACAGTCTTTAATTAGCAGCTCTTGATAAAGCACTGTGTGTGTTTTGTTGTGGAGGTTTTTTTTCAGCTATCCAATATAGCAGATATAGAGAGAAAAACCAGAATCTGATCTGAATTGTCACAATCCAGTAATACAATCATAATTAACTTAGGTAAACAACAATGGATTTGTTATATGGAATTATTGTTCGTCTTTGAAACTATAAGCATGTTCTGGACTCCTGAGATGATTACAGTGTTTCTATATTCTTCAGGTACTGTATAATGAAAATGAGAGAACTAGAGCATTCCATGCGTGGTTTTCATTCTGTTGCTACTGTAAATGTGAACAATCACATTAAGTTTACTCCTGTCATTGTCTTCAGTTCACATAAATTAGAGCAGAAAAAAGACTTCAGTCAGGAATGAAAACAATATATTTGGGGTCTATCTATTTGCGGTCTATTTTTGTGATAAACCAAAACCAAAAATCCAAACCATGCTACTGTGTCCTTTTGTTAGCTGCAAATTTTGAACATTATTGAACAATTCCGTACACAGAAAAGTAAGGAGACCTAATTTTATCTCCAATATATTTCTCTTACAATAAAGTTTTCATTTTAGCTATCTTGGCTACAAAGAAGACGTGATTTTATAAAGGGAAAAAGAAAGATAAATAGACTAAACTGTTTGATTTGATAGCTTTTTTTATCACAATGAATTTGGTTTCCATTTTTTTTTTGTATTTTCTTTTTTTATAAATCTGTCTATACTTTGATATTGAAGGCCACCTGTAAAGAATAATATTCTTTGGAAGCCATTTCAGAAGATGAGAGAATCCTTTTATAAGCAAATGCTGCTTCAATTACTCCTTCATCAATGTTAACACTACCCCTCTGCGGAACAGTAGTGTTATTTGGACACAGCAGTTTTTGTTCTGGAGAAGAAATGGGTAATTTATGTAACTTGTTTATTTAGAGAAAGGGCTGTGACAAACAGCATATAAATCTCTGAATGTGAAACTATCTGAAGAGCTGTTCTATGTCCATAACCCACTGACCTGAAATTTTCTGTCTTTGCAGGATTTTACAGAAGCTGATACTATAAAAGGAACCTGTTCCCTGTATTTTTCTGTGATGTCAGCGCTTGAACATCTAGAAAACTTGCTACTATCAGAAAGGACGGTCTCCTTTTTACAATTATTTTGCAATGCAAAGATCCAGAAGGAGCTCTGTGTCTGAATGCTGAGACAAAGAAATGCACTTTGACTAAAACAGTAGTATACTTTCTGAAATCACTTCACAGCATCTTTTTATAGGTTATCTCTTTCTGAGCGCACATAATCAACAATCCACAATGACCATGTTACATCTTCAGATAAATATCCTTCAACTGCACTCCTGATAAATATGGGCTTCTGCTTCTTCTGCCACATGTATTGTAGATACAAATTATGAAAGATTTAAAACACAATCATGAGCAAGAATCTTTACTGACATTTTAAATGCTTCAAACTTCAAGTACTCCCAACAAAACGAAAGAAACATTACTAGATATTTAAAGACTTGCTGTGAGAAGATCTCTCTGCTTCATAAGGGAAAAGGCAAGAAAGAAGTAACAAATCTCTATTTTGAGGCTGCACAGAATCAGGTGTTCTGAATCCATCTAAAATGACAACTTTTCATATGAAAATCAGGGGCTAATATTCTCCAGATAGCATAGATTTTCTTTCATATGAAAGGAGAGCTACAAAAAACTGCTCAAAACGTGGGTACGGTAACAAGAAACTATGAAATTATTATGATGAAAATTTTGAGAATTTTGCAGTTTCACAATCTATAAGCAGCAAAAGTCAATTTTTTCTAGCATTTTTCCTCTTAGCTGTGCATGGTCACAGAACTAACGTTTTAAAATGCAAACTCACACGCACACAAATTGTGGGCAATAAAGATTCATAACAAATTCCATTAATTCAGACAGATATCTTTTAAAAATAAGACAAATTTGGTGCTGCAAACATTTTCCTTTTACATTTATGTTCATGTTGTATTATTCAGATATGACAATAACAGCACTAGTTGCAGAATAACAGTCTAACAACATTTCCACTACAGTCTTTCTCCTAGGACACGGCCCAGATCTGGTGGATAAGACCTCAACTTGATAGTCTTTATCATGCCACGGGGGAGAGGCATATGCCTCATTTGCTCCACATCCTACTGTTAACACTTGGCAGTAAGCCAGATTTCAGTGTTTTTATCAAGTCAATAAATTCACAACTCTAGATTTGAACAAGCATGACAACTCTTTGTCTAAGAGACTACCATTTTAGGGGCCTTTTAAATCTCCCCCTGATCTTGCTTTGTGGTTTCCCCAATTTAAAATTAATACAGAAAACAAAGTGAAGACACAAAAGTTCTATTTTATGCAATTTTCCCACCTTCTAACATATTTACAGCACCTACTTTCTATGGGAACCTTAAGGTGTTGCGTAAACTCAAATCAATGCAAAAATCACTCCACCCCCATCACATAAAGATCTATGCGTAAAGACAAATATAGAAATTGATACTGTATTTATTTAATATAAGAGGGAAATAAGAAAGCCACATAAATTAAAAAAGAACAAACAAAGGTAGAATGCACACATTGCAAAACGCTTTAATTGTGATCTGAACGGAAACGGGTTCATTACTCTTCAGAAAACTGCAATAGTCTTCTGACAAACATTTAGTACCTTGACACTTAGGACTCATCTAGAAGACTGAATAACCTCTTGCATCTATCCTTCCAAAGTATGTGTTCAGATTAGTAGGGACATGTTTCTTTCTAGCATTATGTCCAGCACTTTCTATGGTAAGCAATCTTCCATCAAAGGATTTGCCAGCTTCCCTTGTGAACTCTGATGAAAGAAAAATGCTGGCTAGAAAGGACAACAGCATAAATATCCTTTTTTCACTAAAGACATGCACTTTTGATTAGAGATTTTTGTTTAAATAAGTCCTTTGAGAAAGCTTGCTGAACATCTTGCAGTAGCTCTGTTTGCACGGTGCAGGAATCAGAGAGAGAGAGAGGGGAATCTCGTGATTGCCAGGAGGTATATCAATACCTCGCTATAGGATTAAAGGTGATCACTCCAACAGGGCACAGCACAAGTCCTAAATACCGTGGGCTGCCTCCTGCTTCTGCTGCCTGTCTATTCCCTTTCCTTTCCCACTGCACGACTCAGCATCCCAGCTTGAGTCCTGCCCCAGTCCCCTTTCAGCACCGTCCCTTGCGCTGCTCTCGGCAGCAATCTGACACTAATTTATCCCCAGACTATACGTCTTTATTACTCCTTCTTGACTTCCTGGGAAGAGTGCTTTCCCGTCTTAAAAATCATTTTTGTGTAATGATTGGTGGAAAATTTTGCCTCGTATTAAGTATGATCTAGAAGCTTTGTTTCCATAGTATTCATCATCTTCTGATCATTTGCCACCTTCAGCAAACAAATTCAAAAAACAAGGCAGAGAGCAAAAGTATATTGAGTTTTGCAATATACTTCAAATATCATGAGAAAGCAAAAAGCAAAGGCAGATACTAAGGTTATCTCAAGTAAGATTAACTCAGTTCTATTTTCTTTTGTTGTTATTTTTTCTTCAGAGAAGATAGTTTGAAAAGAGCTGTAGAATGGATGCACTACCTTTGTCTCCTATGAACGCTTAACAGACCAGCTCACCTGCAATTTCCTAGCCCTGCTACAGACTGATACACAATGTAGGGCACATAATTTCCCTCTTCTGTGTCTGGTTTTCTCTATCTTCATCATCTGTTTAAAGTCTTTGAACCAAGGCCTTTTTCTCTAAAAGATATATATATTCATACAGCTTCTAAGACAGTAAAGTCCAAAATTCAATGGGGACTTCTAGACGTTGACCAGTAATTACACAAGTACACTGCATGCAGTAAAGTTTCCTTTACTTCAGAGAGCAAAAAGCTTTGTAGATAGGAAAGAAACAGTAAATTCCCTGTATCTTCACTCTAATATGGCCCTGACATTGCTTCACATGGGATTCTCATTGACAAATCAGGAAAAGACTACAGGATCTACAAAATACAAAGAAAAAAAAGAATTAACTGTGGCTACATGTCTCAAAGAAGGCACACCCACATCCTTCTGATGGAGGACAGTAATAATTTCCAGAAACAGAAATCTGAATCATAATAATTTGTTCTCTATTATCGGTGTAGATAGAACAGGGAGAATTAGGTTTAAATTATGCTGAGAACAATTAAGATACAGATTCATAGAATCATAGAATTATCTAGGTTGAAAGGAACCTTTCAGATCATCTAGTCCAACCGTCAACCTAACACTAACAAAAACCATCACTAAACCATATCTACCCATCTTTTAAATATCTCCAGGGATGTTGGCTCAACCACTTCCCTGAGCAGACTGTTCCAATGCTTAATAACCCTTAAGGAAACCCTTCCATACAGAAGATACTCAAAAGCTGTTAAGGAGACTGTGAAAGTAAAAATTATTAGGTGAATATTTCCCTGCATATACATTTAGTGTTCTCCCTTGGATCATAGAAAGGTCTAGATACCTTCTTCAATTCTCTTGCAGCCTTATTTTACAAGATTCTGTAACCTAGTTGTTATCGTCTGCGATTTTAAATAAGAATGTCTCAGAAGAGTCATGTTCATTAGTTTCCAATTATATGATGTATTCTGGAAACTCATATCCATTCTAGGATACAGAGCGGATGAGCAGATAATGCAATTAAATTTGAAGTTTAATTATTATCACTGTAACACAAAAGCTCAAAAAGAATAAGAAACTGACTGCCCAGGTAGTAGGTAGAATTAAAACTCCTGCAAATAAATAGAAGTTTATTGTGGTTTTTTTCTCTTTTTGAGGTGTACACTTCTAGAGCTATATAAATTTCTGAGGTATACCTCTTCCAAATGCTTCCCTAGCATGCTCCAATGACATTTTTAAACAGTGAGAAATATGTGGATTTAAGTAAAGGGAGCTAACAATTCAAGAAAGTTGTATAGTACTTTTCCACACCAGTTTTGAAGTTGTGAAGAACAGATGTTGCTGTTTTGCAGAAGCTGTTTTAAATATAAAAAAAAAATAGTATTTTTAAAGGCACTGACATCAAAATAATAGTTAGAATTGTTCCTCCATTGTTTAAAAAAAAAAGCCAAAACTTTTGAAATAAAATCTAGCCTGATAGTTTCATGTGTAAGAAAAGATCTGAAATAGCCATTTTTTTCCACCTAAAAAGTCTATGTGAAACAAGGCTTAGGATGATAGCTTAACTATTTAGCTTAATTCCTGTAAACACTATGATGGATCTCTCAGTGGTAATCTAATTCACCCAAATTAGACATCTGTCCTTCCCTGCTGACTGCGCATGGAACCAACAGAAACTGTGAGATGCTCTTATTAATTTAGGAACCAACCTGCCTAATCATTAACTTGAGACTGATGCCTGCCAGAGAATGGCTGGCTTTCAAAAAACCTGGCTGGTTATTGCCAGCAGCGAAAACTTGGTATGAAGTTACTGCCTTGAATCCTGCGTCACAACTTTCCTCCAAGGAAGGAGAGGATAAGCTTTGACAAAAGGGGGAAAGAAAAAAAAAAAAAAAAAAAAAAGGATTAAAGGCAAATGTTTTGACTAAGTTGCAATTTCATAATACACTCTGTGCAAGGACAGAGACCTGGGTACAACACAGAATCTTTGCAGCTGATGTATTTTAAATGTTTGGGTTTTGTTTTTTTTTACTGTGCATCAAGAAATAAGGAGTATGCATATATTACTGCTGAAATACTCATTAATTACACTTTGAAAACCTGTGAGGATGTAGAAAATGAGTAATTTTTTTCTAGTTTTATATACAGGAAATTGAAGAAGGGAAATTAAGTGCTTTTCCAAAGTAATAGGATTAAGACTCAAAAATATTGAGATTAGGTGTAAAAGTGCAGAGTGACAAGGATTTCCCACCTGTTCCTTTCACAGCAATAAAAGTGCATGATTAGGTCAAATCTCTAGTGGAAAAGGGGTAAAAAGACTAACGATGCCAAAGGACTGCAACAATATCTCCAGGTATAGTAAGGCCTGTTGCAGCACTGCCTTGGAAAACTTAATTCTCTGACCACAGTTATTTGGTGCAAGGAGAATGTGTGTTTTAAGATTATTATATTTCTTCATCTTTGCCTGTGCTTTTGGATGTCGTGTTGCATTGCCAGCTCATTCAGATTCTTTACTCTTCTGAATATATATTCATCAGATTCTGATTTTCCATTCTTTGCCCATGAGATCTAATTTTATTCAGTTTGAAATATTTCAGAGACATTGGAGAGCATATCACACAGACTAATTTTTAGACACTTAAGTTAGGAGGTTAGACTCCTTAAGCTCCTTGGATCACCAGAAGAGAGTTAGTTTTCTTCAGAGAGTGATTTTTATCATAATGTGCATGCTACAGAGGATCTTAATGTACATACTTCCAACCACCCTCTGGAGGGACTGCTCTTTCTCTCTCTACTGACCGTACAGAGTGACTGTGCAGCCTGGCTGTCCTGGACATCTAAGCATGGGTGTCATCTTCACCCTTTTATCTAGCCATCTCCTTGCGTAGCTACTGCTGTTAACTCTATTCCTCTTAGAAATCTTGCAACTTGTTTTCCTGGCATTACCAGTTCATCCGTATGCTAGAGAAAGGAGGTTTAAACAAGCTCATCTAGACCAATCTGACAGCTTGCTGATGCTAAAAGGGTCAGTCCACCTTGGCCACCTTCTGGCCGTGCAGTTCTTCATTGTGTTGGACAAAATACAAGTCACACTTCAGACTTTTACTAGCTTAGCTTCACATCAGATTGGCAAACTGAACGGCTCGGTGACAGGGTAAGCATGATTTATGCACAGGAAGGTGTAAGAATATATGACTCGAAGTTGGGCAGTCAGAACTACCGCCTTAGAGGCAACAAGCTGTTAAATTATTTCAGCCTGTCTTGTTTGCCTGCCCTGGGAAAAACAAATTATCAGTGTGTTTAACCGTTTTATTATGTTAAATTAATTTATCGGTTATAAGAACGACGATGTGAAACAGGGAAGCCTACATTTAAACTCAAAATAGAAAATATGCTTCTTAATATTTTGGGAGTTTGAAACCTCATATCCTGTTGGTCCACGCAAGAAAGGCTCTTCGGGAAGTCGCAGAGTAGAAGGAGGTCTTTGTACTTGCCAGACATCTCTGCATTCCTACATACAGCTCTAAGACACTGGCTCATAGAGGTTTCTTCCTCAACCTCCCTTCATCCTCCATAGGCTATAGCATGCTCAGTTCCTATGTCTGATTCTGTAGCATCTACAAGGCTGGGTGACTGGCCAAACAAAAGATAAAATTTGGCTCATATTGAATAAGGGGCAGTAATTAGGGTGGGTTTTTTTCTCCCCACCACTCACAAATTTTTACAAGACATAGAAACCCAGTACCTTTTTATATCTGTAATACTGTACTGGGTCTGCATGAGTTGGAGGTAACCCTCTTCATAGCAGCCCACGTGGTGCTGTGTTTTGGATTTGTGACCAAAACTGGACCAAAGCCTTGCTGAACGTGTTTGAAACTGCTCAGTAGATTCAAAATTATTGATGTGGACACCAACATAAAAGCCTTGTTCCTAAGAAAAAACCCTACAATAAATACCTCCACAGCTAATACGAACAAATTTATACGAATTCCATTCCTCTAAACACAGGCAAAGAAATAAAATAAAAGTTTAATTATGTACTTGCAGTTTTAGAGAGGTGGAGAGCTAGAATAATAATAAATAAAAATTTTACACCTCTGCCAGTTCCTTTCCTAATCTACCAAGGATTTTATCTGGCACTTTCAGATACAAAGAACAAAATTATATTTTTGTGCATTATTTTTGCATTTTTATAGCATCTGAAGCTGCACTTGTCAACCATCTTGAGCTAACATTATTTACTATTTTTGTAAGTATCTTTCTTTACTTCAGAAAAGAAAATAAAAGTGATAACTCATTTTTTCTTTATAATAAAGTTCCAAAACAACAACACTTGCAGTTTCAGAAGTTAAAGCATTTTTCCTATAAGTAATCAAAATTCTAGCTAGGTTCTTGAAGTCAACAGTTTCTGAGATATGGTTTTCTTTTTTAAATTACTGTTTTGGTGTTAGAAGTTATACAGTCTCACACTATGTTGACTGGTATTATAAGGCAACTGGAAAATAGCTGCAGTATGAGAAAGCACCCTCATTTTGTTTGCAAATAGCTGTCTGTATCTTGTTATATTTTTAATAGAATTAACAAATTACTGGAATGATTCATAGAAGACCAAAAAGTCCAGATGTGCCAAGGTATGCATGCAAGTTAATATTATTCAAGCACATCACTGAGAACAAGCCAGCCAGGCAGCATTCATCAGGTGTGTGTCTTTATAGCAGTAACATGATCAACACTAGCAGCTGTGTTTAAATGTCAATTGCAAATGACTGACAGTATTTAAAAAACCTTTTTCTTCATATAAGTGGAGAAAAAAGTATGCATACAGTATGCATAATGGAAGTGCAAATTACATGTTACTGCTTCAGCTACATGTGGCCTGGCATTAGTAAACAAGCAATTCACTCTGGGTTCTTTTTTCTGCTTGAGTTTGCTAATTACTGTAATAGGGGAATCATAGACTGGGATGTCAAGAATTCAGTTGAGCTCACCATCGTACTTACAAGCAATAATCATAAAGCAATGAATAAAACTAGCGCAATCTTCATATATGTAACACTTTGAACCTTCAATTTTGAGCAATCCAAAGAAATCCTGCACTTTAATCTTCATTTCAATATTATTTTCTATACAAATAACAACTGATGTAATCATTAAAATGTATACTGGTTTAGTTTTTGATCTTGTCAGGAATAAAATCTGAGTAACATTATGATTTTTTGAATGAACAACAGGGAATGTTTTTCCATGACAAAAAGGTACCATAAGTTCTCAGCACCATGCTTAATTCTCAGAGGACTCTGGGAAATAAAACATTAGTGGAATCCAAGTCCTCAAATTCAAGATCTGTAAATGCCATACTGTGCTGTTTTAGCTAAAATAAGCACATCTTTTAACACATATTGCATCATTCATCATTCTCCTTTAATCCCAACACTCAAGTGAGAATTTATGGTTTGTTTTAGAAGAAAAACCCAAAGAAATACTTGAAATTTTTGACCGATTCCCAATGTGCAAGCTTTACAGAGTTACTCTGAATGCACAAGCCTTAAGAACAGAACTTTAAACAACATTTCCATAATATTCACTTCTGTGTTTCTGTTCTTATTATGAATAAAACAGCATGATGACATATTCCAGAATTAGTTCATTATATATCCTCTATATAAAGACCAAAATGTAAATCAAAATATATTTAACTAGAAATAATTGAATCATTGTTTCCTTTGTCACACTAGTTAATAACATTAAAGGCTCCAAAATATGAAATCATCTCCACAGAACTTGCATTTTAAAAGGTGTATTCCATGATGCACCAATTAGGCAAGTTACTCAGCTACAGCAACTGACGCCATACGTTATTGCTTATATAAAAATTTCATT
>JAOXJK010000023.1:97263519-97274622 GCA_025774025.1 Xenus cinereus | reverse complement strand
GGAGAGATTTCTGAAAAAAAAAAAAAAAAAAAAAAAGAAACTTTTATCTGATTAAATACTATATTGGATAGAAAGAGCACAGAGTTCTAAATTTCTTCTGGCTGCTGAGAAATACGCCACAGTTCTTTCAGCCTTAATTAATGTTTCTGTGGTGAACATACGCATTATAGCTTATCGCTATAAAGTCTGAGAAAATGGGCAGAAACCGGGTGAATCAATATCCTCACTTTAAAAGAATTCTTAGCTACATACAAATTTGGCAATGTAGCAAATGAATTATTTGATAGCACTTTACAAAAAGATCAATTACATATTGCATTGGACTCCCTTATTGAAGCACACCTAACACAGTATGAAGTCCCAGCTGTTGCTGGTCAGGCTGAGTCAGCAACAGCAAAAACAGGATCTTACAGGTAGAAGCAGCAGTGCTCAAGTGATTCAGGGGCTACAGGTGAAACCTTTAAACACTGGTAATTGAAAACTGCGAGACTGCAAATAGAGAACTAAAACCTCAATAAATCCAATATAAACAGAAAAAAAATAATGCAACTTCTGAGAATCTATGCAACACATTACAAATTACACCTTACAAATTACACCATATGTTATCCAAAGAAAGTTAAATTCAAACATTTTATGAATACCGGGCATTTTGCTAAGATTTGTCATGATACAGTAGCTCAGTACCAAATGACTGTGCCAGATATTACAGCTTTAAACTGGGAAAGAAATGGTTCTAATATATCATGGAGGAAATTATATGTATTGTTAATGTTACTAGCCTATCAGGAGAACAAGCTGATATTCTTAAGCATCAGCTCAGTGGTCTCTATGGACAACACCTATTTGCAGTGCTTTAGAGTAATGTTTTTCGAACTATAAGCTATAGAGCACAGAGCTCTATAACTATTGATTACTTCAAAGATTCCCCAAGTCATCGTGGGAAAAATCACACTGAATAAATTAAGTTTACATATGCTAAAAAGCATATATAATAAACACAACATTTCTAACAGCAACACCAGGTCCAATAGGATACAGTTAGTTGATAAATATTTTCTGAAAAAATAAAGGGTAAAAAGTTACTTTCAGAAGCGTAGCCTTGCTTGAACTTAGATTATTTATAAAAAGATGCTCAATTCTTACAAAGGTCACACTACCAAAAGGAACTTTAAGTTTCATGGATATTTGACATATTTATTTTGAATAATAAACATTTTACGCCTCAAATCTAAATAGTCTTACATTGAGCACCTACGTAGTTTGATCTTATGCTTAAAATCACTGCAATAGCCAGTGGATATCCAAACTGGACTGAGACCGGCTCTTGGAAAACCACTACATTTCTGTCAACATTTTGAGAACTGAACAAAGAACTATCTCACTGTTGAAAAGTTCTTGCTTGTGAAAGAACTAAAGAAAAAATGGAAATTTATGTTCTAGCATAAAACTAAAACAGTGAATGTGGATATGAAATGACAAAATAATCACAGAGTGATAGAATAATCTAGGTTAGTAGGGACATCTGAAGGTCATCCAGTGCAACTCCCTACTAGAAGTAGATCTATTTACATCAGGTTGCCCAGGACTGTATCCCATAAGGTTTTGAACACCTCCAAAAATGGACGACATCTCTGGGCAACTTGTTACAGCGTTTGACTGCCCTCATGGCATATTTTTTTTTTTCACTATTGCAATTACAGCAGAATAATTTACAGATGCTATGTAGTTCATTTGAAATAGCTCAACAACCCCCCCCAATGTCTTTGATTCCCAACATACAATATACAATAAAATGAACTTCCTATTTGTGATACAAACCGCTTCATTTAGGGGATCTCAGGAAAAATTTATATGTTTTATTACTGATATCTATCTCTGGAATCCCTGATAGCTATGACTGAATGCTCAAGGTGGAAAAGCTCTTAAGGTTTATTTTACTCACACAAAGACATTGATGACTCAGGTACTGTTATTACCTATTTTCTGTTTAGATAATTCAGCATGGGGGAAAAAAGTGATTGACATTTGTAACTTAACTTGATCACAAGATACATGACTGTCACTATGCTATTATTCTGATAGATTACTTCATTAAATGGCCAAAAATAGGATTTACATCACAAGTCGTATCTGCTGCTGTATTCTCCTTCCTCTCTACTGGTTTTGTCAGAAACAAAACCACATAAAAACTAGTATCCAATTATAGATCATCATTTACTTCCTTCAAATTCGAAACTTTTCTGATAAAACAATCTGGCACAAGAGATCATCAGAGTACTACCCTAACGTCAATAAAGACATCAATTACTTCAACAGGATAATTCTTTTTGAAAGACAATTCACACCCTGCTAATCTGGAGGGAAAACCTCAAACTGACTGTGAACTTCTTACAAACATACAGAGCAATGTACTTGCACAAATACAGAGCATTTCCATAAACAACTTGCACATGTTTCTTCACCTTTTCTGCTTTAGTTCAAAACGAATGACAAAAGCTAAGTCTAACTTGTGTTCTGCCAAATTCAGATGACCCCCTGTTGGGTGTACAACATTAGCATGTACTTAGAGAAACAAGTTTTAGTATGAAAAGTGTCACAGTAGGGAGCGATGTTTTCTGCCAAGTGCTGATTTCTCAATATTGATGCAAGACAGAAGAGTGCACTGTTTATATGAAATGATCTCTGCATTTGCCTTCATCTGTCTTGTGAAAACACAGGAGTGCTTTGTCTCCGGTTTCTTTACACACATGGAAAGTACTTGTATCACCATTTACATCTGGCTGCAGAGCAGCCCTCTACAACTTACTGGACTTGAAAAGGATCAGAGAAAAGCAGACAGGCATAACTGCTAGCAGCACAACTTCTAGAGCTACTGGAATGCTTCCGACAACTCATCAGTATTTCTTAAAAGAAACAAATTCAGGGTATAATCTAATCTCTCACACAGTATTAGTCGTATCTACTTTCCAGCAACCTCTCCAATCTCTTCAGGCAGAAATAGCTAATTTAAGTTTCAGTGTTATGGAGATTAACGGCAGCTTTAATTTCTGTTCAAAGTGAACTTCAAAAATCCAGTGACACAACCTGCATTTTTCTGTCAAAGCTTTAGAAATAAATAAGATTTAACGTCTCTTTCAAATTTTTTAAAGAATAAATAGAATAATTCGGAGTTCTGTCTGAGATCAAGTGCTAATCATGGGAAGCAGAAATGCAAGATCAGAATACAGTTTTGTACTCTCTGAAAGATAAACAAGCAACTCCTCATGAAACAACTGTGTTTTTTTTTTTATTTTAAAAAGTCGCCAGCAGGTCATTTGTGTTAATGATGACACTGACAAGAAAAAATTTTTCATCATTCACATTTGAATTACATTTGAAGAAAAAGTAACCTTCAAAATTGCATAACTATAAGCATATATTTTAGATTCAGGGTTCCTGAAGAGTGGGACGTACTTGACTTCAGTTGAAGAAAAAATCATGTCTTCTTTTCTTCAGCTTCACAGAACATTAATAGGGAAATATGAAGAGTCTTTTTAGACAACCATCGTCCAAGAATGATGTGGCTGAATTACATTAAACGCTTTAGGAACACTAGCGGAAGTGTATAGTTACTTTTGTTTAGCAGATAGACTGTTCTGTGAAGCGAGGTAGTTAGTTTTCATATAGACATTGTTATGATATAATTAAAGCACTAGGAGTTAAACTGAAAACACGATAAACAAACATTGGGGTAAAGAAAAATACTAGTGGCGGTGATCCTGGAAGAATCTCTTGCAAGAGCAATATTTACACTTAGGTAGCGATAGAATATTTTATGTGTGCCAGCACAAGACTATGACAGCACGACCTCTATTCCTCCATGATTCAAATTCACTGTAAGGTTTAACATTTATTCATTTAGTTATCTTATTAGTATTATAGAAATTATTCATCACATCCTTAATATCAATATTATAACTGCAAGGTTTGCCTGTTAGGTATAACACTTATGTAAAAGAAATTTCATGAGCAAATACACAGCCAAAGATTTTCTCATCTCCAAATAATAACCACAGATAACCAAGAAAATATGTATTAAATTGGAATTTAAAAAAGAATTTTAAAATTGTAAGGAAAAAGAATAAAAAAGAAGACAGAAATAAGGCAGTGTAAATTTCTATTAAATCACCTGGAGAAAACCTGAGTGGGTTGAACTATGTACACAATATGGCCTAATCCATTAAGCAAAAAAACCCTGCTAAACTGTGACCAGGACCATAATGCATATTACATTAGTGAGGCTTTGTGGTTTATTATGTTGTCGTCAGAATGTCCTCAGTGTATAAAGTGGGCACTTTGCTAATCCACAGATTTATAACTCACCAAACACTCCTAAAGCCTATGCATTTTTCAACACAGATTTAATGGCAATGTTGTAGTGAGGTCTCAGGTTGACTTCATTACATTTACAAAGTGTACCACACTATAGTACTTCATAATATCATACTAGATATAACTTATTAAAAGCTAAGGATGATCAGGATCTACTTAGGAGCCAGTTCCAACATCTGGATTTAAAATTTATTTATACTAAGGCAGACAAATGAGTAGTTTTTCAACAGATTTTTATTTGGAAGTTGAACTCAAATCCAGAATTAGTGTGTTGCTGCTGTTCTATGAGAGCTGGATCAAATTCATTTTACAGCCACCTTAAAAAAAAATGGCTTGGTTTTATTACTGCAAGGCCACCCTGTGACAACCGTAATCTTCAGCCATATGTTAAGACACCTACATATCCTGTACAGTACGTGAGAAAGAATGGGAAGAGGCTAGTGTACTAAGCAGGAAGCTACCTAAGCTTAGTGGACAGCAAAAAAAAAAAAAAAAAAAAAAAAAAGAGTAGAATGAATCTTCTCTCTCCTCTATGGACTCCCAGCCATAGGTGGCTACACAACTAGTCCTTTCTCAGAGAACTGCTTCAAAAAGTGAAAACGCAGCCCGTACTCAAGCCCAGTAACTCAGTGTCTAAGCCACTCAGCTGTATAATGGGAGGGGAAAATGCAAAACAAGTATCTTCAGATGTCTCTTTTGCCTTATTACATGAAGCATTTGAACTTCCAAAAGAGTACTCAACTGCTTATATATAAAACTGCCTGTATTTATAAGTTTTCCTGTTCTGTATTACACTAGTATCTAGACACTATGAGGACCTCAAAACTAAGTCTTAACACGTGTGTACTAAATCCAGTTTACCACAAAGGCAGCTATGTGTGCCCTTCTCTAGGGGTCAATAAATATCCAAGTGTGAAAACCTGAAAACTTTCACAGCAAGAAGAGTTAAGAGCCTTACATAAGGGTCATTTAAATAGCACCTGAGATGCTATAATCTCCATTCCAATCCCTGATAAAAAATTTTGCAAGGAAGAGGCATGAGACCACCTTCCATTATGCTTTATTCACTGGGTTTAAAGCCGACTTAAACAGCATCTCATTATTCAAAATGCTTTGTGTTGGTTTCAATAGGTACATCCTGACTAAACCAACTACATTATGCAAGAAAGGTTGGGCCGAGAAACATTTATTCTAAGTCCTAGAGTTTGGGTGACAGGAACCTATATATTAATATGACAGTGGTGGCTAGAGCACTTGCAAAAATATACAAGCCTACAGAACTTTGTGAGGCACAGATCAGATAATTTAGATATCTCCATTGTGGAACAGGAATAGATTAGGAGTTCAGAGCACCTAGATGGGCGGCATGCTATGTTTATAGAGATGGCCAAAAAGGGCTTTTTTTTTTTTTTTTTAAAATCAATTTTGCCACACAATTAGAACAACATAGCTTCTCAACTGCAGATAGTTCCCATCCAATGAGCTCTGAGCAGAGGCATAATGAACTGTCTTCTGTTTGCAGTCATCCACAGAAACACATCCATAATCTCTCTGTAGAACCCTTACTGACTACTTCAGTTCAAAAAGGCTGTTCAGAGAACTGTAATTTAATGAGCTTTACGCTATTTTGTATTCTCTATATATTAACTTAATACCTTTGTTCAGTGGAATCCAAACAGTATTTGAAATGCTTCAACTTCCTAGCAGTTCAGCCATGTTTCTGTCCGTACTGGTTTTATACCATCTGGAAGAACCCACCAGGTTAAGAATAATGGCAAAAAAATAACTAAGATAGGTCAGTGTGATAGACTGATGACTTTATACAGTTTACAGAAGTGTTTGTGTGTTTCATATTTAAATTCGGTAACTAGAACACAGGGGAAAACGAATGGTACACTAGATTGTGTGAGAACAGAGACACATGCTGATAAACTATCAATAGAAAACACTTCTAATTGTCATTTTCTCCAGAACATGTCAGTGTCTGTTTTCAATCATTGTCCGTGATATGGTATATAGCAGAAAAATCTCAGTAGAACACGATTCACATATTTAAGGAGATCAGCATAAGGACCGTTATGTGCCTTTGGAAGAAGTTGATACGATTTACAGATTTCATTACTTTGTGGGTGGAATCATAGACAAGATATTACTTCTCTGTGTCAGATTCCATCAGCTAGTATTATCATTTACTGATTTATAACTCTTCAAATGCACTGAATATGCAAATCTGTATGCAACAGTAGCATATTTCAGCTATTTAACAGCTCAAAAAGGACTTTCTATACAGCGTTTCACATACTAAACGTTTATGTGCTTGCCTTTCATTTCTCACATTCAGGTTTGGCAAATGAACCCATTAAATCCTTGAAAACAAAAACAAGTAATTTGTAACTTTCAGTAGATTCATTCATGAATAAATTCAGTGTACTTTTATTAAAATCTTGTAAATTCATATTTTAATTCAATACTCGCATTAAGGTTTAAAGGACTGTTGTCATATCAGTTTTAAGTGAATTTTACAGGGTTTCTCATAGGCAAAGTAGAAATGACAGCTAAGATTGGCTTTTACTCCAACCTATATCTAGTCAGCTACTTGTGGATGCAGAGCTTCTTCTTATTATAGGCACATTTACCACTTTGGTACTAAGACTACAACCTTTGAATATGACATAGGATAGCGCTTTTGTTCCGTCTTCAGTATCAAAGTTGACAGATAGCAGTCCACCTGCTAAACTGTTTTTTCTGCATGGGATTTATTATTATAAGGTTCATAGCGTCAATCAGCACAAACCCAGTAACAGCTTTTTATGTTGAAACAAATTTTATCTACAAAAACCAATAAGCAATACACGAACAGAACTGAATGGGATGTTTGAAAGTTAAACTCCATTCAAGAACAGTTTAACTATCTGTTGCCAAGGACAAGGATAAAAGTTGCAGCATCTAAACTGGCAAATAACTGGAAATAACAGAATTTATACCCTTAAAGAAAAAAAAAAGCCAACACCAAAACCAAAACCCAAAACTGTCACGAGTATCAGGATAAGTAACACTGAAAAGGATTAGCTAGTTTCACATGTTCTAAAAAGGCTTCTTGTTACAAGCAACTTTTGCTAGACTACAATTGACAGATCAAAGTATAAGTAAATATCAATTAGGAAATATCCTATATAGGTTATGAACTAGAACCACTAAATGGTGCAACAAGTGGTTTTCCAGTTTTAAATTTGCTGAAAACGTTAAACATCAGCAGGTTCTAAACTATTTCTGCAAGCAATATATTTTCTTTTCTTCTTTTCTTAGTCCTCTGACTCCCTAACTTTGAAGTGAAATATTAATTTTGATCGAAGTACACACAAAAAATGTAGTGCTGTACCTTGTAAGAAGAATACAAGGCAAAAAGATGCTGTTAATGGCCATCTACTGTTCTTAGATATTACTTTCAATAAAATGCCTTCATAAGCTCCTGTGGTTTGGAAGCGATTGTTGGTAACAACCATATTAGTAACAAAATAGCAATAAATACTGGAAAATAGTTTGGATTTTTTTTTCCTCCCACACATGGGCAAAGAATCTAGGGAATGTGACTGCTATGGTAACATGGTAAAGATATACAATTTACCAAAAAAAAAAAGTTACTAGGTTTGTTTGTTTTTTTCAGCAGAGCACAATCGATTATATATCTGTTCTATCTCTATCTATAGTATATCTATCTATATAGAATCATAGAATCGTCTAGGTTGGAAGGGCCCTTTAAGATTACCTAGTCCAACCATGAACCTAACTCCGATAAGAAACCAAAAGAAAACCATACAAACCCCCACCACACACACACTGCTCAATTACGTCCCTAAGCATTATGTCAATCCGTCTTTTGAACGCCTCCAGGGATGGTGCCACAACCACTTCCCTGGGCAGCCCATTCCAATGCTTAATGACCCTTTCAGTGTAAAAATGTTTCCTAATATCCAATCTGAACCTCCCCCGGCACAACTTGAGGCCATTTCCTCTTGTCCTGTTGCCTGTGACTTGGGAGAAGAGACTAATCCCCGCTTCTCTACCACCTCCTTTCAGGGAGTTGTATATAGTTCACACAAAACGATTAATGAGAAATGTTTATCAGATTTAGTCCGCACTGAAAAGGTTTTACTTTTGCTCTTCACACAATAGCCGTTAATTTACTAATTTGCACAAATATAAATGGCATAATGATTAAAACCGGTGTTTCTCCCCTTTGTGGCCCGGCTTTAATTATGGCTCATTTGGTTTTCTGTAACACTACCAGGAAAAAGGGCATGTTCAGCAAGCTGTTTAAAGACAACGCTCATATGTGACATACTAGGGATTTTCATCAGCTTAATATGATGATGTATTAACTTTTTTTTCCACCCAAGTATCTAAGTTACAATTCATTATAATCATTAGTAACTCAGTATCTTCCTAGGGTTACTCAAATCACTCGCCGCAAGACACTTTTTTTCATTATTGTCTACCTGTCTGAACCACGTTGTTTAAAATTCACAAAATACTTAAAGTTCACAAAATCTAAAAATTAGCAGTTTTGGACAAGTACAATCCTAACAATAAATAAATAAATAAATAAATGTTAAGGAAGTACTACATCTTTCTTCTTAAGCTATCAACTTTAGGATGTTCATGCTTGCCATTTAAATTAATCAGATTGGAGCATTTTGTGCCACTCTGGTACAAAGCATTAAGTAGACAGCACGCACAAGCCACTCAGCCTCTCTTCATTTTGAAGAGCTGTTGCTGACTGTGAGGCTTGGGTGGTTTTTTTTCTCCCTCATTTTGTAGTTCCTCATTCTACAAGGCTGCTTTATTAGTTTACAACTAACACTAGTTCCAAGGAATAGTATGAACTGCACCTGAGACTCCGTGTATTGTGTACAAGCTGCTGTGTATTGTTTAAAGAAAACTAAATGAGCTTTTAGTTTGTCATTTGCTCTGTCCCCCTAATGAGAATTCCAAATGCTCAGAGTTTTCATTCAAGAGAGCTATTTTTGCCCCCATATTGAATTAATACTACTTTAATAAAGACTATTGAGATTTCACATGGAAGACTTGTTTTCTTTCGCAGCTTTCTAAGCAATCTGTGTTGTGACTTCATAACAATTAATAAACATCCATTATTTAGGACTCCTTTAAACACCAAAAAATGGATACGATACATGATGAGTTCTCATTGCTAATGTCTGAAAACTTTCTGGAGCTATACTCATAGTATGAGTGCAAAGACATCAAAGCTAGCTTTAAATAAATCAGCTTAGCTTTGAAAGCAATATTACAGTTTAATTTGATGTGTTCCTTTGATCCCTGCCTCTCCCCAGTACTTTGCCAGTACTTTCTGAGCAGAGTTTGCCAGGTCAGGCTGAGAGATGCACAAAAACCTCTGGGCCCAAGCAGGGCTTCCTGGCCGAGTCCACCACTAGATTGGAGATTTCTGCACTGTACTCTCTACACCACTATGCAGACATTCCTATATTATCTTCTGTGTCTCCTAGACTCTGGAGATTAATTGCAGGTGCAGTAGGTGAAGGCAAGAAATCGTACTATACTAATTTCATTTCTTTTCTGATGGGCTACGCCGTTTTGTGTTATTCACAGACAATGATAACGTTATGTTAACGGAGACAATTTGTGTATGTATAGCCAACACTAAGGTGTTTGTGGAAATAATCATATTGTTCGCTGAAATACGTTTTTACACATCAAGTTTCTATACACATCAGTATCAGCTTTGTCCACTGCAGTTACTCAGTGCCTACTTCCTCAGCTGAAGCTTATCAGGAATTAACTGCAAAATATAACTTTTTTTTTTGGACACAGGAAAGCAGAAACTCCCTACAAGGCAAAAAGACAAAGTATCTCTCCAAATATCATTCATCAATTCGGGGGAAAATAACCGATCTATAAGTAACCTACTATGGCTTTATTTCATGGCACCTGATTGTTTACAAATTTTTGTTCCCCTCCTCTCCTCTCTATTGTCTCCTAGGCTGCGGGGAGAGCACAAGAGCAGCGAATTCTGCTCCTTGTAATCAGTCAGCTGAACATCAACCTCGCAGAACCAGAGCGATTCACTATTTGCTTACATCACCATTTCCTTCTGTCACACACAGAGTTTGGCTAAAAATGTGGTGCCCTAACAGTTGGTAAAAAAATATCAGATTAACAATTGTGTTAATTCTAGAAGAGAACGCTGTAATTCTTTGCTCACTGATTTGGTGGGTTAAATCTCTCTGATATACACTTTCATGCCAGTACCTGAGCTACTGTCAGAAGAACTGTGAAATTCTGTACAATCAGTTTCTGTTAATAGTACTTGTAACAAAAGTATTTTTGAAAAGACAGAAATTGAGCTGTTTTTTTTCCTTCCTTCTGTACCTTGTCCTATGTCTATAAATATAAAATTAAAAAATAAATACATTTTGCTGTTCATTCACTATTATATTTTACCTATAAGCAAGTTTTCACTTGTAGAAACGAGTGCAAGGAAATACAATTCAGGATCTATGTTTTCATTCTTTATAATTGTTATAATCCAGAAGAAAAACCATAGTTTTTCCCTGCTTTGTAAAGTTTTATATCCTTGAAATATATTTTTGTTCTGCACTGGAACATAAATTAAAAACCCACACCTTATTTCAATATGTTTATCTTGGCAGGTGATTTCCTAGAATAAGACAGTTTCTAGCATAGTGTTTG
>JAOXJK010000023.1:97249897-97263514 GCA_025774025.1 Xenus cinereus | reverse complement strand
GGCATTTAATAGCTATACAAAGAACAAATTCAATATGCTCTTTTTTTTTTTCTGAGCCGTCATCTCCTCCCTTTTTCCTCACACACAAAAGCATACAAATATTCTGACACCTGTGATGGAAACGCTAGCAAGTTTTATCTAAAAAACATTCACTAGAGATTCAACTTAAAGAGTCACGTGTTTTAACAAAAAATTAGTCACAAAGTATACAGAAAATAGTTTTCTCACATATAGCTTTTTGAAGGGGGTACCTACAAAAAGCACCTATTGTTTTGCAAAACCTTTAAGTCAAATCACGGTAATTTAGACCTCTTCTACCCCAAAGAACAGAAACTGAGAAATATGTCATTGTTCTTTCTCTATAGATGAGATCAATAGAATTCAGCCCTCGCATATCCACCACTATTTTAGATTTTAAATTAGTAATCGTTATGGCTACAGCTTCAGTTAGTAGGCTTAGCAGTTTTATAGCCTGTTTGCTGAGTTTGAGTTCCATCTGACCAAGTCCACCGTATTCATCCTTATTCTCCAAGAGGAGATTGCATCTGAGATCTGTGGCAACAGCGCTGGGAATGAGCTAAGTCCTACATCACACATGAGTATTTAGGACATAGTCAAGACTGGCAGGGCAGCTCTAATGACTCAAAGCTACAGATAACAGTTTACCTATTTGGTTCTGAACCCCAGCATTTTAAATTTAGAAGAGTAGAGATAGCCTTTGCCTCTCATTTCCAAAACATCACTAGGATTAATCAGGCATGCTGTTTTGTTTTCTGATGAGTTCAGTTGCCATATGCCTCACAATTACACATTATTTGGCAAAAAAAAAAAAAAAAATTAATAGTTCTATGCATTTTAAGTTTTTATCTCTGTCTTAGAAATCCTGAGTATTTGTACTTTGATAGCTACCCCTAGGTGAAGATATCTTGTCAAAGCGGCACAGACTGAAATATACTTTGTAACAAATTATTTAAAGCTGTTGGCTTCATTATATTCTTTTCCTTTACATCATCTGTCCTACATTGCAGTATAAGGAAGAAAAAGGAACTTGCTCCCTTCTATTTCAATCTTTTCTGAAATTAACATATCCTAATCATGCTGTCTCTTTACCTGGAAGATCTTTCATGCTAAATAAATTTCCTGAAAGGAAATATTTTCTCCTTAGAAGTGGTGTAGGCACTTTAGAATCTAAATCAACAAAATCAGGGAGTGGGTAGAGAATTTCTTTGCTTTTTAACATTGACATACTTGTGTGAAAGAATAAGTGAATACTGCTGTCAGTTAAAAAATTAGACTAAGTACCTTTTCACCAATCTTTATTCAAAGGGTACAGCTGAAATAGCCTTCTTCAAAAACCAAATCAAACTCCGCAACTCTAAAGAACTTACTAGTTTACTTATACTGAGAGTTCACAGTTAATCTCCAGAAATATCTCTCTGATTTCAATCCCATTTCCAACATATGTGCAAGTACAAACTGTTGCACAAGTTTTCACCATGGAAGGTTTTTATTAAGAGATTTTTTCATTAATGATTTCTTCACAAACTCATCTTGCAGAATGTTTTTCGCAGGCAGAAACAGCCACAAAGCAATTTCTGATGGACAACTCATTTCATTTGTGTTCCACCAAGATAAACAATCCACAATTTCCTCACACGATCCACTCCTGAGCTGCTTTATCCTTATTCTTAAAAAGATTTTTTCTAAAGACCAACCTGAAACTTTTGTGATGCAGTTTCAGTCCATAACTGCATCTATTCTTCACTATGAGAACAGTACACCTATTTCTTTTTCGCAACTGACATGTATTTGAAGACTACTCTTATGCCCCTTTCCCCCCTCATACCCCATTCCCACCTCAATACCACCGCCTTACTATTTTTCTCTAAGCTAAAGTTCATTAGATTTCTGCAGTAAGTATTAGAGAATAGCAACATCTAGCTACATCTAAAACAGAAATGCGTCCTTCTTGGTGGTTTATCAGCACACTTAAATTTTAACATACAGAGGTTGTACCATAAATCTGAAATGCATGCCTCTTGGCAAGCTACCAGCTTCAGTGTTCCTTGACTATGACAAATTCATCAAAGCAAAAAAGCACCCCTGGGAAAGTTACTAATAACGTGGCACAACGTTATCTCCCCTGAGGAAAAGGAAAAAGGATGGGAGCCTTTTCCTCTAATTTAATTAAAAATGAAAACTTTCATTAAACTAGGATATATCACACAGTATTTTAAGGAAAGTAATCTCTGCTGTGTTCATGAATCACTATTGTGTATAAGAAAATTAAATAAGATAAAATTAAACGATAACAAATGGGTACTTCATGGAAGCAGTGTGCAGTAAGTTTAAGGGTTTTTTCTCAAGGTAGAAATAAGCTCCTCTGACTGTTTCTAGACTCTATGGTCTGCTACCTTTGTTTCTCTGCAGGAATGAAAGGCAAAGCAAATACAGAAATCATTACTAGATGAGAGATGAAAGGATTAAAAGCTTCATACTGTACGTAAGCGGTAACTTTCCAGAAAATATAGATTATTGAGGAGAATCAGTTACTGATGTCTTCCACCGTTTATTTAGTCATGTTATTTATCTACACACCACCAGCTATATGCAAACACAACTAGAGGTAAAACATTGTTTAAACAAGCACACAAAAACCAGCCGCTATTTCACATACGTAGTAAACTCGTAGTCTCTGGCCATTACATGAAGCGACTTTCTTTGTCAAAATAAATATATGCATTTCACAGAACTTTAGACATTTGGTTAGGAAAGTATATCAAGAAATACTCCAAAAAAACCCTCCCTTTCTTCTAACATATAAGTCTATCTGATAACATGTGATATCTGAATGCAACTCACTGACAAATCATTTAGTCACTCTATATCCAAGAAAGGCTAGATATAATAAACAGAAGTTCTGCCACAATACTTCATCCTTTTCAGCTATCTACTACTGCCACTCTTATTAACATAGGTTACAAAATCCTGTGCACATTTCTTAGGAAAATATTATCTCCAAATTCCATTTTCCTTCAATTAAAACACAAAAATTTTCATTATTAAAATCCATTATATTCTTAGAAACCAGTTTTTATTCATAGTCTTGGATTTTTATCTTTAAAACATCTACTACAATATATCTAAAGCTTTGCTTTTATTTTTAAGTAATCAAGATACTATGCAGAAGATAGGAGCCATTACCCCACATTGCATATAGAGAATCTGAGCCTCCAGAAAATAATGTCGCTTCACCGAAGTCATAACCATAGTGAGGCCAACATCCAGTTACTGTTTCTTCTCTGTTTCGTATGACTACACTTTCAGTTAAAACTAATCTTTGTTCCTGTCTTATGAAGTTTTCTACAGTGTTGCCTATAAGCCACTCTATACTTACAGATAACGCAACCAATGTTCAGAAGTATGGCACTAAAAATGAGGAATGGAAGTAAAAGAAGATAAATGTAGGCCAGTTAGGTATTTGCCATCTATATTTTTCCAAATTTCATCAAGAGATTCTTTCTACGTGTTCTCTTCCTAATTGCCTGTAAACTTTTAAACATGCAGTACCTGAACAAACGCTCCTGGAAAAACAACTCCTCCCTCCTCCTTCCCTCCCCCGTAATAAGACAACTGCCTAATGTCACTCTCAAACAGCGTGAAAATAAGTGAAGCTCAGGAACAGAAAGCGCATCAGTACGGTGCCAGTTCAGTGTAGGAGGTGCAGAATTACCCTGTAGCTAAAAAGAGGAGTTGTAAATTTGCCAGTCTTCTTAAAATGTAACATCATATGGTAGCAAAGAATTTGACAAGACAGCGCTGAAGTTAGCTTAGCAGCAAATTAGTGTATAAAATGTTACATACCTGAACATTTTTCAGTATTTATTTTTGACTAAGGGAGTTTTGTTCATTTTTCCTTCAGGTTTGCCTTCCCCTCCCCTCATCTTTTTGAATCTTAGTAGAGGCTCACAATTCCTACATTCCAGTTTATACTAATTTCGAATCACACTGTGTGCAAGACAGGCAGGGAAAAGTCAGGTTAAACATCACAAGGAACATCTGGTAGCATTTCAAATTTCTGCTTATGATTTCTAAGATAACCTGGATCCTGTTTCACATCAGCATCGACAACGAATTTCCATGAGTGAAACTAAGACAGACAGTAAAGAATCCAACCAACCTTCAGTGTATTTGCTGGCTGGAGCTACAGTTTGAAATTGGTTAACATTCTGCTGACACTGCATGTAAAGAAACAGAGCTGAGCTCACTAAGTACTATTTATCCAATTCTCTTGACTAAAATGCAATAAATTGTGGTTTTGCTACTGAAATAAGCTGGTAATAAATATATAGTGAGAAAATAGATACCTTGACAAGAAAGCATTATTTTTAGAGGGGTTTTTTTGTTAGTAGTATCACACTAAACAAAATATGAAGTGTAAACCGGATGAGACATTTGTTTGTATAAAACTTCCTCATGAATTGCAAAGCTCCTTGCCCACAGACTTTGTTATATTTTGCTGGAAATGCGATGATCAGATTCTGTTCAACCATACCATAGCAGTTTTCTACTACAAAAAGCAAAGTTGTGTACTTTTACTGTTCTGTCTCCTGTGGCATGGTTAAGAAGGCATGAGATATTCCGTGGTCAATCCTTTATTGAAGGAATAATCCGCTCTCTGGTATTAATAGTACTTTCCATATGAGAAAACTCTGAAAGTAGGACTCATAATATTCTCTACACAGATTGTTTGAATAGAGATCGAAAAAGCACTAAACACATTAACCGGGAGCAACACAGGCTCTATATAGTAATATAGAAGGGATTGTGTATTATCACTTTTCAGAAGGACCACTCTTCCACTGCTTTGAGTGATGCAGCAGTTCCCAGAATAAAACTCTGGAAATACCGTTTTGCTGATCCCCATCCATTTGCACGTGGCATATTGCCAGCTGGTGCATAATAATTTATAGAGCACCTTGTGAGCAGGAACAGCTCAGATTCTCATACAGTTTCAGCACAGGCGGACTAGCAATCCATAACGGTGACTTTATAACCTCTTGTCCACCCTAAAAAGATGTGCATTTATACTGCTTCCACGTCACAGGACCGTATTTCAGAAGTCCTGCAGTCATCTCCCAGCCTCTTCACAGACAGGAGAAGCAAAGTTCCAATTCTTTCCCCTCTCTCTGAAACTGCTGGCATCTCCTGACTACCGGCACAGAACAAAGATGCTGTGTCATCCTGCTTTCGGGATGCATGAACAGTGCCCAATTCACTCACACCAGCAATGCTAAATGCTCCTTCACCAGCGGAAAACTATTCTCTGTTACTCACATTCTCTGTGACTTCCTCAGCCTCAAAACTACTCACACACATTGCTGACCGACTGCCATGATCTCTACATGTAATCTGTTACTGCTGCTGCTTACAGAGCAGATGTGATAAAGTTTTGGAGGATTTCTTTCATTAGTTGCTGTATATGCATCCAGATACACCTTCATTAAAATTAATTTGTTGCAGATATTTTGCGATGTTAATTAGCTTCCAGCAGAGGTATTTTTGTTAGGCATAGATTAGTAGCTTTATTTGCTCTGAATGTCACTGTAGATACACCATGTTATATCCCACAGTGCTCTTACCTGACAGAATTTTCTTTTCCCTACCTCTGGCTCCTTTTAGATTTTCTGACACTCCTCACTCCCTTTGAAAGTAGCTGATCAAGGTTTTACAGTAGTGTAGACAGCATTTGGCTTATGCCACACTGCTGAATTTACATGGAACGTGCAAAGTGTAAATTACAGACTCTTTTGATAAACTTATCTGTTTCTATTACACTTAACTGAACCTGATGATAATAAAATGCAGGTTAATCTAGAAAGAGAGCAGTCTGAAACAGGGACAGTTCTGGTACTGTTGTGTTTTTTCAACCCCTGTATTTTCTTTACCATTTTATCAATTACTCCAATTAAAAAAAAAAAATCAACTTCGAACTGCACTTTCGGTTCAGAATTGGTTATTTAACACCACAGAATTATTTTTTTCCACAGTTCTGAGAAACGCGGGCTTTGAAAAAATTGGTTTCCTAAATTATTGGGTTGAGCGTCCTTTAGTATTCTACTACATCATTGCCCTTGCCCCTGCCAACAGTTCTCCCAAGCTCCTTCTGCTGGTCCTTGGTCACTTTCTCCTACGGTAGCAGAGGCTCCTGTGCTCCTCAGCTGTTTGGCTATACATGAAAAAAAAGCAGGTAACATTTGCTGAGCCTGCTTGGGGCATCTGGGCTTCTCAGCTGCTCAGTCCTAAGAAAAATCTCACGGGGCAGCTGTCTGCTGCCTCTCGGACTGCATCCCTTTCCTTAGTAGGGAACTGAAGGGTTGTAAGGTTTTTTTATTATTTTGGGGTTGTTTTTTTGTTTTTACATAGTAGAAAAGAGCTCGAAGATTGACTTTTAAAGGAACTTACTTCAGGGAGGTAAACTGGAAAAGAATGCACAAAGAAAAAAAAATAAATCAATGAGTGACAGAAACTGACTCTCTCTGGAGTCTGAATCAATGTAAACAAACCCTCAAACCAACTCATTCCAGCTGACAAAAAACAGCCTGTAAATTAAGAGCAGGTTCTCATCAGCTGCAGTTATTTTTTCACAACAGCCTACAAAATGAATTACTGTATACATAAAAAGCTTCTAGTATACAAATAGTTTCAATGTATATTATCAAAAAGATAGGTTAATTATGATAAACTGGTAATATTTTAGGCAAAGCAAGACAAAGTGACACTGAGTACCGACAGCACTGAAATTGTTCTCAATACAAGTTGGATCATGTCACAGATGCTTATTATTTCAACAAAAATACCTTTAAACGGGATTTGATGCTGCCGCAGGAGTGGTGTGATGTACAAGAGTAAGATTTTATGTAACAGCAAATGAAGCCCATGTATCTTCTACATACTAAACAGAAAGTGGCTCTTTAATAATTCTTCACATTTATCAAACAAAAAAAAAAAAGAAGGCATTGTTTCTGAATAGCTAAAACATAACTAATAAGAATAGGAAAAGTGGAAATCCATGGTCCAGATGAACAAAAATCCATTTACATATTTAATATAAAATAATATGTTAATCTTTTCACATTTGACAAAGTAACTCCAAAGCTACTTTCCATTAGCCACCAAGTAGAGCATGGACACAACTATAAAGTGTTATGAACATACATATCTTAGCAAAGTTTTGCAGGATGTTTAGAAGTATTAACAAATTTTGCTGTCAAACTGGCATTTTTATACCTCGAATACTGAAGTTCAAAGACACAACCTTGATTTTATGAAGTGTTGAGGATAACTATCTTCTGGTAAAGTCATCTGACACTGAGGGCACTTAGTGGCTTGGAAGATTAACTCCCAAACGACTCAGACTGTGTACAGTCACACAGATTAACTCCCAAATGGCAGTACTGTGTACTAGAACTGGTAGAGATTGAAAAAAGTATTTCAAGTTGTGACACCATGTCTACTATTTCACTTGCCATCACAAATCTGTCCTCTGCCCTTCAGTGTGTGTGTGTGTGTGTGTGATTTCTGCTGCTAAATACCTTGTCTTCTAAAACAAAGAAATCACCAACTAACAGAATTTAACATCTTTATTTTATAGTATATTATCTGACGCAACACTAGCGCAGTATGAGATTCAGCCTGACTTGGTACTTGGCCCTAACGCTGCAGCTAGCCCTAATTGAAATAATTGCTCAGCAAATCAAAGTAGTGTAGTGAAGCAAATAATTAGGTGTCACAAATTGCTGTGCTAAACCATTAATTTTTTTCACCGTCAGTAAGTAAGAAGTAGTAACTCAGCCCAAGTCTTCCTCTCCTACATAAGACAGGCAAATGACAATTTATTTTATGTATCCCTGTTATTCAACAATGCCTGTTGTCTTTCCAAAAATTTTGAAACATCAAATTATTTAAGTACAGAGGCCATGTCTCTGGAGTACAACAATTTTCTTCAAAAGAGGTCAATACCTGAGCAAGCATTTGGAAGTTAACCAGTATGTAGTATTTCAGTTCAGACACTGAGGATTGTAGGAAGAGTTCAACAGATTTTATCACAAATTTTCTAAAATCAGTAATAATTTATTTGGGTTGAACAAAATGAGGACTTGATTTTTTAGATATAAATATTTTGAAGCATCTGTGGAATGCTTCGCATTTTTGAGGATAACAGATTTTCATACCAATAAGTAAAAAGTTGAAATTTCAACATGATTTTCCTTTTTTAAATATAGGCTTTTGGGATAGAAAATAAACGGCACCAGAAGTGATTCATCTCATCCTAAAATAGTTTGCTAAGAAAACTGAGATGAAAGCTCTTCAGGGGTGTCTGATTCTCTCCTTTAAAGGAGGGAGTCTAAATTCCACAGATTGGAGTTGTACTACTTTTAGAAATAAAGACTCAGTTTAAGATTAAGAAATTTATGTGCAGACACCTACAGATGCACGGATTGTCTAAATGTTCTTTATAGTCAACAGAGATCTAATCCATAGTCAGCAGAGTGAATCAGCTCACCATGAAGTTAACACCTAGGACACATTTGAATTTCCATAAATGCAAGCAATCCCTTTCATAAAAATAATTCAGATTAGAAGAGGTGTCAGGAACCAACCTCCGGTTTAAAGCAGAGTTAAACACTGACTTCGGTCCCAGTTGCTGACGGCATTTTGCAGTCAGGTTTGAAAACCCCCAAAGACAAAAACTATAAAACATCACTGGGTACCCTGCTTCAGTACTTGACTGTCTTTATGTCAAAGAAGACTTCATGTCTTTTATCCAACTGGGACTCCCTTTGTTTCCCATTAAGACTGTCGCCTTTCCCTCCCACTGTTTCTCTCAATAAAGATCCTGGATCCATCTTACTGGCCACCTCCCTGTACGGCACTAAGGGGCTGCTGCCAAGTCCCCTTGAAGCCATTTCCTCTCCAAGGCTAAGGAAGCACAGTTCCCTCAGCCTTTCCTTACAGGGTAAGTGGAGCAGGTTGGTACCTCTACACCAAACTCATCCCAGTCTATTAAGGTCTTTCTTTCCTTAAAAGAGCAAAAACCGGATGCGGTATTCTTATGTGGGTTAGTAAGCACCGAGCAAAGGGAGCAGGAGTGGAAAATCACTTCCTTAACCTACTGATTACGCTGCTATTGATACAGCCCTCTGTGCTGTTGGCCTTCTTCATCACCAGTGCACGCTGCTGGCTCACGTTCAGCATACTGTGTGCCAGGACCCCTGGTCCTTTTCAGCAAAGCTGCAGCCTAGCCAGTCAGTCCCCATCCTGTACTGGGGAAAGGATTTAGTCTATTACAGGTAGAGAGTTTAATATTTGTCCTTGTTGACTTTTGGACTATTCTGCCAGTGTCATGGTCAACTAAATTGGTATTCGGTGCTATAGTTTAGCAAACTGAGTGAAGCCCTCAGTTTGGTGTTATCAGCAAACTTGATGGTATGCTCCATCTCCTCCTCCAGGTCATTAACAAGGTAGTAAACAGGACAGGTCCCGGGACAGATAGTATTGGAGTAGGTGCTAAATACCATATACACAGACAAACATCTATTAACAAGCATAATTGGGTGTCAGGCTTGCACTGAATTGCAGTCTAGATGGCTGACGTTAGTCGAGATGAATAGTGTTCTCCTCTGATATTAAAATGAGCATTTTGTGTCAGTAAGTGATTATACCTTCCTCAGTATGGAAAGCTTTTTGTATGGGAAACAAACACACAAACAACAAACACACTTAAAAAAAGTCCTGAGAGTTACAAATTGTGCCAGTCAAGGCACATATATTCTTATATTTCTAGTAACACAGAGATGCATAAATTGGGCATAATATGGCATCACTAAGAACTCTGAATACAATGGAAGGTGTATTGAAATTAGCCTAGTAAAAGGCCTCATAAATTAAAACTTCACAGCTACAAGAGTATGAATAACAGCATTCATTCTTAGACAAGATGACATTCAGAAAGGCAAGTGGAAGAATCAGATTTTTTTGGGGGGTAGCAGAGCAGGTAGTGAAGTTGTCATTAAAAAAAAAAGATCAAACTGTGTCTGCTCAACTTATACAACCTAAGAATATGCACACAGTTCTCAGACACACAGGGGCCTTTGCTGAAAAGCAAATCCACTGAACTATATTTCTCAATAGAACTTCATGGGAGTCACAAAACCTTATAGACATCAAAAATATAAGTAGTAACTAAATGAAATTAAGAGAGAACTACATGCAGTCTCGATCATCAAGCAAAGAAGTGAATCATAGATTTGGAAATCACCAAACCATAGGTAAACAGTCTGATGGCTTGGGAAGAGCTCACAGTGTACCCTCAAGTTATCAAGTTCCAGAGCAAATGAAAGAAGTTATCCAGTCTTTTATTTATTAACGATATTTAGGAATGCACTGTTAAGAATTGTCTTCATTTTTACTTTCTGACAAGCATTTAAAATGTTAAAAAGCCACACACCATAGAATGTAAAAGTAAAGAAACACTGATTTGAGGATTATAAACACTTCGTCTCAGGCTACTGTGCCTACATATGCATTTTTTTTTTTAATATACAATTAGATAACTTATGTTGTAAGTATTCAACAACTTTCTGCAGTTATGCCAGCACCAAAAAAACACCTCATACTTTTCAAAGTGGATAGATTATACAGAATCTTCCATCTAACCCCTCAGAAGTCCTTAAAGTAGCTACATACATATTATAAAGTCACCATGTCCCTAAAGTTACAACAAGGTAATGTAGAGAAATACAGGAGAGAAAAAGTGAAAGACGGTACAAGAGCATGAATGTTAATAGAACAATAATGGTAAAATAATGGCTGTCATTTCCCTGAAGCCCCGTGCCACCATCTGGTGCTGAGTTGATGGCCACATAGCTGTATCACCTTTCCCAGCAGACCAGGGTTATGTTCATTGCTGAAACAACCATACCCAACCTGCACGAGAAGTGCTGCTATGAAAGTAAAAGACTTAGACTCTTCTAACACAAACCCACATAGTAATTTTTTGCATTTGAAATGGAATGGTGAGAGATCCACACCAGTTTACAGAGGGAGAAGCATCCTTCTGTGGCTAGTATTCTTCAAATGATGAGCATGTTTACGCACATAAAACAGATGAGGTGAGGTTTTTTAATTAAATAATCATATGAAAGCAGTAGCAGAATAAGACCACAGGAATCTCAATAGATATTTTTACCATTAGAAACTTACTACACTAATGTCTGCTAGCTTTCGTGATCTGAGGTGTGAAAGAAGTTTCTAATGGTAAGAACTACATGCAGTCTCCATCATCAAACAAAGAAGTGAATCATAGATTTGGAAGTCAAACTGTAGGTAAACAGCCCCATGGCTGTACATTTTCATAAACAAATAATTTACTTCTATTAAATCACCAAAGCATATATTTTTATGTTGATCTTATTTATTAGCACTGCACTGCCACAAGTAACCGGAAAAATAGTATAGAGACATTCCTACAACAGGATAACTAATGTGTGTTAACTTTTAGATCCTTGTAAGGAAAAACAAAACAAAACAAACAAAAAAAACCACCACACACCAACAACAAAACCCACAACAGTGTTCTACCATGAAATCAAGTCCCAGAAGTTACCACCACCTTAGTGGTGGTTAATTAAACATGTCCATAAGACATGTTAAAAGGAACACGCATGCATCATCTTCAGAGCCAAAAAAAGTATAAAATCAAGGAAGATTTCTTTGCTTTTGTGTTCTTGGACAGTTTGGGGAAGCATTTTTGGCTACACAATCTCCCTTTAATCTGTGATTAACATTATAATCTCATATGATATTTCAAATGCAAGGATTAGACAGACTGGAATGAAAAAGTTACAATTCTAAAGAGAAAAAACATTTTGCATTAGAAGGCACAATTTCCACCCACATAACCTACATTTACTTAAGTGTATCCATATGAATAGTTCCTTCAGAAACAAAATAGCTGATTAAGAGCGTAAATTTCAAACAAACTCAATACACTACTAACCGTTATTCCCCATGAGAACTGCTACTGACACCAGTGGGAGTAAGATTAAGCTAATACTGGTTTTGAAAATTTAATACTTAATTGATCAATTTAGAAACAATGCAATTTGTCTCAAGATCTTGCTGCATCTGAAGTATAGCGGATAAAGCAAGATGAATGAGTCAGAACAAATGGGTTCTGCTAAAAGGTTCGTTTTTTCCGTAAGTCATATTTGTGTGTTAGCAAATCTTGATTTCAGTGTAGTTTTCGTGTTCCGCATTCTGAACAACTGAAGCAAGAGGACTCCAAGTAACAGTGTTACCAATTTGCTCAGAGTTTCTCCCAGAAGTAACGCTCTTCACTTCTCTCTATCCCTACACATTCCAGAGACTGTTTCACATACTGGGAATATACAACTATAACACTTTGATAAACAGTACTCCAAGAAATCACGACAGTTCAGTTACAGAAGTTTGGCATAGCTGTGCCTAGCTTTTGACAGAATTTGATGAAGCATTAAGTATTTCAGAAGAACGAGTTTGAAGGATGAGTTTAAAAACAAGATCGAGAGTAAAGAAACATCCCATAATTAGGCTAAAACATTTAGAATTCAACATTTTTACTTACATTTCTCATACAAATTACAGCTGTCATCTATCTCATTATCCAAACTAACCTTTTTATTGCAACATGCGTGGATAGAAAAATATGAGTAAATAATATTGCTTTTTGGGCCAACTTAATGCAAATTACCAGATTTTATTCCCACTTTCCAAATCCTTTCCTTCAGAAAGAAAACAAGCAAAAACTTTCTGTATTATTCTAATCAATGGGAAGAGTTTTTAAGATCATGTCAGATCATTATTTCTTTTTTAATCACAAAAATGGTGTTTATAAAAGCAGATTTTTTTTTGTATACCAACTCCATGTAACTGCAGGACATCATTACCAACACTTTTACTGCATGCCATGCTACACTGAGATATTATGGACATGTTTATAACAGTTTTAAAAATGAGTTATATGTTTTAAACAAAGACAATATTTAGGCATGAATTTCACAGCTGTGTGTGTAAATAAAATACCTAACTATGTTTTCACTCATTGCACCACTGGTTCCTCAAGTGTAGCATACTTGTACTACAGCTGTAATACTGCCCTAATAGGATAGTCATGTGGTAGTTAAAGCTCTGAATAAGTAAGATAAACTAGAAAAAAATATTTGGAGTGGCTTTCATCAGGCCTTGTGAAACTGAACAAAGTATTATCAAGGACGTGAACCATAGAAAACAAATTCTATTTCACAAGAAACTGAAATTTCAGGATATTTGGACTGCAATAGAAACAAGGTAATTTGAAGATTTCCCTGTTTCTAGTCTTTCCTGAATACGAAGTTTCATGAAATTAAGAATCACTATAGTAACCATAATGGTACACATTAAACAGTGAATTGTGTAAGAAAGTTCTGGTAACTAACTAGGCACAACTCATAAGTTTAAAAGATTTTATATCTATACACACTTGTATTTCTCAGTGCAGCTCCATACACATACAGCTCCTTTGGAGCAAGAGCAGGT
>JAOXJK010000023.1:97234523-97249407 GCA_025774025.1 Xenus cinereus | reverse complement strand
GCTTCTAGAACATTTCCTAGGGTAACACTTTCTAGTCAGTCTCTCCTGAAATGTGTAACACATATGCAAAGATTATTATTTCTATAAGGAATATATAAGCGTAAGAAATAATTTTATAAGGAATATATAAATGGAAGGAGGTTTTTTTTATTGCTTTTTTTGACTGCCACCCTGTTTATTTGAGGGTCTTATTTTCCTTCACAACATTTCCCCTGTTTATGCTTATACCTTCGAATCATGGTCTTGCAGCTACTTCAATGTCACGTGCAGCTAAATGTTACCAGTTCCTTCCTCAGGCTGCTTACGAAACTTTTGAGTAGTGCTCAATCCAAAGCAGATATTGCGGGATTGCACTCAGCCCATCGCTTCATTTGAAGGCAAATTACTTAGCTGATTTGAAAACCGTAGTCTGAGTAGCTGTCTACTACTCCCCTAACAGTAATTCTATATAGTTCCTGCCGTTTAGTATCTACAACTCATCCAATGGACTACAACCTACTTTTTTTGAAAAAGCTTTATAGAAAGGTAGGAAAGAGATAAGACATCTCTTGAAATGGAACACTGCCTGAATTTTAGGAATGATATTTGCATTGTTTCAAGGGCAATCTTCCACTGGAAGAGAGGCATTCTTCTACTCCCATCATCAAGTGGTCTGATGCTGCTGTGCAAGCTACTGCAGAAAGGAGGGAGGAACAGCATCTGCTTCATTAGTTTATGGCCTTCACAGCAAATCAGATTGCTAACTTCCATCTGCATAGCCCCTCAATAAAGGTAGGACTGCCAACAATGCCATATTAGGTTAAACGTTCAGAAAGAGGTATAACAACCAACCTATCTAATTATTAATAAAAATTTTTCACTTCCTGCCACTCTAAAGACACTTTCCAACAAAAAAATAACAACACCACAAAGTCCTGCAGCAAACATACTATAATCCAATTGAAGCTGAGATACAGAAGAAAAAACGGTAAACAAACGACATGAAATAAAACGGTGAGGACAAATAATTTACAGCAACAATCAGAGCATTATACTAACGGAGAATATATTTATTCTGGAGAAGCACATTTTGCAGTTAAGCACATAATGGCTGCACAAACAGAATGCCCAAAATTTATAAGAGTAGCTTCCTTCTATGACAGTAAACACTCAAGAGCTTTGCTTAAACAGAAATACCTGAGCTGTGGTTATATGAATAATACATTAAGGTCTAAAGAACAATAAACAAAGAGATAGGGGTTTTGATAAAAACTCCAAGTCTTTTTGCGAGAAGAACATCGTTCAAAAGATCTCACTTCATTTGTTTATTAATGCCAAATTACTGGTGTTTCTATGGCCACGTACTGGCTTTCTACCTTATTTGTGCAAGAAGCAATAGAAGCAGGCATACATTTCCATCTATTTTTATGTATTTCCTAAGTTTCCTAAATATAATGGGTAATATATTACTCATTCTGAATTATGAATGTTTCAGTATAAATGTGAAAAATCAGACCAGTATCATGGTATAACGTATCAGATGTTTTAACAACAGAATTTAATTATATGTTACAGTACTCTAACAGATTTTCAGTTTTCATGTTTCAACTAGGGGTTGAAACACCCAGCTAGTGATTATAAAACAACTGTGCTGAGTTATGCATTTTTACTAATTTAGTTCTGTGTTTATAATCTGAAGGGGCATCATTTATCCTTTTAAACACTCATTTTAACTAATGGCCCGTGCAATTGCTTACAGCAAGCATCTTTACCTCCCTGTTTGTCTTTTCAGTACCTTTGACAATACGTGTGACTAGGAGAAGGAATACGAGTTTTAAGGTTAAAATAATTTCTTCATTACACATTTTAAATGTGGTTCAACATTAAAAGTATTGAAAATGAAGTATAGTAGATTTCTAGAATCTTATAAAGTTCTAGTGTTTATATAAAAGCCATATAAAATCATTACAATTCAGTTCACTTAAAATTTCTCCATATACAGAAACCTGTCTGTGCAAGTAACTATTACTTATCAGGCCTTTAAAGGAAAATATTCAGATGGGCACTGATTATGAACACTAACTTTTTTTTATTTAGGATATGAAGACATCAAAATGAAGTCAATTGAGGTTATTAGGGACAAATAAGTCAAAAATAAAAAATGGTCTAGGGAACACAGGCTTTACATCTGACCATTCACAAAAAAACCAAAACAAAACAAAAAACCAAAGCAAAACAGCTGAAGAAAATGACTGTGTGGTTTGAGGAGAAGGAGTCTGGAACCATTTAGGAGTTATGTCCACTACCTTTTTTTACCCGGCATTCAGAAGTTTCAGGTGTACCATTTAGAATTCAGTTGCAAAGCAACAAAAAAAAGGCTCTTCATGTCTTAATTGGTATTTTGCAGTTTTTCAGTTTTGTTTTGGTTTTTGAGTTTAACATTTTCTTATGAATTTAGGTTAGATTTAATATCCCCATATACTACATAAAAGTAAGGTTCTTATTCTCCTGTGGTACTTTTTAATAAAATATTTCAAAATCCCTGTAAGACAGTCAAACTAATTGCACTTTTACAGACAGAAAAAGCTGATGACAAAGTGAAGTGACTTAGAGGCTTATCTAGGGTTCAGCCACTGATGGGCCACTCAACCATTGATTCCCTGTTACTCTCTGAAGAAATAAAACCCTGGAATGGGAATTTTACAATAGAACCCTTTGGAAGCCTGACTTAAGGAGAGAGAGAACTTGTGAAGTTTTTAAATAGAAAGAAAACAGGACTACTTTGATGTAGTGCTGTTGTTTCAGACGTTCCAGTAGAAATCCTCTGCTTATACACACACATTTTAAAGTCTATGAAATTATATGGAAATAGCAAAGAGTTATAAGTTTGTTATAAGAAAAACAGAAGATGTTTCAGGTAGGTCGTGTGTCAGCCTAACTCAACAGTAATGAACGATCTCATCATTCTTATCAATGTTCTATAAATTACATAAATCTAAATATAATATGCAGCTACTTGCTTGATTACTCAGAAAACCCCCCACAAAAAGCATTTAATCAACAGAACTGAAGGTTCTGACAATCAGTATGAGTTGTCCTCACCATGCCTCCTCTCTAGTACCAGCAATGTCACCAATCGCTTTCTTTAGAGCTGTTCAAATTGAGTGCTGTGGCTACAGTCCCTAGTGATCTGGAGTCAAGCCTTTAAATTTAATATAAGCCATCTATCAGGCTTCTGCGATGTAACCTCCACAGCTCTGCCACTTTAGATAAAGGCAACATGGTTGATGTAAATTAATAAGACATTCAGTAATCTGGGGGTTTGTGGGCTTTTTTGCCAATCGAAAGAAGAATGGAGAGAATTCATGACTGCACAAGAACCTTCCAAGTGACTTGGTACTTCATGAAAAGTCATGTTCAGTAATCTTCCCTGGTCAGTGAAGTCTTATATAGCATGTCTTAAAAGTATGATAGGTCCATGGGATTCTGAATTAAAATCAAATCATCAGTTATTTCTTTTTCTTGAAACTACTTCCTGGTTGAGAAAGTACTCAAAGGGGGTAAACTGCTTCTGTTAAAAGAATTTATTTTTTTGTTTATTTTAAGAAATATTTTATAGCTTGATAATGCGAACTGAACTACCAAAATACAGCTCATAATACTTCAAATGTTCAAACTACTACAATGTCAAAAGGGAAAAATTTATTAAAACTTCTAGCAGGACAAAAATTTAAACAACAATTTAATATGCACATACATGGTTTGTCTGGAATGAAGTGTGCAAGTGTTATGGCAGAAGTCAGCAGATGGTACTGTTACACATGGTGACAATTTTATGATATTTTTTTTTCCTCCCCTGGTGCACAGGGACAAATATATTTTATTAGTATTTCGTGTGGCAGACGCACAATTTTTCCTCTCTACCTTGAGGAAAGGTAACAGGCTTGTTTTGAGTCAAACTGGGAGGGAAACCTCCCTGTTTCACTAGTATAATAGAAAACGGGACTTTCTTTCCAGATTCATCTAATTAATGTTGGCAATGTGCAATGCTGGCTGCGAAAAGTATATAGGAGAATGTCACTATGAGAGGGAAGCTGTGTTATCCCTGTGCACGTTCTGCCTGGTTCTTGATCACCAGAGGGTAAAGGCCACAGATGAGGAACCTAACCTCAGCCACAAAGCTGATGCATAAGCTCTGCAACCAAAAGGGGATTTATTTTTTCCCCAGTTCTCTGTTTTCATATTTATTGTATTCTAATGTTTTTCTCCTCCTCCCTTACTAATTCCTTCAATTGTATCAATTCATCACACAGTGACTGCTGATCTTTTTGATGTGATTAATTTGATACTAATGTGCTGCAAGTTAGGGTACCACAGCCTTGTTAGCATATCTTTTGTCACTTCACACATCTGATAATGTGGTATAATTATTTTTGCCCTTACTATCTGTTCTGTTAAAGTTGTTAGTTTTTCTTACTATTGGTAATATATTTTTAAAGCCAGTAGCTGCTCTGAAAGTATTATAAATATTCACGCAAATACTCCACACAAGGACACACCAAGTAAACTTAACAGCAGCCTTACTCATGGGTTATTCTAACTTGCACAGGTAGATAATTTTAACAGTTCATTTTAGTGATTACAGGTTCAAGCCCACAACCATTCCTGGTATCCCAACCAGAATTCCCAGGGCACTGGACCTAACAGGTTACAACGCACCTTCTTAGTGCCACCCACAATCTTGTCACCTCACTTTTCATACCTCTTGCTTCCAACATCGTGCCATAATAATTTAACCTTGTAATCCAGTTTTGCTGACTCTTATCACTTAAAACCACGATGATATGGAGTTTAATGAACCTGTCTGGGGCATCACTTTTACCTCCCTGATAAGTCTGCATTTTTGGCACTGTACTTCCAGTGAACTCAAATTTGCCTATTGTGGCACAAAACCAGCAAAATGTCAAAACACTAAATAAGATGCTGATTTTGGACCATCATTCTCACAGCTACTATCGGATTACATTACCTGGATTCACAAATGCAGAAGAATGTGTTCTATCCCTTGTAGCAGTATGAGGCTGGCCAACTGCTTTAAGTAGTCCACCGATCAGAGGAACTTGCTACTTCTGTTCTTAAAGATTTACATAACATCAACTTTGATCTGAAAGAATACTCAAACAACTTACTGACTTGAGTAGTGGTTTTAGCCCATGACTGGGAACAGTCATTTCATAGGTCAGCAATTTAAAAAAAAAAAAATACTGAAGCAAACACTAATCTGTATTTTGGAAATGGTAGTAATACCAGCACTCCCTGCACTCACATTTTTTCTATGTTGCAACCCCGCTGACATCACAATTTGCAATTTACACCATATTACACCGTAGGAATAGAGAGTTCCACAAAACCTCTTCAAACTGAGAACACTTCAAACTCACTGGGCCCAATCACACCAGTTACATCGATGCACTGCAGTTTTTTCAGATACTTTAGTCTTGTAAAATTTTGCTTGTTACCAACCACTGATGGTTGCGAGTTCTTAAATTTTATATGGCATCCGATACACAAAAATTATGATCATTAATAGTTTCACCAAGACTGTAATGGTATATTTAATTAACATGATGCCCACTAAACAATTAGCAATTTCCTAAATCTGTTAACCCAGTATTATTTTGACACAGAACTGCAGCATTGTATCTACAAACCTACGAAGTGCAAACTCAGATCTGCAATTGAGAATGGTAAGCAGGGGGGGGAGAGGAAGGATATTTTTCAGTGCCTTGTTTCTGCCTTCGTTAGTAGAATAAAATAAAGTAAAAAATTAAAAAAAAAAACCCAAACCCTACACAAACCACTAACCAAAAAACCTCACAAAGCAAGTCTGCAGCAATACTTCTCACAACATCTTCCTCTCATATTTTATTAGTTTTTGGCGAAGGTGTATCCTGTATTTACTCCCTTGGATTTTATGAAGTTACCATGTATATAAAAATAAAGCACACCATGTGTGCTTTACAGCTTGTTCTGTTTTCACTGGTTTAGTTTTGTGTTGGGTTTGTTTTGTTTTTAAAAATGCCTCTACCACTTTTGTTTTTCTGAGTGAACAGCTCCCAATATCCAGGGTTCAGAGGTTCAAAGGTCCCTCAACTTGTTAGAAGCAGAATCGATTCCATTTCTACCAAAACACCAAACCCAACCAACCAATCATGAAAAAAATAAATTTAAAGAGTAAACTCCTTTGGTATTTGGGCCTCTGATCAGTATCTCAGGAAAAATTAAAAACCTGGGTATAAGTGACTAATTTCTAGATTGATTGCGAAGTTCCATGAAAAAAGTTTGAAATTATTAAACCAACAAAAAGTATATTTTCTCTTTTCTTCCCACTCACCTCTCACACAGACCATAGTACCCACAATCCAAAGTAAAAGTCAAAATGCATATAATATAGAGCTTATCTTTAAGGCAAAAGATTTAGCGTTTTTGTTAGTTATAAACTAAGTCTAAAAAAATAATCAAAAGATTAAATTAGGGGCAGCTAAAGCAACAAAATTACTTTGAAGTGTTGTTTATGATAAAAGCACTGCAAAAAGCATCACTGCTATGTCCTTTAAAAGGTGATTATGGCAGTTAATTTCGCAAACACATAACACAAGAGAAATATATTTTAGCTTTTGTTTTATCCTCAATTTTCTTTCTAAAGCTGCACCTCAAACACGGAAAACACTGCTACTGACAAGCATGCAATAAACGAAGCAAACTATTCTCTTTAAAACTTGCAGTTGTTATACAATTCAGGTAGAGGGTCCCAGTAACAACACTGTTCAATCCGTGAACAGACTGAACTCAGCTCATACTTGACTTCTCATATTCACGACTGGGGTTTTTTCTCCTTTCGTTTACAGGCTTATTTTGATAAATAAACCATTCTGCATGCAGATGTCATCATGATTTAACTTGGGAAAGGATAGCACGTGGGCAGGATTTGGGCAAATCTGAAAGTTTTTAGAATGAAAAAAAACACACCACCACAACAAAACATAATGCTGGAAAGATTCGTTCTTTGCCAAGGTGAAGCCTGATCACATGTGCAGTGCTGAAATATGTCCCACTTTGTTCCAGTGCATTACTGTTGCCATTTGCTAAACTCCTACAGCAGAGCTGACTTGACAGCACTGAAGAGAACTTCAGTATCCTACACACAACAGCTGTCCAAGCACCCACTGCCTAATTTTTTTTTTTCCGCCAAAAGGCAGCTCCTCAGTGCTTTATTACAATTGACACTTTTAAATAAAAATATGCAGAATAAAGTTTTAAAAACCCAGGAAGATACTGCTAAAAAAATATGTTCCCTGTTACAAGACCACTATATGAGAAGCTAAAAAACCAGGCAGGTACAAAACCCCTAATTGCTGGTCAATTTAGAAGTCTACTCCACTTAGAAGAACACAAGACCCAAACTGACCGACTCCTTCTTGGTGTCTACAGTCACCTAAGAAAATTAAAAAGGATGCTTGGCCAAATTTTCCTCTGTTCCCCCAGTCAGCTGCACATACACGGTATATTAAGTTGGCTGTGTCTTTTAAGGAATAAGAAAAATTTCACACATTTTAAAGCAGAAAGCTCAGTTTTCTCATAAGTTTCTGCTTCCAAAAACAGTACTTCATCTCAAAACAGAAGTGGGAGGAGGAGGCTGCCCCACTTTGTTTCAGAAAGTCTCATGACTTCTCTCCAGCCTCCAAAATAGAAGATTCCCAAAGAATCAAAAAAAAAAATCAAATCCGCAGATTAAATATGATCTAAAATAACAACATTCTCAATTAAACTATGTTTGGAATAAGAATGATTTCCACTGAGATGACATTTTTAAAAGTGAGGGTGGCAAGACACTGGAACAGGTTGCCCAGAGAAACTGTGGAAATCTCATCCCTGGAAGTGTTCAAATTTATTTTGGATGGGGCTTGATTTAGTAAAAGATATCCCTGACCATGCAGGGGGGTTGAACTCTATGATCTTTAAAGTCCCTTCCAACCCAAACCGTTTGACCACTAAAATGCTCAACTTGTAGACAGCTAAGTTTGCCCTTCAGATTCTGTTGTAAAGTCAAAGCAGGCAGGCACCTCTGCTTTGAGGTGATTTATCTCCTATTAAATCATGGTCGAGAGGGACCTTTAAAGGCTTGAGAGATGGCCCCATGCAACCCCCATGATGTTCAACAAGGCCAAGTGCAGGATCCTGCACATGGGTCGGAGTAATCCCCAGCACAAATACAGGACGGGTGGAGAACGGATTGAGAGTAGCGCTGAGGAGAAGGACTCAGGGGTACTGGCGGATGAGAAGTTCAACACGAGCCGGCAATGTGTGCTCTCAGCCCAAAAGGCCAACTGTATTCTGGGCTGCATCAAAAGAAGAGCAGCCAGCAGGTTGAGGGAGACAACACTGCCCCTCTGCTCTTGTAAGACACCAGCTGGAGTACTGCATCCAGCTCTGGGACCCCAAATATAAGAAGAACATGGACCTGTTGGAGGGGGTCCAGAGGATGACTACAAAGATGACCAGAGGGGTGGAGCACCCCTCCTATGAAGACAGGCTGAGAGAGTTGGGGTTGTTCAGCCTGGAGACCAGAAGGCTCTGGGGAGACCTTGTTGCAGCCTTCCTAAAGGGGACCTACAGGAAAGATGGGGAGATACTATCAGGGAGAGTAGGGATAGCACAAGAGTAATGGTTTTAAACTGAAAGAGGGTAGATTTATATGAGCTATTAGGAAGAAATTCTTTACTGTGAGGGTGGTGAGACACTGGAACAGGTTGCTCAGAGAAGTTGTGGATGCCCCATCCCTAGAAGTGTTCAAGACCAGGATGGATGGGGCTTTGAACAACCTGGTCTAATGGAAAGTGTCCCTGCCCATGGCAGGGAGGTTGGAACTAGGTGGTCTTTAAGATCCCATCCAACTTTAACCATTCTATGACTCTGTGTTAACACAGGCATCCAATATTAATTGGATTTTCAAAGTATTTAACTGTTATAACCATTTATGCCTAGCCCTAGCTGGCTATCACAAATTTAGGGAGCTAGTCAGGTGAGGCTCACCCTAGCTGCCTGGTAGTCTGAGCAGCAAAGATTTCACAAAAGTTCTCTGGATGGTTCTAATGGAAAATTTGACTAAACCAGACAATTTTGGAAATTATTGCTGTATCAGGAAAAGTAACTGTTTTACACATGCCATGTTTTCTAACTGTGTAGCCTGTAATCTGGTACTACCATTCTCAGTAACAGACCATAGACTTTGGATCGAGCTTGCAAGGCCTCAGGACTAAGATTTGCTACAGTCAGTCTCACCCTCTGAAATTCTCCAAACTTTCCAGCAGATGTGCTTTACTTGATTTAGCTGTGATAATAATTTCTCTAACTGACTAGCTGTCTAAGACTAATTTCTTTTGGGTTTTTTTTTTCCCCCCTTTTTACATGGATAGCTGTAGCAAGCAGTTACTCTATGCAGAATTGGACAACTGGCACAATAACATAGTTAAGAGAAATATAGGCCTCGTCTGACTGCAGAAGCTTTGAGAAGTGGAGATACAGGATGCAGTACAGGGGAATACATGCACAGGGACAATAAGCAATGAGACAAAGGCTTGGCACCAGAGAGCCCTCTATAAACAACTCACCCACGATCAGCTAAAGAAATGCAAACCTGGACAAAACTGTTTTTAGGAGAAACAAAGTAATAGTATCTACTGCTAGCATGGGGCACCATGCAGAGTAAATATGGATGTGATATGGAATGGCAGATAAAGGGAAAAATAGCAAAAGTATGAAGTTACCTTAGCAATTAAGAATACACTCAAGTGCATCCTAAATTGAGGAAGAAAAAAAATGTCACCTACTGGACCCAGAGGTGCAGGGGAAGGGTGAGTATAATATTAGAAAAAAAAAAAGGGAAAAGAGTAGAAACCAAGAAGTGTGCATGCAACTATTTTAACTGCATGAATAATTTAATAAATTTATTAGGAAGTCTTTCAATATATAGAAGATGAAATATTTCAAGGAGTTACAAGGCAGAGGTAAAGGAATTAAGAAGTTTTCAAAGCGGTTTTGCAGACTTATAGCAACATATATACCTAATGAGTAAATGAGATTACATGGGTGAATAAACAGTATTTAGATAAGTGATACCCAGAGCGATCAATAGTACTGTATGAAAACATGGAATTCTAACATACAGAAGGTGAATATTACATGATAGATTTTAACAAATCTCCAAAGTTTCTGCAGTGCCTACATTATGTGTACTACAGCCAACCTACTCCCTTTCTTCACAATTCCTAGGCGAGTGATGTACCGACTGCTTTATTCATTACTGAACAAGATCAATGCCTTAGTCAAAATTTAGACATGCTTGTTTTGATAAGTATATTTTGTTGCAAAGTTTTAGATATCTGCCTTATTATCCCAATTACAGAAGAAAAACATGAAAGGTTATGCAAATGAAACCCTCAATATATGGGAAGGATATGAATAACAAAGTAATTCAAAGTAAAATTATTAATGGTTTAAAGTTATACAAGAGAAGATGAAAAGCAAGGTATGTGACTTTATTTATATGCTAACTATCCATCTAACATAGCAAATTGTAACAGCCAGTGGCTTCAGTAACATAAAAAATCCGAAGCTCTATTTTCTGGCCTGCTAACCTGCAGATTTTATTCTGGAAATACTGATTCCACCTCACAACAGTCTACACCCTTTGTCAGTTTAAAGTAATAAAAATATGCAGACAATGATTGCAGATGAAATTGAGATTTTTCTATTGTCTTTTATTTTTGCAACAAGAGACATAAAAGCCATAAGCCATCTTTGCTATTGCAAGCAGATATGTAATAAATACAAAGCAGTTATCAACAGTAACTCTCAGTAGGCTGCAGAGACTTTTTTTAAAGGCAGAAATATAGTTTTCATAATAAAAAGTGATACCACTTTAAATTATGGACAATAGCTTAAAAAAAAAAAAAAGACTATAAAGACTGCTACAAACCAGAAATCAGATTGGTATGGCTGAAAAAGCACTTGTATTATCTGACAGATGAAAAGCCCAATACAACTTTCCCTACTTTGTACCAGCCAAAGGAATAAATAACTTGCTTTACAAATGAGATCAGAAAACAAGCAAGCGATAGCATCAGACTGTTTCAGATTCATTAAAAGCTAGGTAAGCCTCAGTTGCATTTCATCTGAGACTGCTCCATTAATGGGGACCATTCTGAAGGTAAGTAAACACTATTGAATATATCTGATAATTAGAAAAGGAAGTTGGATTTAACTTTTCAGCCAGATAGAAGCCTGGGGATAAATGCATCAAGAAACTCCTCTGAGTAACTCAGGAATGCGCTCACGACACTGGCAATATTTTAATTTCCACATTGGAAAATAGAAAAAGACCACATTCAGAACTGAAAATTCAGGCAAAATGAATTTTGAACAGAATACAGGCTCTTTCTTTAACTATTGGAATCCTGATATTTTGCATCAGTTGCTGTTTGAAATAAATTTAGAGTGGGGACAGGGAAAGACACAGGCTGCTTAACTGCAATCTCGTCTCCAAAAAGTCTGTAAGGCTACGAACAGCAAAAGTTATTCCCCCAATCCCAGTTGGCTGTAAAATGGAACAAGCAAGAATGCCAGCTCTGTTGAGTCACGATGCATGGCTTGTTTCAGAAAAGCACTTAGAGAAAAGATGCATTCCATATATTCCTTATGTGGCAGCACTAAAAAAAAAAATAAAAATCCAACACGATTCCAGCATTATGGGAGTTTTGACCTTGTTTATTTCTCCAACAGTTGCTGCATTAAGAGAATATATTTTAACTCCAAAAATTAAACTCCAAGTAGAAGAATGAAAGCATTTTAAAGAGAAGCAGCAAAGCTAGCCTTTGATTATTGTGCTGCTTTTTTTTTTTTTGCTTTTTTTTTTTAAACTGTCTACAACATAACGATGTGCACCACGATCTGAAAATCTTGCAAATCTGTACAAATCTGTTAAATTTCTACATAGCAGCTAATATGGGGCTAAGTTTTGGATTTGTGATGGAAACAGTGTTGATAACACCTGGATGTTTTAGCAATCGCTAAGCAGCACTTACAAGGTGTCAAAGCCTTTTCTGTCCGGTGAGCGGTCGGTTGGGGGTGCACAAGGAGTTGGGAGCGGACACGGCTGGGACAGCTGACTCCAACTGACCAAACACACATCCCATCCCATCAGACATCATGCTCAGCAGTAACACTGGGAGCAGTGGAGTTTTGACAGGGCTGCCATTGCTTAGGGATGTTCAGAGTGACGGCGTTTATCTTCCCAAGTAACCGTTACTTGTGATGGAGCTTTCCTGGAGAAGGCTGAAAACCTGCCTGCTGATGGGAAGCAGTGAATTCTATGTTTCCCTTTGCTTGTTTGCACAGGTTTTTCTTTACCTATTAAGCTGTCTTTCTCTCAGCCCACAAGTTCTCACTTTTACCTTTCCGATTCTCTCCCCCGTCCAACCGGGAGGGTGAGGGGAGGGAGGGGTGACCAAGTGGCTTCACGGTTCCCAGCTGCCTACTGGGGTTAAGCCACAACACCTTAATACTAATTCAGATCAGACAATGACTGCACTAAAGGAATTTTGACATTTCCAAAAAAAATTCTTTGAAGTATTTGTTTTCATTATTCTTAACAGTGCGCTTCACTGTAATAATACAATATAGTGCAATATATGGTACCAAAGCAAAATGGAAGTGGGGAGAAGAATCAATACAAAATTATTACTGACAGAGATGGAAATCAGCAAAGAAAACCCCATTGGAGTACCAGATGTATTTTTTTATGTGTTTGCCTTTAACACCAGCAACATAGTTCATGATGAAGAATACAAGTTTTAAAATTTTTATGTGCTTTCTTCCTCCTTCAATAGACAGTAATGGTATGTTCATATGTACATGCTGATCTTCTATACCAGACTGTAGCATAACATCAGCAGATATGACAGGTGTCATGCTGTGCTTATTTAGTTAGCTGTACATAGGTATGCAGAAATACATCCTCTGGGCAGACTTAAAAGAAGTATAGTTCTCATTCTTCCCAGTACAGGAGCCTGTATTGGTTGATGAACACCAACCTGTGACATGCTACTTGATATTAGAAGCTAGAAACACTATGAACTAAACCTCTGATTTCTGTTTATTTTGAAATTTCTGAAAACTTATTTAGTGTACTGGCTTTTCTGCTGTTGTCTCCTGCTACTAGGGCAAGAGTCCTAGGATGTTGGCAACTGTCCCTTCCTATAGACAAAGAGCTATATGCAGGCACATATAGATGCTAAGACTGAAGAAATGAATATAGTGTACACAGGAACAGTTTGTTCTGAAACTATTTTATGTTATAAATATAAAATCAGAAGAAAGAAATATAAGGAAAACCAAAATCTGAGGCAGTTTAATTTTAAAAAAAACCCACTTCGCTTTCCATAATTAATAACTGCTGTTTTTTCAAGGAAATTATCATGCTTTGAGAATAAGGTTACACATTACCACTCATTACAAAAGAAAAAAACCAAACAATACCATCTTGTAATATCTGATATGACTTACCATGGCAAACAAAATGCAAACTAAGCAATATTTTTGCTTCTGAGTGCAGAAGGCTAACCTACATGTGTGCATATTTATAGCACAGAAAAAAATCCTTCAACAACCCTTCAAATAGTGTCAAAAGCATCCCTCACCTTTGAGTTTACCCATACTGCAGTCAATCCCGTAATTACAGTCACATACACGTGTTCTAGTCAGTTTTAATTTAGGTAAGGCAGCAGAGTTAACGGTTAGCCACAGATTCCTCAAGCAGGTACCAAAGTAACTACAGGGACCCTTCAGGGACCAGAGGGATTGGGACTTACACTGACAGTCAAAGCTGCCGTTTGCCTAATAGTTAAGGTAGTCAGAGCACACCTGTACAGTCACAAGTAAGAACAACTTCAGAATTGACAAAAGTATTGACACACCAAACTTTTCATCTTCCTTATCATTTCTCACAAAACCCCCATACCAATCCATACTGCACTACACACCTGAACTCATTTGATTCTACAATCCATTATAAAGACTTTTTTTGCCTTGTCACTATCAAAAATGAGATTTTGTCTATGTATGTAAATCTTTCTATATTGTTAACCTCCAAGTTCAAATTCCCTGTAAAACTTGAATGTCAAATTTATTTCACAATCCACCAACATGTTTTCTCTCTATATTGTGTGGAGCTGAACTCTTTATCAGATTCCCATCTTGAGCCTCCCCTGTTCTCCCAGATCTGAGAATCTATGTCCTTTCTGATGGAAGTCAGGACTTATTTCTTAAGCTTTCAGATCATGTGCTAGTGAATGGTTCCACCATGCCCTCAATTTCTTTCTTACCTTGTTTACAGGTGATTCCTCTGAACCACAGCAAAGGAGTATGAAATTAGTCCAACAACTAAAACATTACACTGTTAAAAGGTGGGATGGCTTTGATGAAATAATTTTAATTGCCAAACTTTGTAAATAGAAAAAATATTGCATCTGGCACTGTGGAGCCAAAGCCCAATTGTCTGCATCATTGTTATTTGAAAATATTCATGCTCTACCCAACATACTGCTTCACTGTGATCTTTCAGAACTCACTAAATTAACCTCTTTTCTAAAAGAAATAAAAAGGCTGTGAAAGTTATACAAGTGTGCACAGTTTCATGTGAATGAACAACAAATAACAAAAAAAAAAATCACAGATACCTCCAATGTCCAGACATTTACTTCTGGGAGTAGCTATCTTTCTCCCAAGATCAGATGAACACGTAAAAAGAACATGACAGAAATGAGTGTTTAAGTGACTGATACAAACT
>JAOXJK010000023.1:97216167-97234423 GCA_025774025.1 Xenus cinereus | reverse complement strand
AAAGAACATGAAATAGGGTGTTAGTATCAGCACACTTGGGATGATGATCTGTTCGGATGTAGATTAGATTCTCCAGAATCTCAATACCCAATAGCAAAGAAATGAAACCAAATGTGTTAAGGTATTTAGGCTACAAAGAAAGAAACAATCCTGCTATGACTTTGGCTTTCCACTTCTGTTTTTCATACTAGAATGAGCTGTTTTGGTTTAGAACTGGCACCTCACAGAAGCAGAGAGGAACAACTCTTTAACGTTTTCCTCTAGGAAACCCATTTTTACCAAATCATTTTCCTGTTGGGCTTGTGATCTTGAATGGGAGCACAAGAGTTTTGTGGAGGGAGGTTACAAGCCCACTAAATGATTACAAGGTATGAACCACCGACATTGAGTTTGTTACTGTTCCACGCATCAAGGACAATGAACATGGTAGTTCTTATGCGGAACAATAAGTCGCTAAAAGGCAAAAAATAATCCCTTACTTCCAGAATCAGAGGGAGTCAAAAAGACAGTTCCAAGAACATAATCCTCTTTCTAAGGGCTACTAGCCACACAAAGGCTGTGTTTGCATTAGGGATTGAGCTACTTGGGGCAAGAGCTGGAAAGCAGAAAACAGCTGGTATAGTTTATAATTGGACTAAAATAACAGGCAAGGCTCTTACAAAACTGTTCTTTATTTAGATACAAAATTCACTGGTTGACAATGAGTCCTACAACATTTAATTTTAATTTGTCAAGTCAAGTAGGGTTTATCCGGTCACAACAATTACAGCACCTTATTTCCTAAGAAAGATTTTCCTAGAACTTCCTTTTGGGAAATCTCTGCCCTTGGGCAGTTTAGGAATTAACGCGCCAGATTTATGACTTGTGGTCATTCAAATATTGCTGAAACGCAACACCCAAGTGTTTAATTGGCTAAAGGAATGTCACTTCTTTTTTAACCAGTGAAGTTCTCCACAATAAGTTCTCATAAGTAAGAAAGCTGTGGAGTTTACTCGTTTCAAATCCAGCTAGCGTTTTTTCTGTGCACAAACTCTTCCTATATGAAGGACTGGAAAGAGAAGGCATACAGGAGTGCAGTCATTACCTGCCTCTAGTGACCAAATTCAGTTCCCCACAAATTTAGCATTTTGAGCAAGCTTTAGATCTATTCATACACTTCAGAGCAGAAGCTCCTCACAAAATAACCTCCATTTTATTTTTCGTAAGTTTTCTGAATGCTTAAAAATATTTTTCTCTAGCTGTTATTGTTAAAGTGAACTCTTTTGACACATAAGTCATTGATATTCTAGATTAGCCCTCAGAGGTCCCACAGAACGGTCCCACAGAACAGTCCCACAATACCATCAGACCTCTTCTGCCCTGAAATTTTGCCGCTACATATTATGTCATGTTTTGACACATGAAATATCAGCTATATTTTTAACTGCATTATGATTTCTTTCCTGTAGTCATCATTAACAGTAATTCTGATTGTATCATTCCAAAAAGATGTTATTTTTAAGAAAATCTGCTTAAGAAAGTACTTTTTTTTTCTTTTTAGGGACTTCAGTTGACAAAGGATATCTATACCCGAATTCAGAAAACAATTACTTCTGCTCCAAAGAGATGCAGCTACAAATTTCATCCTAAAAAGCTCCCATTTCAATCCATGCTTTAATTATTCAAAGCTTTTGGTTTACTTGGGCCTGTGTATACACACACAGACATTTCTTAAAGCTTTAACAAACATCTCAGTTTGAAAAGAACAGGCTACCAAAATACTAAGGAAAAATATTTAACTAAAAATAGAAAAAGAAATATATCACTCTATTAACAGATGTTACGGCCAATTACACTAACAGTCAATGCTAAGATTGCTAGTTAAGATCTATTGCTGCCAAAATCCCATTCACAAGAATATAAGAATTTACTATAGTAATAATGTTAGTTTTGTTTTCTTATCAAAGAAATGCTAAAAAAAGGCAGCTTGGGCCTTTAACATTTAAAAGGATTATACTCGGATTAAAGTTTACACTGCTTCTTTCTCCAAACATCACAGCAGTGAAGGAAACAGCTATACATTTAGGAGCAACAAACTGCATCCTTCCCAAAAACTAGACAACAGAATATAGAATGAACTGGATAGCTCTCAATGTTGAATATCAATTCAATATTCATCACAATCTTTTGGACCTCTTCAGAGCTAATCCACTGAGGTTCAGGAGTCATATTCAAAGTCTCAGATCATTGGAGCAATCAAAATGAAGTATTTTCTAACAGATAAAACAGCACCTATATCTAAACCATAGAGACCGAGTGGAGATGGTTGAAGATTCTGGAGACTACTCACACTGAATAGTAGGGGATCATTATGCATATGAGTTGCATAAAAGTTGGTATTTTCTTGCCAACTTGGCTTTCTAATCTCAGCTTGAAATACTTGTCTGGGATTATTCAGTCTGTTTTGAACACACCCATTCCCAGGGAGTAACTACTCTTATGACTGTATCACAGTTTGTTGGGAGAACTACGCAGAAATTAACCAGTACATTTAGACTCATGAACAAGTAGGAAGCACTGCCAAGTGCTGACCTAGTGAAGAGCAGATATTTCCTGTTCATAGAGTAGAGGAAAGGTATTTTGGTACTTGAGGGAAGCAAACAAACAAAACCCAAGAAACATTAGTTTGAGCCCAGAGGTCTGTTATCTTGACTGGGTCTTGGTGTTGGCTGGAAAAATCACAGGCTTAGGAAAATTATCTTGGTAAACCTCAGGGAATCAATACAAGTGATTAAAGTTTCTAAGTTGGTTGGGGAAGGGTTTAATTTATTATTTTTTTTAAAGAGCTCAAAGTATCGACCCATTAAAAAAATAATAAAAAAACCACCACACCGAGTAATAGATACTCAAGGAGAACAGGAGCAGCAAAAGAAAAAAAAAAAATCTTCAAAGACTTCACACTGTGGAAGTGTATCACTACTTTGTGCTGTTGATGCTGAAAGGGATTTAAAAAAGAAGCTTCAGGGAAGATACATAAGGCAGGATGGATGAGGAGACTGCCAGTATAAATGTTAATGCTGGGTGTGAGCAGAAAGCTTTGAGAATTCAAAGAACAAAAGAAAAAAGGAAGCATGGCCTGAGGGCAGGTAGGATAGAGGGACGTGCAAGAGCTCTTCCCTCGGCAAAGAAAACCTGCTGTAGAACAGAGGTCAAGGAAAGGTACCGGCATACACCAAGTTCAGTACATCTTGCTTGTTGTTTAAACACTGTCCACCAGTTCTACATTACAAAATGCAGTGAGAAACAACAAAAACAACCACAATAAATAAATAAATCAAGATAGCTTAAAAGGAACCAAGGATTTTGAGGGCAGTTTAATGTTTAGTGGCAGACACTACTGTAGCAAAATATACGCTAAAACCCATGACATTTCATTTTACATTGATGACTAACAATGCAATTTGAATTAAGCTTTTCTACTTATATTTAATTTTCCGCACTTGACAACCGTATTTCCCGAATGGCAGGACACGATAGTTTAGTAGAAGACCAACTATGCAACAGTTCTACCATGTATTACTCAAATTAAGTATACATGTGTATAACACTTCACATATTGCTGTCATTTAAAGAGTATTTTTCTGTATTTCCAACCACATGCAAGTGTTCTGTATGGGAGGAATGCTTCTGACTTTCAAAAGAATATTACTACAATGATATAGCAATGCTGAATTTTCACTTCTGTTTGTAGCCCTCTGTCCCGGTTCCAGCAGGGAAAGAGTTAATTTTATGTCTAGTGATTCCTGTGAATGGAATTTTAACAATGAATGAATGTCAATAACACACATCGGTTTAGTTGTTGCTAATCAGTGTTTATACTTTTGAAGGACTCTTTTCAGTTTCCCACAGACAGGGAGAAGGAGCACAGAGAGAAGGACGGAATGGCCAACAGAATATTCTATGCAATAGGCATCGTGCTTGGTGTAGAAACGGGGGTTGGCCATGGGTGTAAACCACGATCAGGGATTGGGTTGTTGCCACTTCACAGGGCAGTGATAGTGACTTGTGTCATTGCTATCCTTTTCTGTTATTATTTCTATAAAATAGCCTTTATCTCAACCCACGAGTGTTTGGCTGTGGTTTTTTGTTTTGTTTTTTTCATTTCCCCTCCTTTTCTGCCTCTTCTCCCTGCCTTTCAGGGGGAAGGGGGAGAACTCTGAGCAGCTTCGTGATCTTAACTACCAGCTGGGACCAAACTGCAACACCCTCAAAGCACCTTTTTAAAAGGCTTTGTTAGTCTCATTCTAGAAAACAGGAATTATACTGATTTTAACGGGCAATGAAAGAAAACTGCACAAGTGACAAATTTTTTTTATTCTCCCCACAAAGCCTAAATGTATTTTATATGATGTAAAGCACTGTCAACTAAAAAAAACCAAACACAACCACACATTACGGAAACGGGATTTATTCCTCAATTCCCCAATCCCATTGCTTAAAACTTTCATTTAATTGTTACCCAAAAGTGATGATAATGGTCAAGAAATCATTTAGCAGATTAAACTAGTTGACAGATTCCATAAACTGAATTAAGTACTTTTGAAATTTATAATTCTTTTTACTCTTATAATCACGTGCTTGAAAATCCCATAGGTAATTTTATTTCCAGAAAATAAGAATAATTCAAGCTTCCACCTATACCAAAATTTTAGAGTGTTGATTTGATCACTGAGGAAGATGGAAGTATTATCAGTTAAAATACCAGAGATTCTCAGAAATGGATATATAAGTCTGGTGAAGTAATGATATAGTAAAGAAACCTGCATTTCAACCTAAGAACTCAGCCAGTGGCCAACTACATGGGTGTCTTGTTAAAACTAGAGGGTTCTCACTGGTCTACTGCCACAAAATCAAATTTAGTTAAGTATTACTATTCACGTGCTATATGGGTGCCAGCAGGCTAAGTCAGCCAGGTACAAAAAATCTTCAAGGGCTTAAAGCATTGGAATGTGGTTTCACTATCTTCATTGTTAAGTTATTTATATATTATGAAAATACAAAGGATCTCATTATGCCATCGCTGGACGAGAAGCGAGGTCATAAATCAAGAATCTACTCAATAAAATGCATAGATGAGAATCTCAGCCAGGGGAATGGGATGTAGTGTCCTCTCTCTGCTAGGGACACCAGTGAGGGTGTAGCTTCAGAGGTTGTTCAGTAAGTCTTGAAGTGACTCACGTGCCTCCTGTCCTAGTTCAGTGCCCCAGCCGCGTTCACCAGGGAATTCAAGTTAAAAAGAGCACCCTGCAGACAGCGATGGTGAAACCTCCCAATACCATTCTCAACACAGAGCTTCAACACAGAGAAGGTAGCCCAGTACTAAGTCTTTTAAAAGAGAAGTAATTGTTGTCAAAATATGAGCTTTCCCCCCCACACAATCACATTTAAAATACTGACTTTCAGTTGCAGAGCTACCTTTGAAGACACTAATCAATCTTCTTTTTTTTTTTTTAAATTGCATGAAAGTAACAATCCTCATTAGACAAAGTTTTCCTATTCAGAAGAAAGGGTGGCCTGTCAAAAGAATTAAAAAAAAAAAAAACCACCACAAAAAAACTACCAGTTTTGCAGTCTCCCAGAACATGTAAAGTTTATGTAAATTAGTACCTTCATTAGTCCTAATATTTGAATTTTTCAGACTTACTTCATCTGCTACCATGAGACAAGTGGTGCAATTCCACAATTCCTTTGCGTATTAATGCAAAGCTTTTTTTTTTTCCTGTCCCCAATCTGTTTGAATTCCTTAACTTTTGAATATTGTGGACTTTCCTACTTATATACAAAAATTTGTTACAGAATCACTCCTGCAGGTACCATAAAAAAAAACCCACACAATTTTTTTTAAGCATACTGTCCTCGTCAGCTGACACACAGTTAAAACTTCTCTCCAATTAACGTGTTTAAAACAGTGCTTTATGACCCCATAGTGTCCCAAACGTAGATGGCAACAGTCAGTAGCACTTCAATCCTCCCTTACACTTCGAGCTGAAGAATAATTCGCTTACTCCAGAGAAGAATGAAAGAGCTGGCTACAGGTATAACTAGATATTTTTAGTAAAAGGAGACCAGCTTAGGGATGGGTAGCCAGCAGAGCGATCATAAAGACTTCCAGTGACTGGTAACATCTGGTCTGGATTCCCCTGTCCCAGAGGAACTGATCACCCACCTACTCGCGAAATTACATACGGCGCAGGAGCCAGAAAGGGTCACTATTTAAAACAAGTAGTTTAGGGAACAGTTACAGGAGTTCTTAAACTATAGGGTTTCAGTAATTCAGTTGGCCATCGTAGCCGCAATCACCCTGAGCCTTCACAAAAAACCACCCACCCCTACAAATCCTTCCCAAACCATCAGTCCCCACTGCCTGTATACACACTGAGACATTGTCACTTGAGTGACGTTCACCACTTCTCCTGGAGTTGGATGTCATATTTTGAAGTCAATTGAAAGCTCATGGACAATGCCAGGTTTACAGCACTAAATCTGAAAGGGGGCAGTGTTGTTTAACCAGAAAGTGGTGCGATCTGTCAATGTTAATTACAGTTCTTCCTGCTGGGGTTTTTACAAGAAAGTAGGCCAGCAGGAAGTGTCATTATATTACAGCCTGTGGCTCTGTGCATGTGTTCCTAAGTTGACAGTCAAGAGACGTCCTTTAGCATTCTTAACTGTCTTTTTCCATATGAAAAATAAACCGCTCAGATCACATAAAAGGATGAAATATGCTATCGTATGCATCTGCTACAACAGCAAGATACAGCTACGTAAAAAGCAACTTCCTACTGGGGTAACGAAACAGTTCCTGGCGTGCTTGTGATGTCTGATATTCCTTTTTGAATTACTTAATAAAATTTATAAAGACTATTAAAATGAAACTTTCCTAGTTTTTCTTCACAGCCTTCATCTCAGTTTGAAAAAAAAAAAAGAAAAAAAGACTGATCAGTGGACTTATCAGGTGATAAGCATTTGGGAGACAATGGAAGGGAGGAAAAGTTAACAAGGAAAAATATACTGCTGAGCTATCCACGTTGATCACAAAAAGCTCAAAACAAAAAAGTTGGAGTTACTCATGACATTTCCCCACCTCTGCCTTTTCACACTTAGGTAACCCAGTCAATGAGGATATTGATTGAAAAAGATACTTTAAAACCACCATAATCTCAAAACATTAATCAAACACGAAACAAAAATATGCATCAATACAGAGCAGAGTTAGGTATCGTCAAGAAAGGCGGGTAAAGCTTCAAGGGACTTTGAATAGTTCCAGGAGAAAAAATAACCAAAGTTTACGAAGCATTTGAAGATATATTGGTCACCAGTTTAGAGAAAGACAAAGGAACTTAGAGATCACAGGTAGTGAATTTAGACAGTTGCAAATGCTAGTCCTAGTGAAAAGCTACAATCAAACCATACTACTTCCTAGATTCAAAAGTTCCTACATCAATGCCACTGATAAAAATATATTGCTTTAAATTCTATTACTTAACTGTGTATGCAACTTTTCCAGAATAAACACTTTCAACAAATCATTATACCTACGAAAACTTGGAATTTTTGATGAGTAAAAAAAAAAAGTAGTGGAAAAAAAAGGAAAACCACCACACACTCAGTCTGAAAGCAGTCCTGAAGTTACACTGAAAACACCCTCATTATCCAACAATGCTATCCAACTGACTTAATATCACTGTATCTGGTATTTTTCCCAAAGTTTGCAGATCTCATAAAACCTTTTGTACAACTCAATGCATTAAGGAAATGGTATCAGTATATTTCATGAGCTTAATTCTTGGTAGACACTAGAATACATTAAATGCTTGGCCTTATTATTTCCCAGAACTGTACACAGTCATTGTTGTAGTCTAAAGTATTCCACGGAACCAGTTTTAAACTTGGTTTTTCTGGGTTTTGTTTTTAAATTTATATATACACGTATTTTAGTTGTCATTATTGCTCTAATTTTCCACAAGAACATTAGTGATTGATTTTCAAGACCAGTTAGTATCCATATGTCCTCTCATTTTTATCATTATACCCCTTAAGTTAAGCATTGACTAAAGAAGTTGTCAAAAGAAATCATTTAGTAAATAATAAGAAAATCATTTAAATGCAATCATTTCTGAATCCAGTTTTGGAAGCCTGACAAATTGAATTTAAAATTCCAGCAGAAATTAAAGTACTAGTTTAAACTAAATTTCAAAAATCAAGATGTACTACAATGATGTAGTAACATTTAAGTATGCTATAAAAAAAAAATTTATGCAATATTCACTGATGATTCAAGCCCCAAACAATGAAAACATCACATTTCAACATGAAAAACACCGAGCAAGTAAAATAAAGACCTGATAGGAAAAGAGTTCTTACCTTCATAGATAGCTTTGAAGCCTTGAGCACTGACGGCAAAATCTGTGGTGAAACAGAGGGTGAGGATAGAACCCGTGCTCACAATAGATGATGGAAGCTGAAATCCAGATAACCTGTGCAATGAAAAGGCAGAAATTGTTATAACCTTTAAAATAAAGAAAGTAAAGCATATGAGTGGGTGTCATGAGCATTATGACGAGCATCCTATTTCCCATCCAAACTGCTAACGCGTTGTGCTCTTTACGTTGATGCAGTCTCTGCAAAATTTCAAACGTTCTTCAGCTTTTTTACCCTCCTATTTTAACACATTTGTGCAGTCTTCAATACCAAATATTGAAAGACAGACCTGTTTGTATTTGCTGAAGACAAAGAATTTTTTGATAGGACTCATTTCAAGATGAAGACAGGTAGATTTAGGACACCTGGAAGGAGATACACAGGTCTTGACTCACACAGAGATACCTAGTGGTATTTGAGATAGCATGGACTATCCTGTCTGTCCCCCAGCTGCTGCTTCAGAAGCAGCATGGATCTCAATGTCATATTCATTAGCTGACCAGAAAACAATAAAACCTTCCATTTAACAGCTTCAGAAAAATTATCTTACATTTCCCACCTTATTACATTATCTTAATCCCACCTTATCTTTAAATACAAAACAGGATTCTGAATACAGTATAATTACATTGCAATGCTGATTTTAAGGTAGTCTTCCCAGATAAATGTTTTGATTTATTTGGAGGATAAAACAGATGGAAAAAAAAATAAACGTTTACACCCTTTACTGAAACCTCACTGAAGACAATTTATTAGACCTGGCTGTTATTAGTAAGACATTGGTTTCTTAACGATTAGAGTAATTTTGCATAAGTAAGACCTAAGACAACATTACTGTCTTAATAAACCGTAAGTCCAAGTCCATAAACCCCAAACTATACTTGTCAGCTTACATCACTGTCTATGTTCTGCTTTTTGCAGCAGGGGTGATCCACTGGATACGGGACAACATACCACAAAGCCACCTTTTGTTCAAATTTCACCCTGAAAGAGCTTCTTGAATTCAAACAGCTCATAAAAAAACCCCAAACAAATAAACAAAACAAAAAAAAACCCACCAGAAAAAACAACCGACAATGAAAAGACCAAACAAAAAGCACCCCACACAAAAAAAACTGCTTTCATATATTTTTCATCTGGATGGTTAAGGCAATCCATGCCTTGAAAAAAAAAAACAAACCCCTGCCTTTGAAATTTATTGTACAATGATGCTATAGTTCATTAATTGGCATCTGTAACTGCAGAATATAAATAATTGTAAACAACATACTAGTACAGCAGTATCACTGAACTAGAAGTTCTTTGTAAAATTAGGCTTATTTAGGACCTCTGTCATAGATAAAAACATGCTTGAATTATACCAGTCAGGTGGTTCCCCATCTCTTTCCAATTTTAAGCTCTGGAAAACAAATAGACTCCGATGAGTCAGAGATCAAAGTGTGGAAAGCTTTAAATACAGATGAAGGCATGCAGTCAAGGTAACATATGTCAGCAAAAAGCTTTCTGCAATTTTTTCCTTTGTTTTTAAACAACATTAGCACATGGAAGACAATTAGCTGTTTGCTCTCATCTTTTCACCTTCTGTGTACCTGTCAACTTATTACTACTATTCCTTTCCACCTCATTTACTCCAATTCCAGAAATAACCAGGTTGATTTTTTCCTCAAACTGCAGAACTACCATGAGGCTTGCTACATCTTATGTTCAGACTTTCATATGTTCTCTCACCTTCACTAGATGTTGCAGGTTTTTAGGGAAACGCGCCTCTTGTTCTATTAAATAAATTAGAGTAGTTATCACTACATCTGGTGTACTGTATGACAGTTCATTATTAATTTAGGGTATGTATTTTCTGATCTTTCTTACACATCTCTTCCTTCTTTGAGAAGGGATTCAAAGAGTTCTGGCTTAAGGGGTTGTTTTTGGTTTTTCTTGACAACACTACAATATTTCCCGGATTGAACATTTTTTGCTGAAATACAGAAAACTAGCATGCATTGTAGGGGAAGAAAGGAAAATCAGGTTGGAACAGACAGAAGTATAGAAGCAGCTAGCCTGAACACTTCACACTACATAGCAGAACTAAAAATATATATATACACACACAAAAAAAACCCCCCACACACCACAAAATATGACAAAAAAGACCAAGAAAAAGTTATATCAGTGCAGAACTACAAAGCTTTAGCTACCTCATTCCTGAAGAATATTTGCTCCACTTGGCAGGGACTGGTTCATATAAATGAACTCATTTGAGCAGCGATTGATATGAGCAGTGACTGGACATCCTGAGCTCTTGTTATCATTTCTAGACCCAACTGCTTTGATTCAGTCATGATAGTAAGTATCATTCCTACGATACAGATTCTTTATTTGCTCAATAAATAAAACTGTTTCTATAGTATCCTCCTTGAAATCATTCTTTGGGCTGACGTTGCACATCCCATTAAAGACAGACAAATATATTCTTCTATGCCTTAAGTCAGGGCTCTTAAAGGTTTTACAGACATAGGAAAAGGCAAGTACGTGGTAAACTTCAAGGAATTAATACACTGACTCAAAATTTATTTTTTCAAATTCTTTATATTACAGTAATCCTAAAAAAGATTATGGAAAAGTCTCAAATAGTCTGTTGAATGACTGACATACATTTCTTCTACCTAGGTGTCTCTACAGTAATCTTGTTGCCTGAAATACTTCTGAAAACCTCTTTTCATAATATTCTAATATTCATAATATTCAGTGAGATCAAATGCCATGAAATTGAGTGCAAACAAAAACTAGACAGCAGATGAAAATCTAGAGTGTTATTCTTCAGGCATTTCCAGAATTAAAACACTGCTAGCCTATCAAGACATTTTTCCCCCCTTTCTAGCATTTTTGCTAGGTTACAGCTCATGAATCATAATGTGTTTTGCACATTCATTTCATCACGCAGAAAAACCACACACCTTCACACGTTGCTTTACTTTGGAAATGTATCTTGGCAATTAATGTGTAGGCCTTCACTGCAACCAGAAAGGGAACTGTTTAGACAGACAAGTGTGTGTGCTAAGAAAGCAGAATCATTTCTAGTCCCTCCGCTAATAAAACTGTCATTTGATAAACTTCCACTACTTCATACTGAGCATATGGCAATACTTTAAGTTTAAAATATTACTTCCTTAAGTTTCAGTAGCATGAATCTGCACAAAACGCATACCTTAAAATACTTTTTAACCAGAGATGGAACATACTTGGCTTTTCTATAAAGAAGAAAAAGAACCTGCAATAGGAAACACAGTGGTACAGCAGTAGCGAGTTCAGCCTCTGTTTGAGTGGAAAAAAACCACCACATTTCATTCTACATTGTCATTTCATGGATCTTGACATGCAGCCATTTCTAGTGATAAGGCCTATAGAGTTGTTATGTTTTTTTTCAATAACATACCAATAACACACCTAGCAGGTCCACCTGGATCTGCTCAGAACTTTTCCACCCTCCATTTGTGATGGCAGATTTTGGGACGCACGACAAGTCCTCAGGGGGAGTGTCAATATGGGTAAGGGTCTGTAGCAAATGGTGTACAAGAAGAGACTGAAAGAATGGATTTGTTGAGCCCTTAAAAGAGGAAAACTAAGGGGCAAAGCTTACGGCTGTCTTCACCTGCCTATTGGAGTGGTACAGAAAAAGACAGAGCCAGGTTCTTCTGGGAAGTGCACAAAGGATGAGAACCAACAGGCAAGGTGCAACAAGAGAAATTTTGGTTTTGTTTTAGAAAAAAACCCTGGTAGTGGTCAAATGCCAGACTCATTGCCCAGAGACGACCTGGCACCTCCATCCTTGGTGACACTGGTAACTTGACAGAGCCCTAAACAGCACCATCTATCTTCAAATTTGGCTGCAATGTCAGCAGGAGACAAGATCAGACAACCATAGTCATCTCCTAACCCAAGATATTCAATGAATCCATGATCCATAAGGCAGGCATAGGCAGAGTCCCAACCGTAAGAAGCTGCTTCAAGAAAAATGAGAATACTTAGCAGTTTCTGAAGAAACACATAAGTAGAATTGGATCAACCTAAGTTTTAGATTATTTGCATACATTTATTAGAGATTGAATCTTTGCTGAGTGTAGTTAAGAAATTTTAACAAGTCCCAGCTGTTCATGTTGAAGCTGATAGGCCTTCAAGAAAGCATTTACAGCTGAACTGATCTTCACAGGTGTTTCAAAGATATCCTTGAAACAAGAACAGCTCCAATTCTCTTCCCTCCAATAAGAACCATTACATTCTTGTTCCCAGAGTCACTAGATATTTTTTTTTTTGTATTTTTATATAAATAAATGTTTTGCACTGCCCTCATGGTTGAAATGGTCAAATGAAGCTCTCCAGAATAGCTCTATCATTAAGAGCTATCCAGTATGAACAGTCTCGAATGATCAGACCACTTCAAGTATGTGCTGATTTCACAATTGCAAAAAAAACAACCTGCAGATGCAACAGAAAAATAGAAGCATTCTTGCTATTTTATTTACTAGCTTATTTATTCATACAGCTGCCTGCTGCACAGAGTGATGAGTGCATGTTACTATACGTGACAAAATTTTGTCAAGGTTTAACAAGTTTATTTGGGAAATATAAGAGGAAAAAAAAAACCAAAACAAAACCACATCTTAGAGCAAGGGGAGGACTCTGCACCCATAGGGACTGAATCTTTTTCAAATTAGTCCAATGTTATATATGAAGACACATTATTATAATTAGAAGGAGAATCAGCTCTGTTAAATATTTTTAGAATTGTGCCTGACATACACACACATATATATAGATATATGAACACATATATCTACATCTGAGCTCTGCTCATACATCTGTACAGCTTGTTCCCAGAAACAGTCTCAGAGGAAGTAGCCAGAATCCATTTGGCTAAGATAAAACATTCTTGCCTGAAATTAGCTAACAGATGTCTCTTGCAAAAGCTATCAGCCAGAAGGATCAATGTTATTAATAACAAGGTAAAGTATAAGCCTAAGTTTCAATGAATTATCCCCAAAGCAATTTTAGGCAAACAATAGCAAATGGTAAAATCTGACATATTTCCCTACCCTCAAAATCTGTATAAGGAACAAATGTAACAGTTCTCTAAATTTATTAAGTGATATGGGTCATTAACTGCTATATGAAGTACCAAAGAGCTGCCTGCCATCAGTGTCACACCCTTTCAGTTTTAACTACCAATATTAAAATTGTCATTTGGTGTAGAAGAGCTCATTCCATATCAAACTCACCAAACCAAATGAAAACACAAAGTTATCAGCAGGTACCACCTCAAAGATTGTGCTGATCAACCACAGATCAGAACATGAGGCAAGCTGAAGTCTCTTAAGGACTAAAGCTTTAGGCTATCCGTCGCAGTTCTCCAGAAATACCTTATGGCATCACAGAACTCAAATACCACCTTATGAACATTTTCAGTGTGTTGTACTTAGTATCTCATATTTGGTTTAACTGGAAATTATCCTACAACTGTATTGTCAATAAAGATCAGGCAAAACCCCTCTGTTTTAGGCATTCAACATCACCAACAGTCAATAACATGTATATGCTATTAGAAATCTGAAGAAAAAGCAATCAAGATATGACTCTCTGGATTCCTGGCATTTATTCCCAATCTCATTGATGCATTTGGGGTGGGTTGACCTCAGCCAGCTGCCAGATCCCCACCCAGCCACTCTCTCACTGACCCTCTTCAGCAAGGGGGATGAGGGGGCAGGGGGAAAGAAAATAAGACGGTAATCTTCCTGGGTCAAGATAAAGACATGCAGGTAACTTATCATCACAGGCAAAACAAACTTGGCTTGGGGAAAATGAGTTCCATTCATTGCCAATTAAAAAAAGTTTGGATAATGAAAAGAAATTAAAGCAAAACCCTCCTCCCACCTCCCTTCTTCCCAGGCTCAGCTTCACTGCTTTATTCCCAACTCCTCTACCTCTCCCCTCTGGCAGTGCAGGGGTTGGGGAACGGGTCAGTCCATAACAACTCCTCTCTGCTGCTCCTTCCTCCTCCTCACACATTTACCCTGGTCCAACGTGGCCTCTCCACACCTGCTCCACCATGGGCTCTTCCACAGGCTGCAGGGAAATCTCTGCCACAGTGCCTGCAGGGCCTCCTCCCTCTCTCCTCGGGGCTCACAGAGCTCTTTCTCTCACCTTTTTTTTTTTTTAAACCCCCCTCCTCCTCTCTGTCATGTTTCCTTTCCTTTTTTACACCTATCCCCCTGGAGATGCGGGGCTCAGCTGTGCCCTGCCAGGGTGGCATCAGTTGGAGGCGGCGGGAGGCAGCCGTGTCCGGCACAGGCCGCCATGTCCGGCCTCTCCTCACAGAGGCCGCCCTGCAGCCCCCGGGTGCCGGCCCCCCCCACAGCATTGATGGTGCAAGCAGAGAATGCTTACAAAAACACCGTTTGTTCAAGTGCACCTCAGTTTTAAGTCAAATCATTAGTATGGTATCTTAGTAATTTGAATTAGTTTAATCTACCTGAATGTATCTGGACAGAAGAGAAGCTACTGTGGTAAGTTACAAGATGGTGGTAAATCCAGTTGTGCCCACAGAAAACAGCAGCAGCACTATGAGAATAAACACGATACCAGGCTATATATTCATAACATGACCTTTTACAAAGCCACACAAGCTCTGAATTCCCCTTCTACCAATAAAGGGAAGACCGAGAGCTGCTGTTTTAAAGCTCTGTCAGGCACAAAGAAATAAAAAAAAAATTATTAATCGTCTTCCTGATTCTGAATCTGGAAGACTAAACCGGTGCATCTCTAACCAAAGGCAACAGTTACAACAGGCTAACTTTCCAAACGGTGCCAGCCAGCTGGGAGCATCTCAGAGAACAGCGCAGTTAAGAGCAAAGGAGTCTTAGTTGTGTACGAGCACAGACAGGACTTCGGTCGTGGAATTTAAGTCCTCTCCAACCACAGCATTTTAGCCATTGCCTTCAGAGTTGGAAGCTGACAGTGAACAGACAAGATTATAGCTACTCAGAAAACCTTTTATATATATATTTAATATTTTCTCTTTTCCCAAAGACTAATTATTTAAAAATAGAGCTTCTGTCAAAGGGTAACAGAGGAGTTGTAAGGGTTCAGTTCAAACTTTCTCTTATAGATAAATTTCAGTACAAACCAGAGACTGGTAATTCAGAGCAGTCCAATAAGTATTTATCTGTATAATTAGAAAACATGCAAGTAAAAGCAGTCTCAAGACTCAAATATTTCCACAAGATTGATATCCAGTCTATGATTAACTGGGTATTCTCCCCCCACCCTCCACCATCCCCAGTGCTTATCTTGGAGATAAAATACATTTTTGCTGTGTAAGATGCAATTCTAAGATTAATAAGTAGTAAGTTTTACAGTGAAATTTCACACACCAAAATAAGAATATATGATGTATATAACTATTCTTAAGCAAGTTTTTAGTCCTGCAAAGAGTAGCCACCAATAATGTATAATCACAGAGAAATATCTGTAAAGTGATTTTTGCAGTATTATTACCCAAATCTTGGACAATTTTCATCTCCCCCATCCACTACCATAAACTGCTGTTCTAGAGCAAGGTTCATTTTGCACATGCCAGAGACAGTAAAAAAAGCTTACCAAAAGACAAACAAAACAAAAATCACAAAGAAAGCTGGCCACAGCCACTGTTACAGGTCATACCCTCACAGGCTTATCTGCTTCATTAAACAACCTGCAGAAGCCAGAAGAGCACAGTATTCAAAAACTTATATAGGGATTTCCCCTGTCTTGTACACCATTACAAGATGCCATCCATGGGGGGCAACTTCCATCCATATTTGTTATCAGCGATGAGAAGAGTCACCCACAGGTTAAAACACCTAATGGTACATAAATCCAGGAGACCCGCATATCTGTTCCAGCAAACCAGGCTGTTACCTGCCATGTGTGAAACCACAGAAGGCTTATCTTAATAATTTACATCCGTTCTGTTGCCAAGAGGAATGGAAGATTTAAAACCTGACTCACATAAAGGAATGAGGAGCTACTATAAGATTAGCACAAGATCTATGATTTAGAACTGATTTTCTATCACAGAAGATAGGTTAAATATACCTATGCATTTAATCCCACTACCCCCAGCTTCAACTTTTTTCTTTAAGTCCCAGGTAAAGGGAACATATATAGAACAAATTGTTCAAGGTCAAGTTTGTTATTCAGAGGCCCGAACTTCGTGGCTTTTCTCAAATTTAAGGTGACACTGTTACCTTAAATACTGTACAAGAAACACTGCAAAGGGCAGAGCCCCAGTTTAGAGAGCACACCCAGTCCTCTGCACAGGAATTACCCTTTGCTTCCCAATATCTACAGTATAAAGAAAACACACAGCAACACCTCCCCACATTGACAAGTGTTATACAATTTCCTAAGAAAAAAAAAAAAATCATTCATTAAAACCCCTTAGTTCTCACTTTTCTTACCCCAGCAGTGCCAAGAGCTGCTCTCTCTGGGTTCAGACTCCTCCATCTTCAGCTTCTTCCCAGTTACAGACCCTCAACAGCACTACTCTTCCAGTCCCTAGCTTTCCACCCTCCCTTTCCCTAGAAAACTAATTTCAAGCCTTCTCATCAGATCCCCACAAGACATCTTCCGCCAGCTGTCTCCCATAGCCCACCACACCCCAAGACACTCCTGCAAACCCCTCACCTGCTCCCCGTTCCTTGTTTGTTTAATTGATTTCAGGTGCTCCTCCATCCTGCTAACTAGAGACAGTTGAGGTGTGTGCACTTCATTGGAGGGGCACTACTATTAGCAGTATACAAAAGGTTCATATTTCTCATGCAATTTAAGATTCATCATCTCAAATTAATAACCAGCTCTCAAGAGGCAAGAAAAAGATTGTTAATTCAAACCTTTTCCACAGCTAAAGGCATATACATTTTTTGTAGAGTAAGGTAATGTGAAAACTTTCTGATGTTTCCCGTGGCTTTAGTTTAACCAGGAATTAATTGCAGGAATTATAAAATGAACATTTTGTTAGTAAGGGAAAGATGGAAGCAACCAAAGCAAGAAGTTCCCAGACTGAAGTCCAGAAAGCTCCTTATAAACAAAACTCAGTCGCTAAGCGGAAAGAAGCTGCAAGCTTAATGATTTTGGCATATTTAGCCTTCAGAAAAAGCAGCCGGTTTCTCTAGCTGCTACCAACCAGCCATGGTGGCAAGACTCACATCTGTTGGAAGAAACCCTGATGTTGCGGAGCGGTAGCCGGTGACCGTGGTTGCTGAGCATCGGTAAGGGAGCAGGAAAAGGTGAGACGAGCTGGCCGGCACCAAACCAACACGCAGCCGTGAAGGGGACGGAAGCGGAGACAGGTCCCAGGAAAGCAGTAGGGCTGAGGGCTTCCCAAGGGGCTGCAGCCACTGGCAAAGGCCTGGCACGTCTGGGCAGCCAGTAGACTCCGGCGGCTTCAGCATGGTGGGATCGCTCGGCAGATCTGAGGGAGGGCAATTCCCACAGCACTCGCTGCTGGTGGATGGGCCTAGTGGGGTTTGTTACTTATTTGAGAGGAAAAGGACTTGCCTGATGAGAAATTGTTACCAGCAGAAGTAGGGAGGTGATTGTGCCCCTGTACTCAGCACTGGTGAGAACACACCTCGAGTATTGTGTCCAGTTTTGGGCACCTCAATACAAGAGAGATATCGAGGTGCTGGAGAGAGTACAGAGGAGGGCAACGAAGCTGGTGAAGGGCCTGGAGAATAAATCATATGAAGAGCGGTTGAAGGAGCTGGGA
>JAOXJK010000023.1:97194570-97211609 GCA_025774025.1 Xenus cinereus | reverse complement strand
CCTGTTTCAAAACTGAAGGAAGGATTTTTCTTCACTGTCACCTCATTATGACTTTGCTTTTTTTTTTTTTCTCTGAAGTTAATTGTTCTGACAAGTCTATTTTAAAGGGGTCAGACTTTGACAGTTTTAGACTATCTGCACAAAGCTCACTATATCAACTTTCTGCTCCTATGTTTTACTCCCAAGAGCTATGACATTCTTTTTTCTACGCAAACCTTTGATGTCTGTTTATTATTTCTACCCATCACACCTGAAGTTTAGTACAGTATATATCACTTAGTACTTGAATGCCTCCTGTCAGAATTGCTGCCTAGCTTGTTTGTCCGAAAAAAAAGAAAGAAATCTAGTGGGTATTTCAGTGGGTCATACAGTTCATTTTATCTAAATTTAACTTTTAAAAAAAAGTCTTTTGCAGATAACTAGTTTTGATAGTTCCAAATGGCACTTAAAAGAAGTGGCTACTGCTGCTAATATGAAATAATGGCCAATTCTGGAAATGTTTGAGAATTATGTGAGTGCTTTGGGCTAACTCTACACTTATTGTATTAAGTATCATATACTCATATTTTCCTTCATTATATCACTTGTCATCTCCTCTGTACATATTTTGCTGTAATCAAAACCTTCTGGAAGATGTGTCCTGTGTAGTTCTGTGCTTCATTTTAAACATCATTCCTATGGATAGCAGGAGGAGGCTGTAAAAGGAAGGGGGAAGGCACAGCACACACAAGAATGTCTGACGCAGGCAATCAAGGCACAGAGACACAGATTTTCAACAGTGGATCCATTTACGGTGCAGATTGCTGGGGCTGAAGGGCAAAACAGTGCTGCAGTTTCTTTCTTATCCTCTAATAAGGACCATATACCGTGGCAGAGATCCAGAATCCTTAAGAAAGCTGCCCACTTAGTATTTATCGATGAAAACTGGCACTGGTTTCTAGTGCATGCTGAAGCCCTTAATTTTGTATCTTTGCTGATATTGTTCCCATGCTAACAATATTTAACTACCACATTTTTTATATCTTTATTTTGCCACACTAGCATTCACTAGCCATTGTGTTTCTCTGCTATCGCAGTTAGTGAATCTCAGAGTACAGTGACTTTTATAACCAGAATTTTTTTCTTAACTTTTAGAGCAAAAATTATTCGTTGAATTGTCAGGTTATTGTTATTTTTCAGAATATCCTTGCCTCATACATATCCTGTTACAGTATATAGTGTAGTTTACTATACTGAATTCTCATTGTCATCTACCTCAAGTTACTAGGACGCATACAGATTTTAATGATTACCCTCAAATCGCTCTCTTTATGGTGACACCTTATCAATATGCCCTCCGATCAGTAGATCTTCAACAAATTCAGAAGTAATGAAGCAGAACAATGTCCTGTTAAATTTAATAGTGAACAAATTTTGGTAGCTTCAGCCTGAAATATCACATCCTAAAAGTAAGTTTAGAAATATATCTTAATTGAGAGATATTTCATCTTTTTTTCTGAGCCTTTTCTGTGCCTGTATTTTGAGTCACTTCAGTAGAGGTTTGCCCTAGGATACATAATTTGATGCTTGAACTCCTCCTATCAGAAAATTCTATCTTGTTCTCTTGTCCTTTAATCCTTACATATATAATACATCATTTCAGGGCTTATGATTATCACTTAGATTATCTATAGTAATATCATTTTTAGTTTGGAACAAATTGTTTCTTATGGATGACTTGCCCTAACAACTGTGTTTAGGTGAGTCATATTTTGCTAGCTTAAAATGTTCTCATTCAAAGTGCTTCTTCCAAAGGAAGGATGTATGCAAAGTCTTTTTTTGCTCATACTTTTAATTTCAGTAAACTTTCTCTTAAAATTGTATTGCAATGTTCATATGCTAACCCCAAGCAATGGGTGCTGACTAGTCACCTGAAGCAAGGTGAACATTAGGCAAACGTCACATATGACGTTGTGTGATATGGAGGAAGCGATACTGAAGGAATTGCTATTGCAGGAGAACTTTTTAATTTCATGTTTTCCATCTTAACCCATTCAGAACCTGACTCATTGGCAATTTTTCCCATTAATTTGAATAGGAGTTTTAGTTAAACCCATTGCTTAGAATTTCTTTGTATTTGGGTAATATTTTTATTGTCACTTGTTCACATTTTTGTAGACAGCTAGTAAAGCTCATCTTTTTCTCATAAAAGTGCCGACTTGTTCAAATTGTTGTTATTTTAATATGGAATAAGATCACTTTGGTAAAATAGCTTCACAAGTCTCTGATGACCTTTGTGTCCAGAGAAAAGTTTTAAGACGAAACCGTTGCGGAAGGTTCCATGTCTGTGGAACAATCATGCCGTGGGCTACAGCAATACTTAGCTATTCCCCTGACAAGGTGTTCATATGGGGATTACCTACCTCTCCAAGTAACGGGTGGTAGGGAAATGAGAAAGAGAAGTATGGAATAGCTAAAAAGCACGGATGACAGAACAAATAAAAAAGCAAAAGAACCACTGAGACCAAAATAATAATGGGCTTCAGGGGAGCCATCTATGCTACTGTGAAAGAAAAGCAGACTATGCAAGTGAAGACTGATTACTGAACAGAGATAAGGAAGAAAGAAGCCATGGGAAGGAGAAGGAGGCAGCCTTAGTTATTTAGCCTTCGTTATTTAGCCTTAGTTAACACTAAGAGATTTTTACTGACCTGACAGACTCTTCCAGCAATTCTCAGGGAAGAAGTTGGTAGAAACTACTGAATACTGAACTGAATGAAAAGAATCCATTTTCTATGCGAATTTTTTTTATGTCTAATTTAGGTTTCACATTCTATTAAGCTGTACGTAGCAAATAAGGAGTAAACCATTCTTCAGCATTCAGCTCCCAAATTGAATCAATATCTAAACCAGCCTATTTCTCTCCAATGACTATAAAAGAAAACTAGACAGATTAACCTCCATGACTAAAGTTTGTCTTTTTGAAATACCCCTCACAAAAAAAAAAGCTGCCTGGTCTGAGAGATGAGACGGGGATGAGAAAGGCAAGTGAAAAAACTGTCTAAGATTAATTGCAATTCTCTCTGCTAGTGAATTAGAATAAAAAGGCAAATGGCAGCCAAGAAGATGGAGCACAAACCAACTATGAATGCTGCCATTCTTACCGTTGCTGTTAACAAAACCATCATGGTTTAGAGAAGTAAAGTTTGCTCAGAGGCCAATTACCAATGTGAATGCAGAGTCCCTGTTTCAAACAACTAAACCGAAATGGACCCTGAAGCTCAAAATACAGATTTATAAAGAAAGATAAAGCAAAAGAGGAATGAAGGGGATACTTAGTGAAGTATTGCCCTAAAAATGGTGAAAAAGAAGCAAAATAACAAGTGGAAGAATCAAGAGGAATGCAAAGAAGAGGGAGCTTCTTCCTCGTCTATTTTCTTTCCATTTATGCTCCTTTATGCTTTTTTATACATTTTATTTTTAAAAAAGCATACCACAAAATTCTTTGAGGTGGATTTTGTTTCTTTTCCCACCGCAATTCCCATAATTCCATGCTACAGTGAAAAGACTTGATTTCCTTTCTCTCTCTGTTCTTTTTCTCTTCAGTTAGCTATCACTTATTTTAATGCTGGGGGGGTGGGGGCGGGCTGGTGGCGTGTTATTACATCTCCTCACTAGCAGACTCCAGCGCTTGCAATCTGTCATTTATCACCCTCTTTTCCTTACAAACCTGTATTTGATCATGGTGTGAGAGAGGTAGATGGACTCACTAACCTAATGAAGTTGTTTCAGCCTTATCTGCTAGAGATCTGTAGCTGCAGTTTTATTGTTACTTGATGGCCAAACACGAAACCTACCTTTTATTGATTTGTTGATGGAAAAGTGTTATTCAACACTGCAGAGTAAAAGCACTTTCATCTTTTAATTTCCATATGTTTGGTACCATTAAAAGCTTTTATTTTTTCTGTGTCATTTGATCTGGGATATATCATTTAATGATGAAACGCTCTGTATCAAAAATAAGCCACTTTTCCTTCCATATCAGTATCTATTCTGGTAGTGGCTTTGGGTTTGTTCTCATATTAAAAACAAGAACAACTGTTATGAGAATACAGTTTCTCATGGAACATTTATTCTATTTAGGATATCTAAAGCAATTTTAATGTGCTCTTTTACGGCTACATTTCATTTTTGGCTGCTCCTTTTTGACTCTTTGTTAAGAGACAGAGACACCATGACTCCTCTCTGAATATGCATGCATGGGAAAGTTTTTTTTCTGTTCTGTGTGAATGCTTGTATTTTCTTTTTAAAAGTAATTTTTTTTTCTTCTTGGCAATAATAAGAATTTGTGGGATGTTATCTTTTTCTTGCAACTGGGGGTTTTGAGACCTTGAGAAATAATAAAGAAAAATTTGGCAGATTTAACCGTCCTACATCTCAGGAGGTAATTCCTGAAAAATTGCCTATTCTGATACAGGTGGTATCAGCTCCAGTAGTAGTGTCTTTTTTATTTTAAGAAAAAATAATCCTGAAGTTGTGAGCTATTTCCTTTTCTACATTTTACTGAATTAAGTACAAGACTATAAAATGTTCATAAAAGAGTACCTTTTCCATTGAAAAAGATCTCTCAGTGGAAGACTCCAGAGTAATTCTAACCATATGCTTCATCTAAGAGACAAATTCAGTTATGACTGAACAGAATAATACATATAATTTTGCAAATCACTGCATCTTAGATTTACATTAACTGTGTAATGATTGAAAGGAACAGAATTTAAAGATCCACAGCAGATAATACACTGAAAAAATTGGGGAGTCAACAGATCTAAATTCCCTAATGGTTTGACTACATGAAAAGGAAGTGCCAGACAGGAGAAAAACTACTAGCAGTGTGTTCAAGTCCAGGTTTTGGATTAGTCTTATCAGAAATTTTTATTAAGAGCTGAAGAAAATAGCAGGAGCAGGATAGTGAAAAAAAATTAGGCAAAAACGTTGACAAGAAGGAGGATTAGAATGGTTTATCAAATCCATATTTAAAAGATGAGATAGCATTGAGGGCTGGATTAAAAAAAAAAATAAATTGTGAAGTAAGATAGACATCTCTTCAGATAGGATGAATCATTCTTCTTTCACTGATTCTGAAGAAAGCTGTCCTGACCTCTTGCCTAATTTTACACAGACAAAATTACTTGAGAGGAATAATATTTCCAAAGACTAATAAAAAGGAATTCTCAAAAAAAACCCCAACCCCAAGCCTATGAATATTGACAAACTCAAATGAGTGACAAAAAAGGACATTAAGATGCTTGGGGACAGAAGGACATGACCCATGTGAGGAAGAAGATGAGGAAATTGAAGAAGCAGCAAAAAAATAACCTGAAGCAGTGTTTTATGGGAAGGGATTAATACAGAAGATGGGGATGTGCTCTTCTCTGAGGTGCCCAGTGAAAGGATGAGGCACAACACTCTGGAGTTGCAAAAAGGAAAATTCCCCACCGAATATAAGAAATAAATTATGAGAAAGTACTGGATTTTTCCACTACCGTGTTACTATTGTAACTGAATTTTTCTTAGGAAAGCAATATGGCTTACTACAGAATACTACACACTACTACACAATGCTACGCAATTCAAACTTCAAGCCATGGTTTGTACAGTTTGCTGCTACTTCTATGAGCTGCCAGAAACAGGTTCTTCTGCTTGAATTACAGTGATCTTTTTAGGGCATTTGCCTCAATTCATCCTTCCTGAACACCTCTGATCATCCTAGGATTTTTTTCTGAAAGGTACCAATCCCTCCATTGTAGGCTAATGGTATTGGCATTGTGGAGTATTTGCATAGTAAACATGTGCTTTTTTGAGTAAACACTGTTCTTGTAACACTGGAAATTTAGCAGAAAAAATAGCAGCTGAAAATGCCATGCTGAATACCATATCAGTCTGACAAGTTTGGTCAAACTATTAACCTAAGCCACTACAACAGGCTGAAAAAGAAATCTCTTTGGCAGCTGCCTTGTCAAGAGAGGAAAACGGGAAAGCTCACGAACTCATGCTCGGATGAATAACTGGCTAATTAGATTTCAAAAATACTAATATTGAAATGAAGTTATTTCCAGTAAAATCTTTTAGGTATTACTTATAAATATCATGCTTAATATCTGACATATTTCTGAACAACAACGTATATACTATTAACATGGAACAAAACTGCAATCGATCGACCTCTCACTTGCACCAAAGCTCTTTAAATATGTACTGGTAGTATCCAGCACGTATCACTACACTTGAAAACAATACAGCCCAAATGAAAATAAAGTGCTAAATAAGTGCAAAGCATTAGTATTCAAGTCTGGCTTACCAAAAGCACAAGCAAACCAAACCATGAATTAAAAATTATTAAAAAAAGAACAACTAAGATCACTGTTTCAGCAATGCCTCTCACCAAGAAGCAGGTAACCCAGACTAGACACTCAACTCACACTAACCATCACCACAGCCAATGATGGCAAGAAGAAAAAAGGATTATTTTTTCCAGCCATATATTTTGCACAGATTGTTACTTTCCCATCCCACTCTACTATAGACAAGGACTAGTGTTAGTAAATTTGGTATATGGAAAGTAAATTCCACCAATCAAAACTTTTCTGCTTTTATTTTTTTCTAATTTTTTTTTTTTTTACTACATCACTTCATTCTTTTTTCTCTATACACTTTGACTCTTTCATCTAAGATTCTGGCTTCCCTCTAGTTACAACATACTGAGTATGAAGTATGATATCCAAAACTGGACACCATGCATCAACTAAAGTCTTTTCAATGTTAAATAGAAAGGAAGGTTTACTTTACATTGTTTATAGAAATCTGTTTTCCTGCTCATACATCCTAATATGGAGTTTTGTCTTCTTTTATCCTGTGCAGTAATTTGACAGTTGTTGATATGAATTCAAACCATAAACCTTAAGAACTCTGTAAGTCTTTTTCCAGAATGTCTACCTTAGTCCTTCTCAACTAGTCACTTAGCCATTGTTAGCTTAGGGTGTTTAATAAAGTTTAAAATAGAGGTCTTCACAGTTTTTGGAATCATAGAATATTTTGAAAAACTACCCAAGAAGGTGGTAGCATCAGAAGAGCACTTGCACTGCTTAGTTTAATTTCTTTTTGTGTACTGATTTGATTTTTTTTTAATACATGCACTGAAAAGCCACATCGCAAACAGCATTAAAAAAATCTTTAAGCATTTTGATAAGTCTGCAGAGACCACCACATCATATGCTTTTTATTAGCCTTATCTCTTATCTCCAAGATATAAAAGGAACAGCAGTAAATATCAACAACCAATAGGTATTGTTCATTCTTCAAGAAATTAAAATCTTTTATGTGGCCCTAATTTGTCAGTGTAGTCAGTGTCACTACTTATTCTGATATATCTCTTTTACATAATGGTGCAATATTCTCTCTCAATAAATAGAAATCAGAAGTATATCTTTAGTGTATTGCTAAAGTCCTGCTCCATTTTACAATTCAGATAAATTACTCGCTGTATCCCATTAATCCTTTCATCCGTTCTGAATAACTCCTATGAATGCACTCCAGGAAGTACAGAGACAAAAGTGAGTGGTTTTGCAAAGTAATGGTACAGAAGATTTTTTTTTTTAAATTATAACGTGAATTGAGAACCCCAACCTAGAGTTAGCACACTTTAATAGTATGTGAAAGATTCAACATTTCTTCTAACTCTGGAAGTGACGTGTCTGACTAAGGTATTTCATTCATAGATTCAGTTGTCATTATTATTGTGGGGTTTTATTCTAGGCAGTGGTTTGGAAAGGTTCCTAGTTGTTTACCATAAAACACATGTTAATATTCCTGGTCCTAGTAATTTTTTTATTAGAACATGCTTTACCACCAAATTGGAATAATTTGTGTCTGCCAACAGAGCAATACACCAAGGTTTATCTAATCTTTCCAAGTTTCTAGCCTCAATCATTCCTCTATAAATTTATGCATAATTTTTAGGAAGGCTGTAATTTTCACAATTGATAATGATCTCTTCATTTAGTTTGTTTTGTAGCTTTGTGAAATAATAATGCTCTTTCTTTGTTTTTCTGTTTCTAACCTTTTGACTATTAAAGCCTTTGCATTATTTTGTGTAGGTGGCCGAGATGTTGAGTCTTAATTCACAATTAATTTTCAGGCAAGCTGTTATTATGATCTTTCTTTTTTTAACCCTTGTGATCTTCCTGAGTTATCTTTTAGAAAATTGCTACTTTATTATCTACATGGTTTTACAGTAAAAGTACCTGCTACTACTTGATAACCAGCACTGATTTCAGTGAACAATTAGAGATTAACGCTTTTACAACTGAACACTGATATCTTATCTCCAGTGAAAATAAGCTGTGAGTAAATTTAAACAAATGCGTATATAGTTTTCAGATCAAAGTGACACAATCTTTTCAGTCAAAGACTGTAATAATTTGAGATGCCTTTGAATGAAACATTATGGATGTTGACATATCTGTTACTAGTTATGATATAGAGCTCTTGTATAAAGAAAAATGTAACAAAGACAAGATAGACCAATGATCTCTGTGAATGGTACACAAACCACAAGCAAAGATGAAGCTCATCCATTTAACTTTTCAGGGTGTGAACAGATTTCTCTAAAGATTATAAAGAAGCTTTTCCCAGTAACACGCCACGTATGTTGTGGCAATGTGGATTTCACTTTTCTCTGATGCACCAACATCCCCAAGATTTAAAAGCAAATGCAACGGCATTTATGGAGGAATGTGCCACTGCCCAGCTGCATTAGCAAACTGGGTCACAAAAATAGTGTGATTTCGCTGTGAGCCTGTCATAGTCTCCACTTACCATGTACAGGTTTGGATCTCAGAGCAGTTTTGATGTATGTGAACTAGATATTCCCAGCGCTTCAAGAGGACATTAGGTTAAAAACCAGCCCCTTAACTACACCTTCACTGAGCCGTCCAGCGTGCACGGAACACTTCTTGTCTTCAGTGAACTTTGCATTGTATTTAGTGGAAGGTTATTTGCCCAGGAGCCAGACTAGATCTAACCTGAAGCAAAGTCCCTCACCCTATAGAATACAGAGGTGCAGGACTCTCGGCATCGATCACCTCTGTCCAGTGCTCTGCCCTGACTGCACCTAATTACTTGATAATGCGGGAATAATCTTTTAGTGCCCTCAGTTTACCGAGTCATTCACAACACCTAAACATTTCTATAGGCATAAAGAAGCAAGGTGTCCTAAGGAATTTTTAGGCAAAACATGAACTCACCTAAGCAGCATAAGTTAGCTTGGACTGCATTTGTTATTTCAATCTTTTCTGGAATTAGCTTTTAATTTCTTTATATATATATATATAAAATTTTACAATTGGTTTGTAATAAGTAAATTGGAAACTATTAAGTGGCAATATTTTTTCTTTACAAATATGATTTTTTTCAAAATTATTCTGTTTTAGAATATTTAGCTACTGGGCCATGTACAGTATAGACATAGGTACCGGTTGCTTAGCTTTGCAGGACCTGGTTTTGGGTGTCTGATTCCTAAGGCAAACTTCAGCTGCATTAGGCATTTAAGGTTCTTACTCACTGCACAGGGAAAGTTACATGCCTCAAACTTGAAGATGAGGGAAAACGGTGCAGTAAGTTATCCATCTGGGAAAGCAATACCTTAAGCAATTTACTGCAGACTGGGATAGCTTTCTACTAAGGATTCACAGTCCAAAACCTTCTCATAGCCTAGGATCTCTGTAACGTCATGTGATAAGAATGGGTACATACGAGTTATTCCAAAAGGATATCCTTTCTACTTAAGCAACTAAATTAGATGCCAAAATCTCCAGTAAAATATATAATCCTTCTTGCAGGGCAACTGTTTCTCTAGGGGCCGAGTGATGTACTCAGTAAGTCAATGCACTAACCTCGGTGTGAGAATTGTTCTTATCTTTCTTTTCTCTTTGGTGTTTTAAACCCAGTTTTTCTATTTCTTAGGTGAAAACCCCATGAAATAATCTCTGAACTAGTCAGAAATATTTTTTCTTGGTTCCAGATAGAACTGCACCACTGCTCAGAATGGATCTAAAGATGCATGTTTTTATATGCCAGTAACCACTGGAGCAAGCCAGCTAGCTGAAGGGATTCTGGCTTCCATCCTTTCCTCCAGACAAATCGTATCTACATTATACAGCTACTGTTTCATGTAAAATTGATCAGCATTCCTCAACACGGGAACCTAGAAATCCCCACTCCCCGTGAGCATTACACAGAATTAGCCAGAAAATTAATGTCCATCTTTTCTGCAATAACCCTGAGGGTAGTACCCCATCTGCCAGGGGGGGGTTTATGTTCACGGCTTGAAGAGTTCCTCCTGTATATCTTTATATGAAAAGAGATTGGATGCAAAAAAAGTTTGGATAAAAATCGACAGAAATCTTGAAGTAAGGGCTACAGCCCCAGTTTCCCACTTCACAGAGTTTATTGCAAATAATAACTGTTCAGTTCAGTAAACAATAACTGTTTCATTTACAAAAATGCTGTAGACCAACAAATACTGCATTCCTTCCTGTGCTAAAGATTCAATATGTAAAATGAGGGAAGATGGATGCCTATATATTTTGTAGAGTAAAGTAAGCAATGAAAAAACCAAGGGAGAATTCCTGCAGGTCTAAATTCAGGTAGAGATGATCATCCTCTGAAGGCTTTCAGCAAATGATTCACTCCCATTGGCTGTAAATAGAATATTGCCTCTCAATTTAGGAAAATGGCATCTCAAAGTATAAAAATATCAGACCAGATTAAGTGGGCTAATTTGAACCAAAGCTGTTACGACAAATTTTCAGGTTAGACAAGAAGACCTAAATTTTGTTTGTTGGGTTCAGGCAGCAATTGGGTAGGCATTTTTTATTGCAACTTCGGCATTTAATGTTCAACTAAATCCTGCTATTACACTATTACCCTCTTTCCTGGCATGGATCTGAGTCCACTACACAATTGTGTGTTTTTAGCCTTATTCAGAGAGAAAAGAAGCCACAGCCTGCAGTGAACCAACATTGAAAATCTGCTGCAACCTGTACTTTTTTGCCTATCAAAAAGTTAATATGGTATTTTCTTTGGTTCAGTAGGTTTTAATTAGAACATTAAGTTTTTAGACACATTCTAAATTCTGGCTATATTGCAGATTTATAGATAAGCCTTCTAAGCAATTTTTCAGAACTCTGTGCGTTGTAACAAGGTCCTATGAAATACTTGAAGAGTTATTAAGATGTATGCCTGCTTTTTGAAAAGTTCTATATTTGACGCATCACAGCAATAATGTAACTGCTTCTTCAGGTAAGAGATGGTTAAATTTATTTTACTGTTTAAAGAAGCAAGAGGGAATTTCTATGAAGTCATTGTTATCTTGATGACTGGAAGATGTCTTCTGCTGGGAGAGTTGATAGCAGTCAGTAATCTAAGAAAGAACTGGCTCTTATTTATGTGATAGCTAATAATGATTTTTAAGGTGTGGCTTGTGGGTTTTTTTCCCCCTGAAAAGAGAGAGGGAGCAAGAGGAGAGGACAGAGAAAGGGAAAGATGACTTGAGAGAGGTATTTTTTTAATATCCTGTTTGATTCCTCTTTTACCTATTCCACAGAGAGACTATTTCTCTTCCATTTAACTTGAATAAGTTAAAGATACGTGGCCAGAAAACATTTGCAAAATAACTCATCTTATAGTTTACAAAGTACCTGTCATTTTAAGCTGTACGGGTAAGTATTCAAATGTCATTTAATGCAATAAAATGTCCTGTGTGACCTAACAGAAAAGCAGTATTTCACCAGGCAGGAATAGTTCATGAAAGCAAACCGCAGTGCAGAAGTCTGCTCGAAGACTAACAGTCTATATGTTCAAGAGCTGCCTTTGCCAGTGAAAACAAGAGATTTGTGTTTCTTTCAGACTCTTGACCTTGTCAGCCCTTTGAATTTCAGTTTAACAACTATACCATGCCACTAATTAGATCACAGCACTTAAGAAATTGCTATCCTAGTCTTCAGTTTGCATTATTTTACATTTTAATTCTAAAACTTAGCAATGTATATAATACTTTTTATTCTCATTTGAAATACTAATTGTACTTGATTTCAACATCAAATGTGATATTACTGTTTTACTTTTCTCATAACTACTGCATTTTATAAAGTATTAGCATAAAACTAACAATATAATTCAGTTATTAATTTTCTAATTCACACAAAAGACATGGTCATTGCACTGAAAATGTATATATTGTGCTTGTAGAATTCAAAGGCAAGTATCTAGAAATTAAACTGTAAGACAAATAAGACAGGCTTTTTTACATTATGGCAATTATATTATAGAAGTATGCAGTATTGGTTGTGCACAAACCTCCAGAATATTAACTTTTGAATGCTGCAGTTATCTTCCTGATTGCACAAGCTGAACTCCTTCCTGTCGTCCACTGTTGGATCTGTTGTGACTCGTTAGACTGCCAAAGTGTAAGGATGGAAGTTTGTACCTTTTGTCATCAAGCTCTGTGTGTACAGCCAAACAATTCACAAAAAACAAAGGCGTGAAGCACATTGTAGGATCAAAAAGTAAACACAGCCAGTAAGTTAAAATAGCTATAATTAGCTGCCATCACTAAAACATTTGCAACACAAGGTTCAGCGAAAATTAGAAATGCAAAGGTGATGATGAATAAAACACTTTGGGCTTTTAAATACTGCCCATTATTTTCTGTCCATGCTTCAGTGAATGAAATTAAAGAGCTCCAGTAGCATAATAAGAAAATCTATTTTACATCTTTCAGTAAGGTTTAATTTTCTTGCTGTACACACACTGAGGCTTTTTTAATCACAGCAGAACTAGATTCAGCATGAAACCACACCTTGAAGAAATCTTTATTTTAAATAGCTTTCAAAACTCTTATGTAATCTAGACTATGTTAAATTTATTCAAATAATGTCGTTAGCAAAGGAAGATGTGTTACTGTTATACAGAGTTTGATTACAGTAGGTTTCTTTCTAACTAACCTTAGCAGAACTTGACTCTAGCATAAAGAAATTCCTGTTTTAAGTGAAAATATGCAGATTAAAATTAGTTTTATTAATTGATTTGACTCCTGTGGTTATGCAGTTTTTGACTGGCAGTGGAGAAGACAGAAGGCTCCTTGATTTTAATATAACTGGTATAAAGGATGTTCTCCAGAGCGGATTACTTCGAAGGGCAAAAATTGGCAGCCAAAAATACATCAGTGAAGCTGCATTGTTTAACAACTAAAAGAAATATGTTACTGATTGACATTACAGCTTTTGCTTTTGGAAAGGCTTATTGCAACATTGGTGATCTTCAGCAAGATGCTAGTGGCAGCGGTGTACCTTTATATGATTAAGGGCTAAAAAGAAAAAAACTTTAGAAGACCTTAGGAGACGCAAAAAAACCCCCCAAAATTTAAACATTTTTTATTAAAAAGATAAATCTTTTTAAGATATCTTCTTACAAGAAAGAATTACATGTGGAAAATATTGGAAGGCATTGGTGTATACAGTATTGGCAAAAAACATTTTTCTAAAAGATTTAATAATTATTTGCTTAACATTTTATAGTAACTGAGTGTATATACACCATAGCATGATCTAGGGAACTTGTAGAAAATGTGTCACTAACACAGAGACAACAGCTGACGTACAGCCCGTTTCACCAGAGGCAGCAGGGCAGCCTCTGGCAGTGCTCTATCTGTGTTCGTGTCATGGATCCCGAGTATATTTCCAGAGGGCTGTGGTTGCAGCCTTCTGCGATAGAGATGGATTATCCTTGGGCGTTCACAGGGCTCCTGGCAAGGATGGCACTTGTAGACTTGCCACACCCCTACCCTGTCTGCAAATTGCTCTGACAAATATCAGTACACTTATAAGAAAACTTCATGATGCACGCATATCACTCTTTCAAGGCTGGTTTGTGCCTTTATATGGCAGCCAACACAGACAGAAAACAGCAAACTGTGTTTCCTTCTGCAAGCTCAGCCCCGTTTGACTGAGCCAATGAGCCCTTCTTCTCTTGCCTCCCAAGACTCTCACCCTCCTGCCCAGTGGCCTGTTCCTTTTGGTGCTCCACCTAAATGCCAACAGCTACTCCTTGGAATTCATGTCTCACCTAGAGACATAAGACAATTAGGGCTTGTTGTGTCTGTTCGACTTTTTGTATATATGGGATGACGTAAAACTAAACTAAAGTAGGGAGCTAAAACAGTTTCTTCAGAGAGGCCAGTCAAGATAAGGGTATTGTCTCAAAAAACATCCATTTTATTTCCTCTCCAAAAATCTTTCATTTGTGCAGAATTGAAACGGTTTGTTCTTATCTTTCACAACTACAAAGAGAACAGACTTCTGAGGTAATTTCCACGCTTCACCGCCTCTCCCTCATGTACTAATTGTCCTGAAGATTTAACAGAGAGGACGGTGTCTGGCCCATGCTGGAATGCTCTAAAACCCCACAGCCATTGGGAAACCAGACTAAAACTACTTGAGTCGGAGGCAAGTCGGTCACCATCAAGAAAAACATCTCTACACATAGCTCTTTTTACAAAAGCCCTGTAAATTAATTAGTCATGGTATATATTAACAACAACATACAGCTTAAACCAGCGCTGAATTCTACTTAGAAAGCAACAAACCACTTTGGTTTGGAAATCGGGACTGGTTGTTGTTCCTTGGGGCACTGATGCAACTGGTTAGAGAAAAACACAGAGACAGCCCACCTCACACAAAGATACACAAAGATTCACTGGCTTCACAGTGATTCCTGGAAACAGATTTTGTACGGACATGGACAGACATGGAGATTATGAAGAGATAGCAGATATCATAGAGGAAATTACGCAGATGCCCTGACTTGTGGCTGAGTGTGCAAGAGGAAAGAGGACGGCATCTTGTATTCTCCATCTTGGAGTGGGATTATGTATTTTGAAACAATCCAGCCACTTCTAAATTCAGTTTCTTATGCGTATATGGTATTTGCCAAGAGACACACTAAAGGCAAACTCATAGATGTATTTTGTACTGGTTGACAAGGCACTCTGTCATTAGCTGTTGTTGGCCCAGAGATCTGATACATCCAGTTCCTACACAGATTTGGGTCACCTGAAAATCCTGGTCTGATCAGCCACGTTGGAGAAGGGGACTGTGTGTGTTACCTTTAAAGGCAAAGCGCCAAGAGGGTGTGGGTGCTAACTATGCTCATTTAACCACCTCAGCAGCTATTCTTGGCCAGGTACATAGGTCTTTTATAGTAAGAATCTCTTAGGATTCCACTTCTGGGAAAATTCTTCTAAATACCTAGTACTTTTGGAGACTTTGGGTACTTATGTGGACAGCCAAATAAATTGGAAATCTGAAGATGTAAATGCATCATTGGCACATAATGCAGAGACTTTTATGCTTTGGAAGATTTTTGCCGGACTAGGGCAGATGGCTCCTGGATTCCTACAGATCTAAGGGTGCCTGCTGGAAGGTGTATCCTAGCCCTGTCACCATTTTTTAATTAGCTAAAATGTACTATAAAGGCCAGATGGTTTAGCCATAATAAAACTTGTCCTGCTAGGCAATGTGACAAGACACACTAAAGATGCAGCCTCATAGCCCCTACAGAATCAACAAAACCCACACAATTTATAATACAACAACTCTGTTGGGGAGCAGCAAGGGCCAGCTACTGCCTGATGACAAGACCCTAGAACCAGCAGAGCCTGTATTGATGGGAGGCAGCTCTGCAGGGACTAGATGCTGTGAGCACGGCCCGGGGGCCTGTCCATCGGGTCCCTCAACACCCCAGACACAGCGAGCGAAGAACCAGGCTCAGGCAGTCCATCCAGGAGCAAAAGGAGATGGAGCTACAGCCTTTTCAGGGCCAGAGGCAGGGCTGGAGAGAAGATGCAACTTATGTCCAAAAGGCCCATCCAGGAGACGGAGCTCCAACAGCACAAGTCCTAAGGCTGTGGGAAATGGGTCAGAGAAAGGTCTGGAGACCAGCACACCTAAAATGTAGTTTGGGCAGGAACTGATGGCTCCAGTCTGAGCTGAAATAGGTGTCCTGGTCCCATGGGCTGTGCCAGGGAGAGGTCCCAGGTGAGGCTGGGCAGAGCCAGCAGAGCCAGAAGGCTAAATCATGCCTTCAGGACCCTGAAAAAATTGGACTTAAATTAAAAAAAAAAAAATTAAAATGAGATGTCAAATAATTGATAGGTAAATTGTTCCAACACAATGATTAAACTATTCTGATCCTTCTTTACCCATTGTTTATGGTTACAGTGAGAAAAGCCCATTGCAGTATGTTTTACAAAACAAACAGTGGGCTGAAATGATGCTGTTGACCCCACTATGTAACTTTGCAGATATACAAGTAAGGAAAATTAGACTCATGAGAGGCCTAGCTAATTAGGAATTTTGCTATTTGGCATAAACAACTGCATTATAGGTATAGACCTTTTACCCAGAAGAAGCTATAATTAATTGGGGAATCGAGCATAGAACATGATAACTTGCTTTGCTGGAATATATATACAAGTACCAGGACTGATTTAGTAGCAAGTGTTTTGATAAGTCCCTCACAAGATTAAGTTGTAATAATTATGTAAAAATTCCTGTATTAGAATCGTTATGGTTGGAAGAGACCTTTAAGATCATTAAGTCTGACCATAAACCTGGCACTGCCAAGTTACGAGTAAACCGTGTCCCTCAGCATTACATCTACAGGTCTTTTAAATACCTCCAGGGATGGCGACTCAACCACTTCCCTGGGCAGCCTGTTCCAATGCTTGACAACCCTTTCAGTGAAGAAATTTTTCCGAATATCCAATCTAAACCTCCCCTGGCACAACTTGGGGCCATTTCCTCTTGTCCTATAGCCTATTATTTGGGAAAAGAGACCAACCCCCACCTCACTACACCCTCCTTTCAGGTAGTTGTAGAGAGCGAGAAGGTCTCCCCTCAGCCTCCTTTTCTCCAGGCTGAACACCCCCAGCTCCCTCAGCCTCT
>JAOXJK010000023.1:97176976-97194470 GCA_025774025.1 Xenus cinereus | reverse complement strand
AGGTCTCCCCTCAGCCTCCTTTTCTCCAGGCTGAACACCCCCAGCTCCCTCAGCTGCTCCTCATAAGACTTGTTCTCTGGACCCTTCACCAGCTTCGCTGCCCTTCTCTGGACCTGCTCCAGCACCTCAATGTCTTTCCTGTAGGGAGGGCCCCAAAACTGAACACGGTATTTGAGTTGCAGCCTCACCAGTGCCCAGTACAGGGGGACGATCAGCTCCCGAGTCCTACTCCCCACGCTGTTCCTGACACAGGCCAGGATGCTGGTGGCCTTCTTGGCCACCTGGGCTCACTGCTGGCTCATGTTCAGATGGCTGTTGACCAACACCCCAGGCCCTTTTCTACCAGGCAGCTTTCCAGCCACCCTTCCCCAAGCCTGTAGTGTTGTGTTAATATTATTGGTGTAGATTTGAAATAAATGTACAGAAGTGATTTGCATAGCAGGTAAGAATTAAACAAAAAATATTCTGTAGCATAAAAGAGGAGAAAAATGCTGGGAAAATGAACACATAAAGAAAATAGCATAGTTTTACTGGAACTTCTAGACTAGAAATAACAGGTTAAATAATTTTTGTCCTGCTTCTTTGAGTTATGTTCCTTATGCCTGAGTTAGAGACATCTGCTTTGATTTTAACAGTATGAAAACAGGATCCTGAGCTCTGGTTGAGTGATACCTGACATCAGTGAAAAAATAAAGCAGCAAAAGTAATAAACATTTCTTACATTCTACCTAATACTAATTAATGTAACATAAACATTTTCAGCAAGGTAAAGGGATATATTTGTTTCCCAAGACTGGTTCCTCTCAATGAGATTTACTGAAGAGGAATGATTACAAATCTGTGAACATTTTAGCAAAATAATGACATAACAGCATACATGAATATATAATAGCTACTTGTCAGGCAGAAATGGAAAGTGGGGCTAATAGATAAGAAAAGTAAAGAAATGAGAACAATATGTTTAAGTTGATTTCCCGAGAAAATGAAGTACATAAAATTATACTTGTCTGTTTGTCTGCCTGGAATACTCTGAGAATTGTCAGCTAAATCTGATAGCTGAATTTGATAAAGAAGTGCGTGGGGGAGAAGTTATTAAGTTCCTACAAATTTCTTGAAAGTAATTTTGCTTGCATAGTGTTAAAGCCCTTTATATTTCTCTTGTAAAAAACTCCAGATTTTAGTTCATATCTGCGTTAGCAGTAAGAAATGACACCGACACAGCATGGTGGCTGACAGTGAATATTCTGAAGGAAACGAAAAAGAAAAGATCATGTTGGTGAGAGAGATTGGGGCAGGATTTGGTTCAAGGTTAAGATACCCAAATGTGCAATGTCTGAATGTAGATTTCTACATTCCTGTAACTCAGCGGTGATCATGTCAGTGGAGCAGGAGAGGGGTTCTGTTCATCCCCACGGAATACATGAGTGGTCAGTGGCCTCTGATGCAAACTGCAGCGAACATGCAGTGGCACACCCTTACCCAGAGAACCACTATTTAAACAGTATGTTAAAACTTTGAAAAACTTGTACTGGAGAATTATGATAATTTTATCATACCCTTCAAATGAGCCATTCTGTGCAAGATTTTTGTGGCCTGATGATAAAGAGGTGCAAGGGCACAGAGCTTATAATTAGAATTATGTACCACTGGAGAATCCACTTAGTAAAACAATTTATGTACTTACAGAGAGTTAACAAGTGTCCCTGAACACACGCGGTATTTCACAGCCTCAATAATGACAGGCAATAGCATTCATAACATTTTTTAAACGAAAAAAGTTTAGTCATCATCTTGTCTGAATGACTAGAGGCTACAGTCACGGTTACTTCAAACACCTCAGATTTTTAAATCTTAGATTAATTTTTCAGACCAGTCACCATAATTAGAATCTCCTTAATGCCCTTCATTAATATAAAAGTCACAGCATCTTGTTATACAGACTAACTTTCTAATGCAATTGCCCAAAGCTATTATAAAAAGTCCTCTAGGAATTGGTTCTGTTTTATCTGTAGTAATGAGTCTTCTATATTGTCTACATTTCCACATAGTGGTTATGAAGCTTTACTCTGTGACTTCTGTTTCCCTTGGGCTCTATTTCAACTTATATCAGTGCAAGGGAATGATCAAATTTTCAAGGTAACGGTTTCTGTTAACCTCAATAATATTAAAGTTTACAGAAGGGTTCCACTGGCCAAAGAATACTTGCATTTAGCTTTTATGTTTATATTTTTTTTAATTACAATAGCAAAACTTAATTAGTTCTAAATGCAAGAAAAAGGACACATAAAGATACTAAGATAAAGAACTGGAAATATAGTTCATGTTTCTTTCTACTCCGTTGTGAAATGATGCTTTTAATAAAACATATACTTCACATATATATGGTATCTAATATCATGCATACTGTATTAAATATTATGAATATTATTCTTTCGGTGATAAGCAGTATTTCTGTACTCTGACACCATAGTTTCAGTCTCAATTCTGTGGTTATCCTGCAAATGAGTAACTGAGCTGCTAGCCAGAAAAATATGCGTAATAAACACTCTAAACAATTACTCAGGATTTCTCTTGGAATAATAATAATAATAGTAATAGTAATAATAATAATAATAAAAAAATTAAAAGCACCATTCTACAGTTTTAAGCTAGCCACAATTTGCTTCAGTGAATTTTCCCAGATGGAGAATTCCAAAAGTAGGGCTGCAGCTAAAAATCCCCTAAATCCACTATCTTCAATCCTCACAGTTCGGCTGTAAAAAACATAGCTGATCTCAAAAGTGTCATATATACACCAAATGTGTCATGCAGGGCAGTTGATGGGAGCAGTTGTTTCCTGGGTTGAAAAAACACACTTTATCAAGCTGAGATTATCATAGTTTTGAGGATTGTCACTGAAAATCACTCGCAGTCAGCTACAAAAATGGAACCAGAGTGGCAAGAGCATCCTGCGCTAGAGGCTAGTTGAGGATGATGTAAGCCTTCAAGACAAATGGATTTGAGGTTGAGTATTAGAAAGTTTTAGGAAGTCTTTATGGACTAATTTCAACTGAATGTGTTATAATGACAAAAACAGGGACCCCCATCATCAGAAAGCAAATCATTCACCCTCATCACAAGCTGTAGATGAAAAGAAAGATTTTTATACTGTTCATCTTGCATGGAAAAACAGGGGCATTTTGCCCACTTAGAAAGAATAGGGTCAAACACTGTCCAAATCCCTGGAACTTCTTTAATTTATTTATCCAATTGCTTCATATCTGGAGAAGAATTACTTCTTTTTCAAGATTAGGTAACAGCAAATATTTTAAAAATCTATGTATTGCCATTAAGTGCTTCACAAATGTGGGGACAATAATGAAATTGTAAAATAGAGGCCTCGTAAAAAGAAGTAGTGGAATAGAAGCTCTATATGAATGATAATGCAACACAAAAATAACTCAGAGCAGCCTTGCATAGAATATGAACAGGGGAAATGGTAAGCTGAAACTTTATGGGATCTTACACATAAGCACCCTCGTAAAGAATTAGCAGCTCCACAGCACAATCCTCTGAAGTGTCTTTTAGAGGAAACCAAAGGGTTTTAAAGAAAAGACATATACATATAACTCATGTTTCTGCACAGAGAAAAAAAAAATCAAAAAGTTAATTTGGGAATTTAAGATGAAGAAATTATGCTTAATTATTACCTAAAACATCCCATGGGAGAACATTTCTTTAAATATATTTTGCAATTTAAATATAATTAGCATGATATTAGCAATTCCAACAACAAACACGTAAATTGGCAATTCAAAATGCTGACTTGATTTCCTTTTTGTTCAACGTAAATGCACAACTCAGAAATATTTCTCTCATTTTGTTTAACAAATTGCTGTGTTAAAATAGAGAAGAGTTTTATCATATTAGACATGATCGGATCCAAGTGAAAACAGGAAGCTGAAGGTGTCAAATGCTTCTACAAAGGTATTTAGCACTTTGCAGTGGTCAGTCCTTAAAATTTTACTATATCTTGTTTGGGAGTGAGCGAAACGGTATAGCTTCTCTCGATGCACTTTTCTGGGACTGGCTTCACAGGGCATTCTTCACCTTGGAGAACACAGCCCCACAACTGCCCCGCTCTAATTCTGCGTTTCTGGGCCATTTCTCAAAACGGAGTGTCTGCTGTTCCTTATTTCCCCGTTCTCCCCTTCAATGTGTCTGCTAAGGGCTGGACTTGGAGCACAGGGCACGCTGCATGCTGCAGCATCACAAGCTGCTTCCTTACCCTGGGAGCACCGGCTAATACTGGAACCTCTCCACCAGTCCCTCCTCCGCTTGCCGCTTACTCGTGAGAAGCCCATCTTCTCACGAGTGGTGAGATGGGCCAAAGTGGTGGCCCATCTTTTGCAGCAGATGCAGCACAGGGAGCGCACGCTTTGCCAGCGCAGACTAATAGCTTTTCTGTTGTTTCCTGGGGGCAACTTTCACATTTCTCCCGATAGCACTTCATTCACAGCCTTTTCTAATTCCCAACTACTTGCTTACTTCCAATCCTCTTCAAAGTTTTTGCCTTTTTTTTTTTTTTTAATTTAGGGAAAATAATTTCATACGTTCAAGCTGATGCACATTATGTTTATGTTTTTATATCTATATACATTTGGGTACTACCATAATATCTTGTTTTGACTTTCATATCAAAGTGAGTTTCCACAATTCCTGTTGACTCAAACTGTAATAAGATTACTCTTTAAGTGTCCATTAAAATACAACTGTGGAATCATATAACTGTAAAAACAAATAATCTATGGCCCAGTTTAGCTTACTTTTTATTAAATTTAATTTTTATGATTCAGTAAATTTTCACTTGCTTTTTCATATGTGGATGAGGGATTTTTCAAACAAATATGGTGAATATGAAAGTGTATTGAAATGATACAGTCACTTTAAAAAGTAGTTACGTTTTTAACATTTAAAAGCCATAGTAAAAATGTCTAGAATTAAACAAATAACTCAATAGAAACTAATTACTCAACTTACATTGTTTGCTTCCCCAGCTGCTAATTGATTGTTCTTATATATTAAAATAAGCAAATACTTAAACTTTAAAATCACTCTTTAGATGGATCACAGTTTTCTACATATATTACACATTCACTCCTTGAGTTGTGAATGATGAGTCGTAATTACCTAAATTAACCATCCACTCATATGGCTGATAGAGGGAACCCTTCTGATAGTAATAATTGCAAATACATCTGAAGTTTGTATTTGCATGTGCCAATATAAAATTTAAGTTCTGAAACTGGAAATAAATGCTTTGGTGACTATATGTCACCAGCATGACATATTTTCCTGGAATGTGACACTAAAAAAAGTACGAACATATCAAATCCTATAATAGCCTGAATTATTCTTTTGCATTTTTTTCCTAAAATAAAAATTTGAAAAAATAACCTCCAACCTCTTCACTAAGTTCTTGCTCTGACTTGACTACAGACATTAAGCAAAATGTACCTACCAGAGTGCAATGGCTGGTAGCTCTGGTTTTGCAAGTCAGTCACTTCAAGTTCTTTAGAGATTTCAAAAGGCTGAAGAAACAGGTATGACAACGCACTGGTTTGTATGTATTAAAAGACATCCCTTCTTTCCTCCAAACTTCCTCTCAGATGTGATTCTGGGAAAGTCTGGTTTGACTTTTTTTTTCACGAAAATTTTAGAATTAAGATCTGTGGATCTTTTTTATATGACAAAAGCCCAACAAATTTATTTGGTATTGAACAAGCTCAGGTAATAAAAATTATTAAAAAAAAAAAAAGCAATTAGATACGAACTATGAGGAAAACTTTTGTTGATTTACAGCATTTTTCTTTTCCTTAATTAAGTCTTTATTACACCACCACCTTAATTAAAAGCATTGCTTCCATCAATAGAGAAATTGAAGCTTGATAGAAATAAGAACAACGGTGCTCAGTGGCATCACTTCAAATACACGTGTGCTATTTAAAAGCTGTTAATATTGCCAGAGAAGAGACTGACATAATAGCCTGTGTCAGGGCACCTTTTGCTAACGCCACTGAACAACATGCAGTGACATGATACACAGAGTTGAGTGACACAATGGCTCGTGTCAAAGAAACAGATGTAGTACTTTGAGGATGTCAAGGTACATTGAGCTTTTGTGAACTTCAACATACCTAGAAGCAATATTAGATCATCACAGTATGAACGGAAAAGCAGTGGGCTCTAACAGCCAGACAAAATCTGGTAAATACCTATAGCTTACATTTAAGTATCACAGTGATCCTGGTTATAAATCATGAAGAAATTTGTGTTACAGTCCTTTCTTATCTTAATTTCGTTATCATGACCTGAAAAGATAAGTGGATGCTAAGCAGTATGTACAAATATTCAACACAAAACTATAGAGACCAAGAAAATAAATGGATTGTTGAAATAATAAATATATCTCCTGATACACTGCAGCATCATAGAAAAACATTCAACTGGGGAAAAAACCCACAAACTAATACCGTAGTATGCAGCCCACACCCCATAATTATGGGAGAGTTTTGCAATTTTAAACAATTTCTTTAAAATGAAATACTGTCACTTTTTTGCTTCATAATACCTACAGGCATATGCTGTCTTTATACCATCATCCTAATTAAGAGAATTCAGTAACAGGTAAACCACTCAAATTGTTGTGCTCATTTTACTGCAAGTGTTAAATATAGCTTGATTCCCAAGGCTAGAAAATTGTGCCATTGTATTCGAAGGGATTAAATATGTCCTTCTTTAAGCTGGTCATTGTTCTAGAGAAATGATTGCCTGCCTCTTCCAGTGTCTTTTGGGAAGCAAACGGACATAGTTGCTAGTTCACTCGCTAATCTCTGTGCGTGGGTACAACGCTGCAAAAAAGTTAGTGTCGGTGAAGAGGGTTACACAAATATGAGCGGGCGTCACTAGATGTCAGTATTGCAAACCGGCTTGTGCTGCTGTTTATCCAAAAAAAGCATCCTGGGGAAATTCTTTTATAAAAGTGCTCGCTGGCAGGTGGCTGTCTTCTTTTGCTTTTGGAAACTCGTTGCACATTTTGATAGTCACCATAACAGTACAGTGATAAACAGTTCACAAAAAAAAAACAACCCAGTGTTTAATTCCAGGCTTTATTTGTTTTTTATATATTGAGGGTAACACAATGTATGCTGGACTATTGTTTAGGACTATTTAATGCTGCCGGATAACAATGTGGTCAGGGAAACAAAAATGAAGGTGTACTTATAAGATGCAATATTTTGAAGAGTTTTGAACAGTACCTGACTGAACTGTGCATTTATGATTTCAGCAAGAATTTGAAGCTGCCTTTTCTGTGCAGGGAATAAAAGTTCAGGACTCCTGAGAGGTCACAGCCCTTCTTTTGGTGAGATCAAACTCTCAGATATCAAATCCATTGGTACGTGTTATTTGTGGTTTAATACTTGGGGGTCAGGACTAAGAAGCAGGCCTCTGAGATTTATATCTTGATTTTACAATCAACGCTTTTTGTGAACTTCAACAAGTCACTTATCTCTCTGTTTCAATTTCCTCATCCTTAGAGAAACAGAATTAAGGGAAGGAGACATGACAGGATGTGAATAAAGAGAGTCTGAGAAGGAAAAGTCATTTTTTCCTGATTTTTTTTTTCAGTAGTAAGTGTTGTTTGTTGTTCTACTTCTTTCACAAGGCCATATTTTTAATGCAATCATCATTTAAAATGTATTTAAAGATAAAAAGCCTTCTACTTTCCATTGCCGTTAACAACAATGAAACATCTATGCTAATACAATACAACATATGCACAATAACTAATCAACAAAGTGTTTTCTAAGGCAAGAAGAATGATCATTTAGTAATAAAAACAGTCAGAAAAGTGTTAATGCTGTCTGATAATATCACATAATTATAAAGCTATTTCCAGAAGCAAACGAACAATGAAATATCTGGGCCAAAATAAAATGCAGTGCAACTGAAAAAAGGCCAAAGGATGAACCATGTTATTTATCTTTTTTTTTCTTTTGCTGAAGTAATTTAAAATGCTTGAAGTTGTTGCTACTAATTATGAAATAATCTCACCAGTTCAATCCTAAAAACTTCAGAGTCAGTCTAGAGGGAGAACTAGAAATTATTTAATTAATGTACTCCAAATAGTCAAGCTTAAATTGTGTCTCATTAAAAAGCCTCCCCCACTGTTGCTGCTGGCTTCTGGAAATTCAGTGTTTCCACTTACATGTCCAGGGCTCGAGCTAAAATAAGAGCTAATTAGGGGAACATTAAACTATTGTTTACATCAAATTAAAGAAGTTTTATGATGCAGAAACTACAGAATAAAGTGATTCTGCACATAAAACAAGACAATGAATGGAGTTAAGTGGAGCACCACCACACATCAGCTTCCTATGAGATGTACGGCTGAATAGTATTAACTTGCTGATTCTGTTATCTGGCTTAGGCCGATGAGTTTGTCTTTTCTTAATTCCAGTTGTTTCAAGTAGTAAACACTTATGATGATTCCTTTACTGTGTTAATGACTGATGCGATGCCAACCTGGACTATACAGGGATGGAAATATCAATGAGGATGTCAAGTACTGGATTCCTTTATCTTTATTCCTCCTTGGATTTGGAGGATACCTAACAGAAGCTGGTTGCTTTTAATTCCCATTTTTAATCTTAGATAATTTGGGCAAATTTCAGAACAAGCACATATGAACATATGGTGTTTTAAATCACAGCAGAAGGGCCTGATAGGAGTAGGTGTACCATAACTGGAGGGATGTGTTCTGTTGGTTTAAAATGACTTTTATGGAATTTCTAACAAGAAGGCATAAGACATCCCAGTTATTCTCCGCATGGAAAAAACTGAATACGAACCACCTCTGCCTCCTGCTTTATCATCAAAACTAGATCGGGAAAAGCTGGCATCTTCCTGCACAGCTGGAGTTTCAAATTAAGCAGTAAATCCCCAAGACTACAGTCTTCCCTCAACACTGTTCAACGAAGAGCTTTGTGACAGCAGTTTGCTGGAAAACAAAGACTTCACATGTATGAGCAGCAATAAATAAACCAAATACATACATACACATGCATTGAAGAACTATAGAGGTAATGAGAACAATAAAACATGTGATTGTCTTTCAAACAGCCATGAAACACCTGGACTGAAACACCCCAGTGAGGAGAATCACTTGATTTTTCAAACCACTCTGATTATAACCCCACAACAATTCATCCATTCCACTAGTTCTCGAAGAACAAACCGCAAAGCTGAAACAGCCACAGCTGGTTGGGAATACATGAGGTAACATTTTACTTAGCTCATCCTGTCCACCAAAACAAAGTGAAATACCATATGTATTCCTTACCTATTAGAATAACTGCACTAGCACTTCTTAAAAGCAATGCCTAATATTTTTTTTCTGTGAATAATAAAACTATTGAAAGTTTCTGTTGCAGAACCACAGGAAGATGTTCCCATAGAAGCTATCTGTAAAGATGAGCTTTCATGCTCACTCTGAACTCTGGAATAGTTGGGGTTGGCCCTGTCAGTTCTACTGCCTATTTGTTTGCCAAACTCAATTTTCTTTTTCAAGAATACCCTGTCTCCCTAAAAGCAACGCAAAGTGAAGACTACAGCTAAATAAAATAAAAATATATAACCTTTCAGATATTTTCCATGTTCAAATAAGTAAATATACCTTAAACCCACACAAACTAACAAATAAATGCATTTTAAACACTTTGTTCTGGAAGTATTAGTTTAAAAATCTTTCTAGTTTTTTACTTTGTTTTATAAACTTTAAGGAAATAATAGAAAAAAATCCTCAATTCTTTCACCCTGAAGTCTTCAAAATGCATGTATACTATCTGTCTAATCTGTAATATATAGAAATCGCGAGTAGGATCATAATATTACAGGAAAAAAAAAGAAAATCTATCAACTTCAATACAAGAGATAGTTGAGCACTCTTCAACAATGGGTTCGTAGCCCTCAAATAAACTTAATCATCTTCAGTAAGTCATATTCATTTACAATTTTCTGGTGTAAATCAAAGATTCCTTCCAACAAACATCAGCGAGATGACGAGATACCCCAACTTCTGCCCTTAGTCCCCCTTTAATTTCATATACAGAATGCACAGTTCTCACGTTACGATTTGAGAAGCTCTGATGCCCATTCTTGGTTCCCCTGTATTGCAAAACTGATCTTTTTTCAGTAATTAAACATCCCGTTTCTTCTCTTGCAGTGAATTAATATCACAGTAACTGTAGCATGAAGCTGGGTAATGGTAATATTAAGAATTTATTTTGATGCAGCTAGACATCAAAACTTAACTACAGTTTTATTCTCAAGGTCAAATGTCAGAACAGAACCTGGAAAGAACATTAGATCAATATCAGTTATATGAGATCTGAAGTTAACATTTGCTGATAACAACATAGTAAACACTTTACTACATAACGGAAAATCAACAAAGTGTCATGAGATAACATCAACTATTTCAATACTGCATACAAGGAGATACATCCGATTTAAAACTCCCAAGTATGAAGAGCATGCAACTGCATTTATCTATAAACACTGTCAAACTTTGCTTCTGTTTACTTTAATCTAGTGCAACAGCTTTTGTATTCAGCAGAAAGACGTTGGCACACTTCAGGATTCTTCCCCAAAATCATTAATGAGGTAAAGGCCTTTCATACACCAATGCAAGGTCTTACAGCCTGGGAAGTCCTGAACAGTCCATAGAGTATATTCAATTCAGGTTTTGCACGTTATTTCCAAGGAATGTACCGTATTCATTAAACAAATGGCCGGCTGGATACTGTGTTCTCTTGAGTCAGTAACATTCCTTTTACAGTGATAAACTTCAAGCAACCACCCAGCTATGCACATGGACCGTGTAACCATGAAACATGACAGGTAAATAAAACACTGACATTGTAGTTTTTGGGGTAACACATTTAACCACTTAGTATGCTTGCATCAAACACGTATCTTACAAAGTTTTGTCCAGACGCCTTTGCAATCACATTTTCCTTCCTTTAGCTGTTAAACTGACTTAACGGAGCAACCTACCACCAGTTAAACACTTGGATCTACCCTGTAATTTACAACATGGAATAACCATCCCAAATTTTTCTTTTCATTCCAAGATTTTACATGTGATGTGTAGTGATACTTAACCATGAGTGTATTTAAGCATATATGAGTGGAGTTAAAAAGCTAAAATGAAAATATTTTGCATCTGTGTAGAGTTCTTCCCTGTCACTAGAGTAAAGGGTTAATTTCCCTCACAAAAGCAAAGACTTTCCAAAATTTTCTTTTTTCAAAATCTATTGAATTTTAAAATACTCAAATGAACAAAATACAGTTGTCACTTTTGAATCGGAAACACTAGTTAATGTTTATCTGGTATTAGTTGTGCTTGCATACTGGTTTTATCATAACATTTTAATTGTCAGACTTTGAAACCAAAATACAATTATTATTAAGAAAGTGTTTGGGGATGTATCTCCTAGAAGCGCATTGCCTGATCTTGGTAAACTTTATAAATGGACCTTATACGGTTATTCAAGAGAGTTGGATAAACCCAAATTCCCTTAAGTTAGATATTTCTGAAAAGCTTCACCTAAAGACACAGCTGGGAACTTTATTGATGGACATTGAAAGTACATGAAATTATTATAGTTCTTAAAACACTGGTAGAAGAGAGGTGCCTAGAGCTGGTCTCTTTTATTTCTTCTTTTGAGAAAGTAGTTCTGCCCAGCATTCAGTAAAATGATGCTGCAGAAAAACAAAAGCTATACAGATAAAAGCAAAATGAGATTTTTAAATGAACTCTACTGAATTATTTTGGACTTCTAGCAACTAGAGTTGGAGGAGGCAATGAAAATATTTCCTTCTTCAGATGCATTTCTGTGCAAGAGCGAAACTCCTGAGGAAGTTCTAGAAGATTTTGCCATGAAAATGGTGCTTCGTGCATCCAAAAGGGAACTCCTCAGCACATAACACATATTGACTTTATGAGCACTAATAAAAAATTTTAAATTCATCATTCTCCACTTGATGGGAGTAAGAGGAATTGACTATCAGAAGACAGAAAAGATATTTTGCCAAACCCAGTGCGCAGAAAGTAATTGTGTCAGAACCCTCCTGGCTTTGGGGGCCTTTTATGAATTGAAAACTACAGCAAGATTGGCACTTTCATCATTATTTAATATCAAACTTAAAAATGAAAATCCTTTTCCTCGTTCACTTGACAGTGGGTTCCATGACAATGAGTCAAAATATACTAAAGTCCCTTGCAGTGCTTTACAGTCACGTGCTTGACAGAATGCAACTCTTGAGGACTTCTGTCCCAACTCTCCTACTTTAAGGTTTTTCAGAACTAAATTGTAAAAATTATCTAATCTAGCAGATTAAAACTTATTCTAAATGCATACATAATGCACAGTGTTGTAAATAACATCTGAATAGGTGTTATTAAGATTGTAAACTCTCTGGGAAATCCTTAAAGAATTCCACAGCATTTCTTTATTACCAAAGACCAAAATGCAAAGCACCAGATTTACTTTGATAAAAACTCAGTATAGTTCAACTTAAGAGACTGAAATCACTCTTATGTTTGTCAAAAATAAATTTAAAAGTACAGTTGTTACCAATTTTTTTTTATTTAACATTAAAAATCTGATGATTTCCAGCTTGATTAATTCAAAGCACTTGTGTTAGACTTTGGCAGCTCAAATGAAGAAATGTTTTTCAATGAACAATTTTTAAAGTAGTCCCCTCCATTATCTATTCATTTATGTGGGAAAGATCAAGTGCAGTAACATTTAAAAATCAGCATCTCCACAGTAGTTTTGTTATAATGTTTAACATGAATAACCGCATAATTATGTATAAGAGAAAGATTTATATAGCAACCTGTAACTGCTCATGTCAAAGTTCTATGCAATGGCTTGAAAAGAAACATTAAGTTGTAAATGGGCAATTTTATTCTTTTTTTTTTTTTTTTAGATCTAAATATATACTTTTCAACAGAAGTTTATGGTCCTTTGGTGTTATTTTGGTCCTTTGGTCTATTAGGTAAATAGCAGCACATACACAAACACATATCCACACACATACACAGCTGTGTGTGGTTTTAAAATATATATACACACACATATATCTAGATATACACACAGGAGACCATAATAAGTGTTTTCTAGCTCATCACTTATCTCAGATTATACGTACTTTATGCGTTATGCGCTCATATAATTCATATGATAAGCATATTACTTTAGTGAGAATTTCTATTTTGGGCCTGTTAAGTTTATAAAAATTGTCTGATGTGTGTTGGCATTGAGGCAGAAAAATTAACATAAATTCTAAGTGAAGCAGGAATATTTGAAAAAGATTGCACCTGATAACAGATCTTTGTGGTTTATATTAATCACATGGTACTTGACCTCTGATCAACAGGATGTGATCAAAAAGATTGTAAAGAATAACTACAGTACAACACTGACCCAAAAAGAGACAATTGCCTGACACCCAATGAAACAAGCAAACAAAAATGTGTTGAGTGAATTTCAGTTTCTATCAGATAGTTTTCTTGTTAACAATCCTTAGCGCTCTAATTGCATGGCATTTTGCAAAGCTCATAAACAAATGACCTGATCCAGACTGGTTTGGCATAACAAAAACAATTATGTATCCATAATTCATGTTTATTTGCTCTATTTTTTCCTCTATTATATGTTAACGTGTCAAATTACAGCTTTTCCAGGAGCCTCAAGTCTAGAAAGCGCTTGAATGAAAATTTGAATTATTGTGTGTATACCAGAGTTGTTTCTGTAACATGGGAACTCGCATTCTACAGTGCTAAGTCTTTTGTCCTAAAGAAAACAGGTTTACTGTCAACTGGAAGCAATTTTTTGGCGATGGCCAACTCAAACATGATCTGCTGGAGGAACAGGAAAGCCAAATAGCTAGTCCCAGGTAATGTGCCATGTACATACTAAAGTAGGTAGCGCTGATGTAGAGGCTAACACTGAGCCAAGCTCTCATCCCCCTGGTAAATCTAGTTCCATTCTTAAAGACAATGCAGGGCTCTTTAAACTTAGTCATGTCTCTTTCTATGCCTATAAATCACTATTTTAAACCAGTTTAATGATCTCTAATGCACCTATTCATGATTTTAAAACACTTGGGACTGAGGTGTCTGCAATTACCTAAGGGATAATGAAGCATGAGTTGGGTCAGGCAGACGGTGTAAGTCCACCACAGTAAGAAGTGAAGTGAAAAAAGTGAGTTTAAAGAGAGAGAGTGCTTGACACGCAGGAAAGAGGCTGCCATTCCTACCTTGTGGAGTGGTTCTATCAAAGGCAGAAGAGAAAGAGGGCTGGGGGTGAAGAGAACAAATGGAGCACGAGAAAGAGGACTGAGCAGAGCAGAGGCCCTTTAACAGAAATTAGATGCACTGCGGAACAGCACCTAACTTTAAAGATGAGAAGGAAGGTTCACATTTCACATATAAGAACAAAGGTGAAGTTGGTGAAGATTTTCCAGGGGGAGCAGTGACACACTAGAAAGAGAAGAGTGGAAGATTTTATAAGGGGGGAAGAACGGAGGAGGAGAAGGTTAGTTACATCTTCTGCAGAAACCCGAGGCCAGGATGATTGTAGCTCTTTCCATAGCATTTGAAATCTGAAGTACTTTGTCTAGGGAAGAAACTTCCAGGATTCAGAGAGAAGAATGCAGTGCTGACTTTTACATACGGGGCTATGTACCCATTTGAGAACCACCCATGTTCAAACAATACAGGAAAGAGATGTTAGTCTACCAGAAGAAAGAAGGAATTGCAAAGTGTCAGAAAATGGAGTAGATACTGTGAATTGAACGGAGGTGCAACAGACAATGGTGCCACTAACACAGATATCTATTTATTTTCAGATAGATAGGTCCTTAACAGTACCATAAACTAAAATCAGTGGTCATATCGGAACATCCCCTAAAAGACAATGAATCTTAGTATTTTGTTGATATTTTTTCTCAGAAGAATTTAAGCGTTTATCATAGAGGTACATCTAGAGTTCTTTAAATGCCCATGCTCAGGAATGAAGACTTTCATTTGTACACCAACACAACGTAACTACCATTTGCCTTGCACAATTATTCCTCTGATTAAAGCTTGGAGTGCTCCCAAAAGGTCCCAGCAAGAGATTTGGTACGTCCATTGCTAAACAGAATGTTACCATTATTAACAGAGGGCAACACCACAGAAACTGTTGGAATTATGATGTTAGCACTAAGTCATCTTATTGTCAGATAACGCAAAGGTGATATTTATAGAATGCTTTGCGATGTTGCTTAAAGTGGAAGTAATGCAACCGCAGGTTCCTGTTCGTGGATGCCTTATGCACCTGCTTACAATCTTTTTTGAATGCCAGCGTTTGGCCGCAAAGTGAATGCTTTAGAGGATTTCTCTACATTCCTGTGGGGCTGATGGAAGCACTGAAAGGATTCTAATAAGTGCCAAACATTGAAAAATGAGGACTCTTGACATTAGGTGAAAGACACAGAGCCTGTCTCCTGAAACAACCATAAAATAAATTGAAACATTAACGATGTCCTTGCCCTCCAATATATGCCTGATGGAACTGTTATAAGCTTTGTCCAATGCGGTTAAACAGGCTCATAGAAAGGCACATTATTGATGAAAGGAAAGGTATGCATTTCTAAAGGGAGGATATCTCCCTAGGTTGGATACTAAACATGTCACAAGAAAAAAATAAATCTGTTTTCCAATTAGTAAGGTGCCTATAGTTGTAAATAGAAAAAAGTTCTGCTCATCATCCTTTCACATGCCCCATTTGAAATTATTCCTCTACACATTTGGACTGTTTTTTTTCTCTTTCACAGCTCATGTTTATAACTCCACATCACATCTCCAATTCTTAATACAGTCATTTATATGCAGTGAAAAGCTGGAAGTGGCTGATAGCCACTAAACAGAATCTCGTTTGGGACTAACAGCTTTGGGTGATGGCATCTAAGGCGGTGGGCCAGAAAGGGAAAAAAAAAAAGGATGGGGAAGAGGGGGGGTTTTGAACATGACCATTCATCTAAAATAAAAGGCAATCGATTGCCATGCAACTCAATAGAACTGCTGATTTGGAATTCATTCAAATACAGAGCCCTGAACAGAATCCTTGAATGAGTAAACAATTTGCTTTTGTTAAAGACACATGAGTTCTCTCATTATCTGACATTAAAAAACAATGCACAGTAAATATTCTGAGCTCAGGTTAATTACAAAAGAAATTTCTCATTCAGTTTTAGAAATGACTCTTAAAAAAAGTATCATTTAATATGGAATGGAAAAGTGTGCTCAACTAGTGTTAAACATGTTCAAAAGTTTATGAATAATTCATTTTATAGATGGTTGACCACAAAATTTAAGGGCAGAAATGGACACCTGAAAAAACAACAAAACAGATGCACAGATATGGTTTTTTAATTATACATATTTAATAACTATATGGACCGTTGCTTACACTTCAGCAACTAATGGCAATCAAGAAAAAGTGCTTTGCAGTCTTTATATTGAAAATAACCCGACAAAAGTGTATACCTTGCTCCAAATAAAACTCATTTGAACATGCAAGGGAAGTTTAAATTGCTTTTTCAAGATAACCACATAGAAACAACCTGAAGGACAATTTGTTAAAATCATATAGAAAGCAATAAAATATATTTATATCTATTAAAAGAATGAAAGAAAAAGAAGTTACGAGACAAATTAGGTAACATCATTTACTTTAGCTCAATTTCCTATTTATGGATAAAATTGTTTTCAAGAAAGGAACCAAGAATACGATTTATCTAAACAATGGCAACAATGACCAGTACTAAGTCTCTTGTCTGAAAATAAATAAAAGGGAAGTTGAGATTATACGAATGTTATGCTGAAGGTACTGGATTCCCAAAGTAAAACAAATGGTTAGGAAAATTACATGCTGCATGTAATAGGTTGCTACTATTTACGTAAGGTCTTTGTTTTTTGAGTTAGTTTTTTTGTAAACACTACCTCTGTGTTTTTCTAATATGGAAACTTTGTTTCTGAACTGTGAATTTTGGAACTAAAATTGAAGCAACTTTTTCAGATGCTTAGAGCAGAGCTCTGGTTCTAGATTGTTATTAGTAACTCTCTGGGAAAAAAAAGATACCAAGCTTGACAATGGTTCTATATAAACCTTTAATCAATAAATATGTGTTTAATTTAAGAAGAAATACAACAAAATTATGTACAAGAGAATTTTAAGTTTTACGGTATTGGTAAACCTAAGTTGGTGTTTAGAAAAATTGCCCATCAGTAGCATAGCAGGTATAACAATAAAATATTATGCCTCATCTGAGAGAGTAAGTTTGTTCAGCCTGGAGAAGAGAAGGCTCCAGGGAAAACTTATAGTGGCCTTCCCGTACC
>JAOXJK010000023.1:97165220-97176876 GCA_025774025.1 Xenus cinereus | reverse complement strand
CTTTTTATCAGGAGGTGTAGCAATAGGACAACGGGAAACGGTTTTAAACTGAAAGAGGGGAGATCTAGATTAGATATTAGGAAGAAATTCTTTACTGTGAGGGTGGTGAGGCACAGGTTGCTTGGGGAAGTTGTGGATGCCCCATCCTTGGAAGTGCTCAAGGCCAGGTTGCATGGGCTTTGAGCAACCTGGTCTAGTGGAAAGTGTCCCTGCCCAGGGCAGGGGGGTTGGAACTAGATGATCTTTAAGGTTCCTTCCAGTTCTAACCATTCTATGACTCTATGATCTGAAGTAACCTTTGAATCTTACCAAAAGTACAGTAGAACATTTCAAAATCACCTCTTAGTCCGAGAAGTCTCCATCCCACAAAATATATGAAGAAAATAGAAATACCTTTTTTTAAATGTCTGTTGCCCACCTTGTACAGATCAATCTTAGCTAAATATTTGGCAGACATCCTGTGGCTGGAGCAAAGGCTGCTTTAGTTGGTTGGTTTTTAATGCTTGTTTTTCGGTGGTTCTTGTAAGAAGCAAATGTATAAAAGCCAAATAAGGAGGAAGAAGAGACTTAATAAATCTTTTTTTCTTTTTTTTTCCTTTTTTTTTTTTTGTAAAAATACTAGATTTCAAAATAGAGCGTTGGAATACAATGCATATCTATTTATATTTCTAGCTGAATGCTGATCTGCACTCTTTTAAAAGGTTGTTACTACCTAAAAGAACTACAAAAGCTGTGTTATGGCCACGGAAAACTAAAGTTTCCTCTTGAGAAGTTGAACTAGGCAGGTAAAACAAACAGTAAAGGAATACAGCAAAATAAAGCTCCCAGCCTAATTTTTTTCTTTTTCCCAACAAACCTTCAATTATTTTCAGCAACAGTGGCCAGGTGAAACAAGACAATGTATGACATGTTTTGTCTGTCAAGCTACAACTTGGTGATGTATAACAACAATGGTCATTCAGTTCCATGATACCAAGCAATATGCTCGATACGTCACTGAAGGAGACTTCAATTGATCTTGGTGACAATTTAAGCTGGAAATAAGGAGCAAAAGGAGTCCTTGTATTTCATATCATTGCTGGCTAAGACATTAGGCCTTGCTGAACTGTGGCTGGTGAAAGCCAATAACACCTTACACTTAATTGCAATCTTAGTTTCGCTTAGCCTCAGGAGAGGTTTAAATAGAGGTTAAAACATCCAATGATGTTTTTACTGGGCTTTATAGGCCAGTGTTAACACCACAGGTCTTCAGATGGATCATCCTTTCAGCGGACTAGATTTGGCCTGTCTAGAGATTTTGTTTGGCTTTTTCTTAGTTTAGTACAATTGTGTGGTGTCACACATATTGTGTGACAACTATCTACCCAATAGATAGTTACAACATGTAGTTACTCTCTGTGTCAGTTTAACGATCTATGACACTAACAAAAAATACATCATAGAGGAGTAAGGTCTAAATTTGTCCTCCACATTGGAGAATGCTCTTCCCACACGGATGGATTTCCTCCTGTGACCTCTGTCAGACTGATACATAGATGAAGATGCCTCATATCTTTTGCTGTCCTCAGAATTCCAGTCATAAACTCAAATCAACTAAGTGCTGAATGAGGGGAAAAAAACTATGACTGCTCGTAAGAAGAAAAACACAGCACAGAACATGGTTTTTCAAAATGTGTATAAATATTTTTGATTAACAGAATCAAATAATGAGATTCAACACAATAATGTGGTGGTTTGATGTAACAAAATAAGAAAATTGACTTTATCTAACTGATAAGAGGAAACCTAAAATATTATGCAACTTTTAAATGAATTAAAAATTTACAGAATTATGACAGGTTCTCACCTAAAAATGTATAATCTGACTGGCTTGGTATATGCAAGATTTGAAGTAAATCATGAAGCAGAATCAAATGCAGTCACTTGAAAGGCTTTATCTGAATGCACCATTCCTGAAGCACAAATCTTGGCCAATAACTGAAAAATATTGTGAACTGCAATCTCTCGATAACATGGTTTGTCCTGGTCGTTAGATGGACTGGAATTGAACTACCTTTGTAACCTATTTTTGTCATGTGTTTTTGACTATGTCCTCGCATCTAGAAATTAATATATAGGACTAGTCCATTTGTTGTGCTTCACATCCCAAAAATCTGGGCTACCAGCTGTTAAAGATAATTTTCATTGAATATTTCTAACTTCATTAACCTAAAGAAATCCTACTGATTAATATGTTTATCTTTTATTTGCAGTTTATTTTTGTTTTGTACAGCTGCATAACCTGATAAACTCCTTTTTTTTTTTTTTTTTTGCATCGTGTGTTAAATGTTAGCTTCTGATTCAAGGTTACTTGGCTGCAAACATAAGCATCATCATTTCCACTTTCTAGCACTGGAAAACTGCCACCTTTTGATAGCATGAATAGGTGAACAGAGGATGAAAAGTTGATTCTTAGGGACTCTGAGAAAGAACTAAACACTCCTTCCTCATTTTGTGCTAAACCAAATTCTACAGAAACAAAAATAGACTATTCCATTTACCAAGTAAAATATTTCTATGTCTAATGCCGACTGAAGTAAATCTAAGTTTCTAAACTAAATTTGCAGCTATATCACATTCTTATTAATTTTTCCAGGGCTTAGATTTCGTCTGAGGAGCCCATGAGAGTAAAGAACTATGATTCCCTCTTTTTTCATAGTGGGGGGAAAGGCTGAGAAATTTCCTTGAGCAAAGCACTGAAGTGGTTGGTGTAAGCTCTTGCTATACTAACTCTCCTATTTTTCTGAAGGACATGTACTTATTAGTCCTCCTTGAAATATTCTCCCCAGAACTGACCTGCTGAACTGCTAGCTCCTTGGAGTGAGAAGGAGGGAAAAGGGGTGTATTTTCTGAAAGTCTGTTTACATAATCTTAGAAGAGCAAAGAAGCAACGAAAGGCTTTGCCTGCTCTCCAGCTGACCTTGAAGTCTGTAGGGCAAACCGCAAAAGTTATGTAACAATTAAAAGAGACAAGAGGAAAGGAGGCAAATCCTCTAGAATCCCCAAATATAGAAATGTTGCGTATGATTAAGCCACCATTGTTTTAAATCTGCCTAGTGCATTTTGTGAGACCGATCTTCATTTAATTAGTGGTTTACAAAAAAATCTTCACCGTTAATTTATAACACAATACAATATAATATAAAATAAATGGGAACATGTAATGGTCATCTTCTATTAAGACAATAAACAATAATGAAAAATAGACAGTAGGATGTTACAAAAGTCATAATTTTGGATCATCTTGAAATTATTTGAATATTAAGCTGAGATCATTCTAGAAAAATGCTGATCTGGCACAGGATATAAATGGTGATCTGAAGGGACTGTCACTATATTGTAGCAATTAAGGAGAGAGAAGAGCCAGCTCTCAGAAGTGCTATCCAACAATTTAACTATAATTAAAAACAAAAAGTCTAATGTTTTTGTCTTTTAATGATTCCAAAATGTGTTACTTCTCCACACTCATCCAACCTGAGCAGGCTGAGGCAGGTATCAGTAGAGAACTTCCATAGAAGTGGTCTAAGACAACGGTGGTTTCTTTCATAATAGCCTGTACACATTCCTCCTCCGTTCCTAAAAAGTCAATTCAGAAAAGCAGCCTTAACAGATCACTGTTAATTTATCAGTCATTTATAGCTCATATGGGAATAACTGCATCAGATACAGTCTCTTCAAAGGGAGAGTGAGTTGAACTCAGGACTGAAAAAATTAGCCAAATAAGTTAAAAGATTTAAGAGTGGCTGTTCATGTAAAATAAAAAAGTGGATAGTTGATGGATAGGAAGATACCTATCTGAATATAAAATGTCTTGTGAATTACTTAGGACTTTTGAAATACTGAATTTTAAAGAAGAAGGGAACATAAGTAAAGCTAGGTGGCGACATGCTACAGCTGTAAAACAGATTATTTTCCGATTTACAACTTCAGAATGGTTTACCTGTCAGGCATCACATCTCCAGTGACGTGACCTTGACCTGTCAGCCTGGACGCATTAAAATACTCTGCCTGGCCTCTAACATTAATAATGATCACAGGCTACAGCATAAAGAATTCTTCAGAATGCTCTAAAGAGCAAGGGTAAAGAGGAAGAATGACACAAATGCTTCACATCACAGTTATAGCCCTGAACTTTTTGTCTGACAAAAAGGTCAGAGGGGGTAAAGAAGACAGATATTCAGGAAATAAAGGTGTTGCTTGTTTTCTTCCAACAATATAAAAGGATTCAATATACAAAAGAAAAATTGCTGGCATAAAGGACACAAACTAAGCACCCCACCTCCTGTCCTAACGCTCTTAGAGGAATACAAGTTGATAAGTACAAAATTGTAATGACTGTGGTCAAAAGCAGAATGGAAAAATTTTAATGAGATGATTGTAAGCGAAATTTGGACATTCTGCATCCAATCTGTGCTGCCTATATTTTGGCACATAAGATCCATATAATGTCTATGACATGATTTCTTCCTTTCCACAAAGAGAGAGCAGAGAAAGAAAATAAAACCCTACCAACACACATCTCTGCTACAGGAACTGGATGTTGTTAGAAAAAAACCTAGCAATGCATTTTAAAAAATTTCCATTATGAAAGCATATTTGAGAGCAATTACAGTAGGCAGAATAATTAGCTTGGTATTTTGTGGATTGATAGCTTTGTGCATGTTTTGCCCAAGACTGTCATATCTTCTTCGCACCACTTCTGGATAACGTACAGACTGATTTCTTTATCGATCCAACTTTAAGTCTATAGGAACCCCACAGAGCAAGGAGTCACAAGGCATAGAAAAAATCCATGGCACAAGGTCCTGTGACCCTGTTAGCAGATGCAGCTGATGTTGAAAGGCACAGCTCGTTCTCGCTCTGTGCAGGGTATACAGACAAGTCCGGCCAAATTCAGCACTCTACTGTCCATGTCCAAAATATATGTGCTCCAGTGAAGGAACTATCATGGTAGGCTAACTGGGTGAGCCTCAGCTAGGTGCCCTCTAGAGCTAAGCAACATTTTTCAGCCATAATGCCCTCAGGAGTGATGAAGCTTCAACCCACTTTGGGAATGTCCTACATTTTTTCTGAACTGTTGATAGAAAAACAGAAGTAAAGAAACTACAGGAAGTTGAAATGTGTATTTTTATGCTTTCCAAATATAAAGTTTTAATTTTAAACTGAATTCCATCAGATATACTACAAACCAATCTTCCCCTCCAAAAAAAGAACAGGATCTACTATCTCTCCTCTCTCTCTTTCTCTCTCTCCAGTATTTTTATGTACCCTCATTCATTAGTATTTCTCATCCCCTCAAAATCTCATTGTATTTTCTTTTCTCAGAGGATTGCTCAGTTTGGAGGTTCTAAGAGTCTCTGTTTTACAGATGGCAGAGCAGGTCACTATGGAGCACTTTCAGTAAGGTCATCCACAGTGGGATCTAGCTGGAAAGCTGGAGGAAGGCAGTTGACAAAGTAAGCATCATCTCAGGTCAGCCAACTGCCTCCTTGTCCAACGGGAGAGAGGGGTAAGTTATTCCAGCCTGAAAAGCCAGCCTGAAGCTCACACAGCACTCAGCTTTTGCAGCTTTTGGACCCCAGGAGGAGGCTGAGCACATCACAGAATGTGCTTCCCTGATCCCATCCCATCCACAGTGGCAGAAGAAAAGTTCAGGAAATTGGTCAGAAGCATAGACAGAGCAATGCTGCTCTCTCTCCTTCTTCCTTCAGCTTTCCCCTTCTTCTGGCACTCAAAACTAAATGACATTTCCTACACCCATCTGAATTCTCTGATCTTTCCCATGACCTTTTCTTCACATACCCTCAGGAAACCCATTTGTCCCCCTAGACCCCTTGCTCTTACAGCATCTCTTTGCAAGACACCACTTACTGTCTCCACTGCTGAGTGTTCTTGTGCTATGCCTGTTTAAGCAGAAGTGAGAAAAATTGAAAACCTACATCTGCAGCAACTACTTGCCAGAGAAAGAAATATCTACATTACAGCATTGCTTTGTATTTCACAATCAGAGTAATCAGAGTATATAAGAAAGGATGGGGCTCCTGCTGATATGGAATAGCAACTGCTTTCTTTAAAATCAAGCTATAAGAGGGTCCCTTTACTTTCAAGGAGCTGGAAGACAGTGCACTCACCTTATTATAATAACCTATTGTATTGACCAAGATTGAAACCAATCTCTCCCACCTTCTAGAGGAACACATTACCTCAAGCTCTAAGATCAAGCAAGTGTTAGAAACAAACTATTCATGGTTTTTTTTGTTAAGTATGAGCTTTGTGCAACAACATGCAAATTTATAGGGCTAGACAGAATATGTGCATGAACAAAAGTAAGTAGATTTTTTAGGCCAGTAGGATGTCAGCCTGAAGGCATTTTATGATGACTATTTCATGTAAAATGCAGAAGTGAGTTTCAGAGGAGTGACTTTCAGACGAACTGGAATTCAGGTTTTTCCCACCAAGTCTCAAGTCCCCAAACCTGGGTTACATAGTTATACTTTGGTCCCTGCCTTATCAATCTTACTTTTTTTTTTTTCCCAGTGACAAGGCTTCAGCTGTGTTTCCCCTAAGTCTCCCCATCCACCATACAGGAATGTCTCATATCTGTCTCAAAATTCTGGTCTTAGCCTGTGTGCTGAAAAAAATTAGGTGGTGCATTGCCTAAGTGCAGGATACTAAAGCTTTGCCTGGATCCCCCTTCAAGGGACTGCCCTTAGATTATAAACAAACCCACAGTAAAAAGGAAACGGAAGGTCTGAGTTTTAGACATGCACCAAATCACCAAAAGTCTTTCATTGTCCACTGGCTAATAAGGAACAGTTTCTAAATTTGAAGCTGAAATTGGGAACTAGACTAAAAAGATTTACCTCTTAGAACACGCTTTCTCTTCCAAAATTGCATTAAACCCTCAGATACACAGAAATAATATTGCATACTATAACATCTAAGAACTTGTGAGCTACAGCACAAGGGACATTCTTCAGTGCAATGCTGCTCTTTGATATATCAGAGCAGCCTGGTGCTCTTCATATCCTATTCCAATACTTCCACAGTAGACAACTTCAATCCCGAGAGCACACTCGCCTTCACCACTGCGGTATGGCACAAAGAAAACTGCAACCTGCAGCTTCGCTGACAAATATCAGGGCAGACACTAACTCAGCACAGGAGGACAAATACACAAACGGTAAACTATCTTGAGACCGCGATAGACTCTGCTCGTGTTACTAATTTCATTTAGAAGACAAACTTCAGAATTACCATTTTTGAAAAAAGAATGAAGAGGTAAAATGCAAAACATATCCTTTCAAATTAAGTACAACATGTTACATCAGAAAGTTAAATATTAATTCCAAAAATTATAAAATTGCACATAAACTAACTGGTAGCCTCAAATAGACATTTATTAAAAATAGGATTTTCTTAATGATGTGCATAAACACACATTCACATACTAGTTCTTGTAAAAGCCTATTCAAAGGTACCAATGCCTTTCAGAAGATTAATTTCTAAGAAATAACTGAACACCTACACCTCAGGCTCTGAATGTTTTCTGAAAAAAAGAAACTCTCCCTTTTTCAAAATACAGTTTCATATTATCATTGAAGTATTGTGAAATTTATCCACCCTTGGTATTTCATTTGGGTATAGTAATGATTATTACTTCTGTTCATTGTTTTCTTCACCCACATGTAAGAAGACCAGCTGAAATATTATGTGTTGAAAAATCAATGTGGGAGAAAAGCCATTAAGTGCAACTTAAATATATATTTTTTAAATATGTACGGATGGCTAAATTACTTGGATATAAATATGCTTAACTCACAACTCAGAACTAAATATGAACTGAAGATGTGAAGATTAAAACAGCGGTTTTACTGTCTTCATGCGTAAGTGCTCAGCTGCAGAGCAACCAGGAACCACAAGTAAGTAGTCTGGAGCTTTGATTACATTTACAAATGCAGCTCTCAAAAAAAAAAAAAGGGGGGGGGGGCAAATATTATAAAGTGAAACTATAAAACATTATAGAAGAGACATTTGTTTCATCAGACTTGACTGCATCAAGGATCAGTCCTTGAAAACGGATGGATATCGTGTATACGAAAATCCCTTAAAACCTTTCCACTTTTGAAGTGAATACTACCTTTTTTTCTTCATTATCTCTTATCAATGCAAAACCCTAGAAAATGCCAGAATAATTTCAGTAACAAACTATTGGATGAACACTCTGAAGATCAAAAGTTAATGAGAATTAGTCAATGAAAATTGTTATATGACAGATTAGCCTGCAATTTCCCAGAGTATTTAGATGATCTGGCAATATTTGGTCAATTGCTGTTGTGCATATTGAAACTTCTGGACCAAAATGCAACTAGACACAGCTTTAGTTATTTCTGTTATGCTTGAAGAAAATTAGATGTTTTAAAATGCTGATGAGGCCCTAGAAGATGAGCAACTACTAAAATTAGGAATTCAAAAAACATTCTATGAAGATATTCTGAAGAGTCTTATGTAAAACTTTATTTCTTAAGTAACAGAATACGAAAAATGCAAGAAAGCACAAACGTATCTACTCTGAATCAAGGGTTGTATTTTTTCATTATTATTATTGTAAGAGGAAATATTCAACTAAATTTCATTGAAAAGGGAAAACTCTATCCCACAAGAGATTTTGGTATATCAACATACTTTTCTTGTTCCTAAGAGAAGGGATGAAAAAGTGAAAATAGCATATTTTTCATTGAAAAGTAGAAAAACTCAGTCCAAGATGTCCAAAAATATCACTTTGATGTTTTCTGATCAAATAAAAAAGATTTTTCTGATCAAAAGAATCCTTGTTGCAATATCCCTTAGGTCCCTTGACTATCTTTGTCTCCTGTGGGGTCATGAGGTCCGAGACGGGTTGCATCTTCTTCTGTTGTTATGTATACGTAGTGTTGGACAACAGGTGCCAGAGAGATCCAATTGCCACCTTGTACTCCTGCTATTTTATATGAAGGAGTAAACCCAAGAAGAAATAATTCCCCTGAGACATAGAGGAACAAGAATCTACTCTGAGAACCCCAGTTACCAGGTGAATAGATCTTGTTGACTTGTCGGCTGGATTCTAGCTAGAATTCTACTAGCTAGATTCTACTGCTAGAATTCTAGTCTAGCTAGATTCTACTGTAAAGTTCAACATGGACCTGCATATTGGTGGGGAGATTTCTGGGACTGACAAATCTACACCTCGTTAGAAAATAAACAGTCAAGAAAACTCTAACTTGTTTTGTGTGCATGTGGTTTCAACATTAACACTGCATGGAAAACAATTTTACATTACACTCGTACATACCCTTGAATAGTAGTCTTCGTTCTTTAGCAGATTTTATTAGTATTTCGCAAAAAAAAAAATAAAAGAAGAATGAAATCATGCAAGATTAAAATAAAAAATATTCTGAATTACACTATTATGTTTTTGCTGAAAACATAACTTGGCACAAGACAAGAAGGCAGAATATGACATTAATGATATTCATGTGAGTAGAATCAATGCATCATGTTGTCATAAAACTGGCATTTTCATTTCTCACTCCCACAGACATAAAATAGCAGCATCCAATATGCTGTCAAGGCACTGCATACCAGTGGTAAAATGCATTCGAACTTTCAGACGTGTAAAATAGATGACTGCTTCAGAGTGTCTTAGGAATGCTCCAAAAGTAGCCAGAAACATTTAAACTATATTAGATAAATTATGCTTGAAGAAAATACACTGATGTGTATTGGTAAATAATGCTAAGTAGCAAAGCAATCTGATTTTGCACTTGCTCTCCCTAGGCTAAGCTTGAGATGCAAATGAAGAAAACCAATAAGCCTTACACAGCTGTTATAAAACATTTTGCTTATTTTACTCTCTCAACTACATGATAAAACATTGAATTACAAGGTGGAAATCTCGATCTTTAAGAACCACTGTACTGAAGAAGTAAAAAACCTAACTTGCAAGTCTCAATAGATCATAATAATTTTTCATTTATTATCAAAACGTGTCCTTTGTTTTTTTCACTGGAGCAGAGAAAATGGTGTTGAGAAACGTTGCAATTGAAAATGCAGAAAGGAGAAAAACACAGAAAAATGGCTAATTCAGTTTTACTTTTAGCTATTAATTTTGCACACCGAGCAGGAAATAGTGATTCACATCCATTGGCATAATGAGCTCACAAAGAGAAGAAAACAGGCAATAAAATATCAAAAGATGCCAAAAATTTCTAACTGTCAATCAACATCAATAATTTCTCTCATATCGATATTTTATATAGATGAAAACCAACTTATTAAAACTGATCCATATAGTTTCCCCTCATCTTTGACCTCAGTCAGCAGATTCAGAACATACTAATGTAATTTATGGCATTAAATGTGGCCAACTCCACAGTTTGCGTGACGCTACAATTACATCATCCATAACTATATCCTTCTGTTAGGACAAGTTCAAATTCCTTGTTCTTGGCATTCAGTGACCCAAATTACTCAGCCTTAACCTATAACATTGCCCTTGTCTTTTTCTATGTGCTAAGGACATGAGTTCAGCACTGCTTTAATTTCTTTCTACCATTTCACCTTCATGCTCTCTTTCCAGCTGTCTCACATTCGTGGAATGTCTTCTGAATCCCTATTTACAGATCTTATTCTCTCATCCTTCAAATTACTTCTAAACTTTTACTTCTAAAATCTTCCATTAAAGCAACAGTCTAATGCACTTGGAAATCACAAATGCATGCATATCTGACAGCTAATTGCATAATCTTTTACAAAAATTATAGTCACATTTCTATCTCTTTTTTTGTTTATTTTCTCCTCTTTTTGTGTCACATCTGAGTTTAAATTGCTACATCTTCATGGTGGGGACATTTCCATTAGCTGTTTCATCCCTATTTTTCTCTGCTCAAAAGCAAAATATTTTGTGTTTGCCTATGACACTCAAGTATTCAGTCATTCCACAGACAGAAAATAAGGAGGATACTTGAAGGTGGGAAGAGCAATATTTTTCTTTCCATGGAGCCACGAACATTTCAGTCCACAGACAATGGAATGGGGGTAACTAAACTCCCCCAAAACAGTGCTTATCCATAAATACACCCTTTCAACTCCTGAAAGACACCAATCATTCACTTTTACAAAAATCCCTAAAAATTAAAATTGTGGCATTTCACAGTGAGAATCATGTTATATATCACCATTTGAACAAAGTATCTGATATAAGATAAAGATCTGATAAAGTCTGAGATCCATCCCCTATTTATCATTAAAAGAAAGGTGCTTCCCTGGCAACAATTCACCCGGCCCTAAAATAGATGCTTTAGAGAGGCAAAATGAATGACAATCTGAATGACGAATGTATTTTCCATATTTAATATGTGATTTTTATTAAAGTGGGTTTGGAGATTCTGTTTGATACTACAGGAAACAAGCAGAAAACTAACTGTTTCAGGGTCAAAGTCTGAATGGTTTATATCAAACAAAAAAACCCTCACAAAACAACAACAGGCCCGTATGACGAGTACTGTGTCCAGTTTTGGGCCCCTTACCACAAAAAAGACATTGAGGGGCTGGAGCGGGTCCAGAGAAGGGCAACGAA
>JAOXJK010000023.1:97150148-97163946 GCA_025774025.1 Xenus cinereus | reverse complement strand
CTGGAGCGGGTCCAGAGAAGGGCAACGAAGCTGGTGAGGGGTCTGGAGAGTAAGTCTTGTGAGGAGAGGCTGAGGGAACTGGGGGTGTTCAGTCTGGAGAAGAGGAGGCTGAGGGGAGACCTTATTGTGCTCTAGAACTACCTGAAGAGGGGGTGTAGAGAGGCGGGGGTCGGTCTTGTCTCCCAAGTCACAGGAGAGAGGACAAGGGGAAATGGCCTCAAGTTGCGCCAGGGGAGGTTTGGATTGGATATTAGGAAACATTTCTTCATGGAAAGGGTTATCAAGCATTGGAATAGGCTGCCCAGGGAACTGGTTGAGGCACCATCCCTGGAGGTGTTCAAAAGACGGGTAGACATGGTCCTCAGGAATATGGTTGAGCAATTTTTATTCCTATTTCTTATTTATTTCTTTGTCAGAGTTAGGTTGATGGTTGGACTAGATGATCTTTAAGATCCCCTCCAACCTAGACGATTCTATGGTTCTACGGTTCTATGATTCTAAGGAGTTGGATGAATCTGACTCTTAGGTTCCACAGATGAAATTTGTTTCACCAGGAAATTTGAATAATTTTAAAACTTAAAAAGCAAACACAATCAGTATGCTTTTGCCCTAAATATATTGTGGACAAAGAATTCTTATTCTTCTGAAAGTTAAAATGGCAGAATACACATGTAGGTACTAGACTTTTACATATGTACCACCAAAATGTACACTTCAAGCTCTGACTACTGTGAGGCACACTATTATTACTGTAAAAACTAGGATGACTCTGCTTAACTCATGATAAATTCTGCCACCAAAATTTCATTCTAAAATTCTTTAATTTTCCTTTAATTTCAAAAGTATAAAAAGCCCAACTGCAACAGGATGTTCTCCTTGTAGTTTGTGTGTTCCCATTGCTACTGTTCACCTTGAAGCCTAGTAGTACATTTTAAACAGCACACACCATGACCCGACTGCCTCTGCATTCTGGCTCTTGTGTGTTTCAGTGGAGTAGTTTTCCTTTAATTTTATTACAATTAAGGTTGTCTGCATTATGGTTTAAAACACCTAGTTTGTCAAATCAACATCCTACTCCAATTGATATTGACTTATTTGCCCTATTTATTTGTTTGCGCTGTCTATGATTTTGGAACAAAAACTACAAAAGTATCTGAGATAGTAGCTTGTTGTTCCGTGAGTGAGTGCTACTCAGATCTTCCTTCCTATATTCCTTCCTTTCTTTTCCTTCTTTCTCTCCTTCTTCCCTCCTTCCCTCTTCCTTCCCCCACCTCTTCCCTTTGTCCCTCTCTCCCAAAACCTGTGCGGGCTTTTTGGCCCCACAAAGAGAACAACTGAAAATCATTAACTGTCCTACAGTTCCCAAGTCCATGTAGTGCCACCTGAAAACTGAGAGGACTTAAAAATGGAAAAAATTATGAAATTCATAGACTGCATTATAAAACTTGTCTTTACAAGCTCATGTACTTAATAAGGATAAACCCAGATGATACGTTACCAATGTACCAATTGGAGTAAGACATATCTAGTTTCTTTCAAAAAGTAATTACTCTCTTCATATTGTTTCCAATTTTCTTGTATTTCCAAAACTAAAGCAGTTGGCCCTGCCTATATGGAACAAAGCATTACAGAAGAAGCATTGTCCTCTCTTCTCTTTTCTCTTCTCCATTATTTTCAGTTCTTTTGAACATCTGTTTTAAAATTTCTGGGTTTGACACACACCTCAACCCCTACAGCAGAATTTTCCATTGTTTAGGTAAATGTCTGAAGTCAATGACAAGTCCAAATCATGTTCCATTTTCAAAATGCTTTTTGATCCCCACTAATACTGCTTTCTGTCAGCTTGTATCCTTTAGCACATTGATCACTGTTTTAGCAAAGTGCTATAATTTTGTACATTGTACTTTTGGAAATCATGTTAATCAGCACTTGGCCCAAGAATAACTGAGTCAGATGGCAAGAGGAAAGAAAATTCAAAACTACATGCTGCGTGTCTGTTTATGTGTTCCTTAAAACACTCAGATGGGTTATATACTACTATTTTTTCTTAAGTTCATAGGAATTATCAGTCTGATATGACATTGCAGTAAATGGCATCATATTGGTAAAAGATGTTAAGTGGATACTTAAGGAAAATGTTGAGCATTCTTCCATTTTGTACACAGCACACAAATGTTTTTCAGTTCTGAAAATTTTTTAGTGTGTATTAGAGAAGCATTCTTGAATTCTTCAGATAAAAGTTAATTTTCAATACCTCTTCAGGAAAAGAATCAAACCAGCAATAAAATTAATCTAAATTAATAAAGGAACTAGAAACAAACAATCGAAAAATACTTTAAGTCTGATGAATGCCTTAAATTGGACTAGATAATTATCGTAGTTCCCTTCCAACTGGAACTATTCTGCTCTAAAATGAATATGGATAAAGTCAATAGAAACAATAAATAACATGAGACAAGGTATTTTCTCTAATACAACTTAAAGTAAATGAAGGTTATCAAAGTGTTTTTGTTTTAAATACATTTTTCATATTGTTATCATAAAACTTACAGCATTAAGATATACATAGTACTAATCCAATGAATAACTTGTGGGGTTTTTCAGATCAAAATAATTTCATTATAGAAGTTAAATGCTTGTTTTTACAACAGTCATTCTTAACCTGTCTTAACCTTAGGTTTTTTTATTTTACTTGAATGCTTCTCCTCGGTGGGAGAATAAATTCTGGCAAAGGTCTGCTGGGCTCAGGTCTTGGTATTTTAACTTGAAAGGAGTCCTGCAGTTGTAGGTGTGGGATCCTTCACACCGCGCGCGTGTGTGTGTGCTGCACAGGAGTGATCTACATTTTTTGTCCAATTTGTCACAAGACAGCAGACTCACCGACACACCGTACAGACACACATTTGCACGCAGTGCCCAGGGCCATTCTCGCTCCCATGTCAGGAATTCATCTTTTCTGTTTGAATAAATTCAGTTTTGGCTAGTTTTTTCATCTTCTTTTCCTAATAAGAAGGGTTGGCTAAAGAGGAAGTGCCACACTCAGACTACCCATGAGGGCAAATAATTCTTAATTTATATTAATTTAATACTAATCAGACTTTTGGTGTGTCTGCAAGGATAGCTTAGTAATGTCTATGTGATTGCTGTTGAAGCTAAAAGAGAAGTTAGGTCATGTAAAGACCATAAAAATGCTAAAATAATTATTTAAGATAACAAAAAAAAAATCAAAGTTTTCACAGAAGCTAGATTTTGGATTGGACAAAATGACAGTTGTTGAAAATTGCCCTTGTCAAAGAGTCAAAATAGCAATCAGTTTGAAGCTCATCTTAAAAAGTGCTCAGGAAAGGAACGTTTCTTTGAAAACCAAGAATGTCACACCAGAAAATGAGAGAGGGAGAAAGAAAATGAGTTTCACTAAAGCAAGTCTCTTACAGAGGTGAAATGTTCTGGGATTTCTTTGTAGATAGAATTTCCTTGAATTTAGTACTACTTTCACCACCATAATAAAAGACAAAGCAATCGGTTTCAGCTAAAATGCTTCGGGAAAGGGAATTCCTAAATTTGACTATAAGTTGCTACAGAAATATAAATACAGATACATGCAAATATAGATATATGAATAAATAGAAACATGTGCATCTATATACATACACATATATATGCATAGATATATGCATAGTATAAAGCATTTGAAATTTTGTGATAAATATTTTGTAGCATAACTACAAAGATTAACAATCAAATTTAACTTGTAACATCCTACAGTATTTTATAAAAAAGGAGGATAAAAACCCGGTTGGACTAGGAGTTTGTCTTCTCACAGACAGCCTCTGTTACTAAGTACATTTCATAAAATTTGTGAAATTAAAACTAATTTAATTCTGTAAATTAATTACGCAAAAGTACTATTTTTGAATATCAAATCTCTTGCTCATTTCTTCTTACTTCACCAACCAAAATAAGATATCATAGTTCCCATTTTTTTGCACTGGAAGACTAAAAAGAGATTTCTAAATTTTATTCTGTCTAATGCACTATCAACAGAATTGCTTCCTAAATTATAGTCACTTACACGACAAAATGCTCTGAAGTCGAAGTACCTTTCAAGTGTCACCAACAGCATAATTTGAAGTTAATACGGTTGCCCAGACATAATTCACTGACTAAATTTAACTTACAAGATCATTAGCAACTACTATTCATGGGAAGAATCACATTTTACTCTGATAACCAGAGGAGACGTTACAGGATATTATTTAAAATTATTTCATATTTTACTTGTTACAGTATCCTTTATATACACGATTGCGCAAGGGGATATACACAATTTTTAAAGCACAGCTATATTCTAAACATTGAAACAGTACAGAATCCTATAATTCTGACAAACATTTCTTGGTGTGTAACATGGAGAAACAGCTTAATGTATTTATGTTGAACAAATTAATATGCCCAGGAAACATTAGACAGTCGAAGAAGAGCTATTGGAAATTGACATTTGTCATACTGGAATAAATATACATTTTCTTTATGTCCTTACAAACCAGCTAATGTAAAATAGAAATAGGCTACCAAACTGTCTAGCTGACAGCTAGACTGTAACTAACATAAAGGGATGTACCTTATTTTCCTACATAAATGGCTTAATAATATATTAAAGTACATTTTTAGATATCAACATGCATATGTAAATTCAAGGACTCAAGATCAGGGGGGCAGATTGCCTTCAACATACATATAGGTTCATTTTATCTGTAATTTCATTAGGGAAGTCCTGAACAAAAGATGAAACCGTGCACCTTTTTCAGGACAAAACATTTCCAGCCAGGACCGCAGTGTTCAAATGGTGTGGGCACATCACCTTGGATCCAGAACACTCATTTTCTCATTAGCTATTCCATCTTTGTAAGAAAGGTCCTAAATTCAATAACTCTCACTGGCAGGCCAATTTGTTTTTAACAGCTACACTCTTTGCAAGACACCTTGTACTGCAGTCATGGGGTTTTATTCATTTGAATCATATGGCTAAATATAATTATAGCCGTCAATTACTTTGTACTTTCAAAACCACAGAAAATGTCTTACATTGTATATAAGGCACCATTAGTGGAATTGTTTCCTTCTTAATTGGCAGAGGTTGGAAGCGTTTGTCAGGCTTTTTGGATTTCTCCTATGCTTGCCCTTCCCCCACAGTTTTCTTCAGAAAAACGAGTCGAATTTCATTCAGTGACTTTTATGTGTAAATACTTGAAAGAGCTGGGAGTGCCAACCAGCATATGGGCTGTAATAATCTGAGGTAAGGCATTTAACCTCCAGGAAACATTATTTACTTATGCAATCTTTGACCCAGTTAACCTTAAATTCTTCGCTAATCTGTGGGACAGCTTCAACAGAAAAGGTAAACCACCTCCTCATCTGGACTAACCTACAGCCACCGGGGTTGGAATATTTTCCTGAAATGCCCCCATCAGTTAAATGAGGTGAATGTAGCGCTCCTGTACCCTCACTCCGGCCCACAGGGAAGAGCAGGAATGTCTGTGGGCATTGGGGAGAGGGAAGTGAGATTGGCTGGACGTCCCACCTTTTCCTCTACAGCTCAAAGAGAGAAATCAGCCCTGAATAATACTCGGAAAGCAAAAGTCAACGTAACCTTCCCTTAATGAAGCAGTCCTCCTAATGCTACCATCTAATTACCGTAATTCTCTTAACTTAGACAGAATCTCACTCCAGGGGCCTTTAAAATATAGTCTTTCTCTTTATTCCTTTCAAGGCTGTAGGTAACAGATACGTTTAGCATTTATTAAACCCTAGAAAAGACACGTGAGCTAGTTAGTGCAGTCAGCTTCAGCATACAAGTCTGCTCTCCCTTCCTAAACCCACAGAAGCACCTCCGGGCACTCCGTGGTGCATTTTTCGGGCAGGCCTAGAGCTTGCCCTTACTGTGGGCACCTCCCTGCCCTGCTTCCCAAGCACACGGAGAGAGTGAAGGGATGGGGTGTCTTCAACTGCATTCTGCTTTGTCTACACACTCCACAGTCACCCCAGGCAGCGCGTAGGTGCGTTAGCTAACAGCTAGCACCTAACACGACTTCACTTTCATAGAGGCACCTTATTACTCCTGCTCTATCTCCATGCAGAATGCCCGAATTCCTATTCTGCTCCAAGCAGCAAGGAACCATCAGCAGGGGGGGAGGGAGATTTTTTCGTTTGGGGGGGTGTGTGCGTGCAGCTTTTTATGCCTGAGAGCAAATTTGAGATGTTTCTATAAGTTTGCAACATTTGCCATGTTAGCTGTCACCAGAACAGTGTCACCGAGGACATATAATTTCAATGATTATTAAATGTTTCCAACACATTCTTGTGAAACAATATCCTCGAAGAACAAGTTAGAACAAACTGACCTTCAGATTTGTTTCATATAACCTGTGATTCAATAATAACAATTTTATAGCTCACCTCTGCAGCGGTAATTTTATTTACTTGATTTTTTAAATATCAAGTAAAAGATATTTTACTAGAAACTCACCTGGCAGTCATCTCAAAATTGCATTAAAAATTATAAACAGATGGTTTGCCCAACTTGCTGGCTAACAAATTCATATGTCATTACCTTCTCAGAGGTGGTTAACATAAAACAGAAATGTTCAGCAGCCTTTAATAATCATTGGCTACAAAAACTAAATTAATGATATGAAGATAGCTTTCAGCAACTCATACAATTAACTTACAATGAAAAGCAGCAAGATATTTGCAAACATATTCTGTGTCTCCAGAGTAAAAGCCTCAACTATTCACAGTGAATTTAAATTAGATCCATGAGATTCTAAGGGAGTCAAAATGCTAAATGAAAACATCTTATCTGAAGAAGAATGACCTTGTAATAAAGAATAAAATTTGATACTTTTATTATTTATTGTTTGTAAAATATTACTGTAGAATCAGAGGCTTCACACAGGAGTTCATACACCTCTTGACTAATTCCTCAGATTTCAGAAAGAATTTTCAAGAATGTATTTACGTTGAATATAGATCCCTTTAACTAATACAAATTTTTAATTACCGAAAATAAGACACCTGAACTATGCATTTAGAAGTTAAACATTGCAATATGACAGTTTTCTACAATTATGGAAAATACTCAATTATGTTGTCAGACTTCATTTAAAAAGTTATAGACTTTTTTGTTTAAATCTGGATTCTAATTTAAGAGTATTTCCTTTAAAGTAGACACCCTTTTGTAAGCACATTACAACAGAAAAAATACATCATATACTAGCAAGTCACTGGTTTAGGCCTACGAATTACAGATATGATATGACAATGTATAGTAAATGTAAATTAGAACAGCTCTATGGTGAGTTGAGAAATGGCCTTGTCTCTTAGAGACAAAAAAAGTTCTCTCACTTTTTAGGCTAGGTCACATAACACAGCTGAAATACATCCATCTTTTTTGAAAAATGTGATAGAAGTATTTTCACCAAGGTACATGACCTCTATAACGTGGCTAGCTAGCCTGCACCATACCAAAATGTATTTTAAAAAGGAGTTTCTGATCTGATGTCCCATATATACGAGTGCCAGACAACCTGAAAAGATATGAATATCTAATCTCTCTAAATGATGTGAAGATCAAAAAGATTTCTAATTAATCATTGTTGGATGAAAGCTGAACTTTCATCAAGAACTATTTTAGGTATGTTTTTCAGATTAGTCACGTGTTTCAGACAGCTAATCACTACACAGAACATCCAAATTAATAAAAGGGAGAAAATAAAATAATTGCCGAAAAGATCATGAGGAAGGGTCTACAAAACTGCTAAAATACACAAGCGAGCATCTTCATTTCTAAGAAGACAACACAATTTCTAAGAAGGTAACACCAACTAAACTATCTAGAGGCAAATGACTCACTGGTTTGCACACACTTACCAAAGGAAAGTAACATTTGACGGTTCTGCTTTAAGACAGCATTTTACTCTCCCTAAGAATAGGGACATATATAGTATTGCAACTCTAACACTTTCTGTACACAAGAAAAATATATCTGAAATTTCTATTTTAATACCCTTTCCTGCTCTGCTGTAGCACTTTATCCATGCTTCATCAAAGAATCTAAAGATGAGCATAAAACACAGGACTTTTTTGTTGCAAAACACAATCAAAGAAAAAATACTGTCCCACAGGTGAAGACATTATTTTCATACATAATTTCACAGAGATTTTTTCATTCAATTTTTTTGTGCTTTGGTGATAACCAGTGTGCGATCATATTTGAAAATGAACTGTGTATAATGACTTCTGTGCTTCAGGTCTCTCAGACTTCAAAGACCAGTAAGCAACATACAATAAAAAGGTATATAGAAATAGGGCAAGAGTTGGCCGGAATAAGAGACACTGCCTGAGGCACCTGGAGATGGAAGAACCTCAGTCACATAGTGAAGGAGCATTGCCTGCCCACACACAATTCAATCCAAGTTTTATGGAGTTGGTCAGTGAAAAAACCCACACCTCTACCAGGCTGATATCCTTTACTTCTCCATTCCCCTTTTGATCACTGGTCGCCAGATGACTTTTATACAGATCTTTGGAGGAGAGGGGTATCACGTCAGTGCTTGTAGGTCACCAAGAAAGAAATTGTCTTGATGCTTCTCTTGTGTCTTGAGCTACGAATGATCTGACGTGGATTCCTTATTAAACTCCTTCACTATGGTACTGGGATAAATACTTTACTTGCTAAATAAACAAAGTGCTCTTTACCGTTCCATAGGTAAAGGAAAGGAACTTAAGTGAGAAGAAAGCTCAGCCAAAGTGTCTGACCACTTGTTGCAAAATAAGTAGTGTTAGAAAATACCTAAACACACAACTAGGTATCTTAGTCAGAAATCTTTTCTGTAAGTAGGAAAAACTTAAAATTTTCATTACAAACAAAACAGAGATGACATGAACATTTGTTTGATTAAATGACTGTAACATATAAAAAGTGAGTTAATGAATTAGAAAAATTAGGAATCATATGAGATGGTAGCCTAATAATTAAAAGATAATTTATAAAAGCTTGAAAAATAATCTTGTTTATTGCTAAGGGGGAAAAAAAGAGAAGGAATATATAAGGACATTGAATCTAAGATTTACATGTGAACACATGAAAATACAAAATTTTAAAGACAAATAGATTAAACAGTCATTTTAAAAGATTTAAGCTATGAAATTAAAACATAAACTCAAATTTTCTTCACGATGTTTGCATACAGGATAATTTTGCATATAGAGGAAGCCATAAGCATAACAAGGCAGCTCTTCACTGGGGCATGTGTTTGCAGTCTCAGGCACTGTGCTGTAGTAACTCTGCCTCTCCCCAGTTCCCTAAAGCTTTCGGATTGCACATCGAATTGGGAATTCCCCATCTCTCAAAACTCAGGGAAGGACTCTGATGTGTCCCTGGAACGCCTACGGGAAACAAAGGAATCTTGTTCCCATGAAGAACAGTGGGAAGTATGGGAAGAACATTTAGGATCTAATTTAGGGTATTCTGAGTTTTGCCTGTGTTTCGGTGCCATGGCAGCGGGATGCACTGAGCTCTGATTAGCTTCTATCATCAGTCTCTCGAGCACTGATGCTTTTCCAGCAGAATGTGATTATGAACGTTCATTGCAGTGTTGGCAACCACCTAGATCACGTGAGCCTGACCGTGAATAAAGAACCAATCCTCTGCAGAACGTGCAAACACTTCACAGATCACTCTCAACCTATGAAATACATTTGGGATTCCTTAAATGGAGCCTACGCTGCTTGAAGGGATGGAAAATAATACGAGGGGACAATAACATGAAGTAAACGTAGGCACGTGTTCTTCAGAAAACTCAACTTTTGATTCAACTGTTCCAAACCAGTAGATCAGGCAGAGTTGCAACTCTCAAACATTTTTATGTTTTTCATTTGCACTGCAATCCACTTCGCTAATTAAAGCTTATGTAATGATTCCAGTACATCAAACAGTCATAGATGGAAAAAAAAATAATCTTATTCTAGTTATTTCAGATTAATTTCTTAACTCAAGGCATTAGGTCACTTTTGTGAACCTGAACAGCCAGATTAATACTTCAGTGACAGTAAAGCAGATAGTATAAACATGCCCTAGAGCTTTTACCACAAATCAGACTTGGTTTTCTGATCTTACCAGTATGAACAGCTTGTAAATGTTGTTCCCGAAAGACTGTAGCTGTCTTACGGCTGGATAACATTCTGCCTGGAAGCCTCCGTCTGGAACTGCTGACAGGGTTTCTTGCCAGTACATTTCTTCAAGCTTAAATATCCATTTAACTGTGACTGACTGGTCGGGATACAGAATGACCACCAAGATGCCTTCAGAGTACTCTTTTCCATTTTTCTGACTTTGAATAAATAAAATTTTTCCTGATGTTCTCCACAGACAAATAAAAAGAACAAGTTCTGAGTTTTTAAGTTTAGCTTCTGTTTCTTTACTTTCCTTCAAGGTATCAACCTTTGAAAATGTTAAGGGAGGCATCTATTAAGGATACACAGGAGTAAGAACGGTCTCTTCTCCCATCATAATTTGATAAAGGGCAGTCACCCTATCACCTCGATGACATCCCCTTGATGAGACTTTTCTCCCACAGGCCATTTATGATAAGTGAAAGTACTGGATAATAGAAGTCAATAAATATTCCATTTCTGTAAACTGTTCAGGCATGGAGGTTGGCAAATGCACCTCGCCATGAATGTCATAAAAGTGACTATTACATAATCAATAATCATTCGGGAAAAAAAGGAAAAATTATTGAAAAAGCAACAAAGTAAGATGTGTCTATTATTCTCTGTGTGCTTAGATTAAATAAGCAATAAATGAAAGGAAATGAAAGACGATAGTCACAGCAGGTTGCCAATAGAAAGATGTAACAGGTTAAATGGAACACCCTGTAGAAAGATCACAAAATAAAACAGGAGAGTTTGTTCTTTGGGCTTGTTTATTTGCCCAGATTTTAAAGAGGAATGCCAATCTCTGAGTAGCGTATGAAAAACACCCCAGCAGGCAAAGAATTTAAGTGAAGCAATGGACTAAAGGATAATATGGAATCCTGGCAAACAGCAGATGAAACAAACAGCCAAGCGAAGTTCAACGGGAAAAACCAGCAAATGAGAGCAAGACTGACAGCAGAGCCAAGAGTCATTCATGGTCAAGCACCAAGTGAAAGAGAAGGAAAAATGAAAGCAAAAGCTGGAAATGGGGGGGAGAAAAAAGGGTCATGATAGTTACGATATTTGGGTAACACTGAGCAGAGTGCAGAAATCTGGGGACTAATTTTAAATATCTTTCCACTGCAGAGGGACTTAAAGTTTAGCTATGCTATAATTACAATTAGTAGGATAAAATCTATGTTAGAAAAATGTTGTTTTGATTGCAAAACTAAATATGCAAACTGAGGAAGTCTGATTTACACACAGTTGTCTCTTATGTGTCTATATTTCACTAAATGAACCAGGGACCATATTTAAAATAAAAAAAATAAAAAAAACCCAACATGAAAATTGATTGAACACTGTATCAAATTGATTCCCACAAGTATTTGTGTGGGTGTGGGTTTGGGTTTGTGCGAGTATACAGAAATTCAGGCAGATTTATTTTCATAATTTAAATTTCTGCGACGTTGCTTTTCTCACACATTCTTCCACTGTAGTTGTTTTTTTTAGAATTTTCTTGTGTTTTGTTTGTTCCATATGACTTCCTGGCATTTTCTTTTCATGAAAAAAAAAAAAAATGTATTTTCGTGTCTGTATAAACATTTACATGAACCCTCACTGTCAGCACTGCAAAATAAATGCATTCTACTTAAGCCAGATGCGGGATTGTTTTATATTAGCAGACCACTGACCATATTATATATGCAATTATGAGGGGACAGGAGAAACTGGTAATAAACAGTAGTAAACGGCCACCGGAACTACATATGAAGAGAAGCGGTCAGGAGGATGTCTGGAAAATAGGTATTTTGTATATAAAAACTATTCCTTTAATCCTGTTCCAGCCACTGAATCCAAAGAATAATACAATATAATACAGTTACAATTAGAGAAAATCTGCCCAGCCTGTGGAGATTTCTTCTATTACATGTGACAGTCTTTGTATCTACAGTCTATCCTCCTTAATCCATGGAGTACGTGCATATTTTTCCCCTTTTTTCCTATTTCCTTCCAATTGATTCAGATATTTCTGGTACTGAGGTGCTAAGGACTGTACACAATAATAGATGTGTAGTCTAGCCAGTGAAATAGGGTCTGTCATCTCTGAACACTGACGCGATGCCCTTTTTGTGCAGGCAGCGTTAATTATAAAATATTTTTCTGAACACTCTCATTTGATCATTCAGCTTAGTGGGAAGAAAGCTCATCCTGCCATTTCGGCGTCTCACCCTGAATACCACTGCAATCAGTACAGTGAAAAGGAAGAGCATCCAACAAGAACTTGAAACATGGAGATATTTTAACATGTATTTATTAGTAAGCTGTTTATTATGCATGTAAGTGGATACAGATGTCAGTTTCTCTGTGCTACATAAATTTGGGTGATGAATATATTTAATTTTGCTTTTGAAATCTTTTATTCACAAGACGCCAGATCTTCCCTTTATATGGAAATAGTAATTGATATTAGGAAATTGTGTAAAGATATCTTTGGTGTGCACGGTTAATATTTTTGCCGTGATCAAAGCACATGATTAAGAGCACAGTATTGGGTCAAAAAATGTGTGTAAATGTGTACTATGTGAATGACTGACTGTGACTCAATCCACAGCCTATAAAAATCAGTGCAAGGACTACTGTTGCCAACAGAATACTTAGACTTATACTTCATTTCATAGGTGCCTTAGAAAGTAAGTGGTTTTTACCATGCCTACTCAGATAACAGTTCTGTTAAATCTCCATCCCTCTAATAATAAAAAAAATATTTGCCTTCACCCATCCCTTCTTTTTCTCACAAAAAAAAGAAGGAAATTTAATATCAATTTGAGAAATCTTTTAATGCAGTATGTGCAATGCTGTTCTGAAATACTATAGCATATTAAAATGCTTCAAGGTAACCAACATTTTTACCTCTTACTGCACTACATAAACTCTCTATTCCAAATAAAATTTATTATATAGTTCCTGTCTTATATCCCTTTTACTTAATGACAAGAGCCCCCTTGTTTGTTTGTTTGTTTTTAAATACTGTTTAGATGGCAATTCCAGGCAAATTACTAACTTCACTGTACCTTGGAAGAAATCTGTGTGTGGAAGATTGCTAATCTATAATTTGTGAAAGGTGACTCAGGAAGCAAGATATGATCCAGTTGAGGTAAAGATGATTCTGAGTCAGTCACCAGAGACCACCTTCTCAGCAATGAGAATAAACATAAGTACCTCTACAGTCAAAAGCCATTTTGAATCAATATACCTAATGAAATCTCCCCCTTTCATGAAGAAGCATCTTTCAAATTGATACATTAAAATTATCAATACATCTTCATATGCAAATTCCAATAGAGAAAGATGTATCTATAAAATATGCAGGTACAGACTCCTGTGGAGCTTTTCCAATATATCTCATCTGACTGTATGTCACCTTTAAAAAGCACTGATTCTGTCATAAGATCCGTGAATAGATATATATATATATATGTTACTTGGTTTCATATGGGTGTTTTTTTAATAGTTGGTTATACAGGAAGAATTTTTTTTTAATCCCTCAATAACATATAATATTCATTTCTAGTGATGAATTCACTAATGCTCTTCAATC
>JAOXJK010000023.1:97102207-97148041 GCA_025774025.1 Xenus cinereus | reverse complement strand
AGTAAAGTTCTATAAAGAAAAATGCCTTATTTATTGCCTCTCAAAGACCATGGCCTGAATGACATTTATCCCTGTTTCAAGCAAGTTTCCAAGGCAGAAGCTTAGGCCCCGTAGCTCATCAGTGGACATGGAAATTTATCTCCAAAGGACAAGTTGAAAGTAATGACTGAGCAACTACTCTCTCTGGATGTTTCTGGACTTTCGTTTACATGCTATGTGCTGTGTAAGATCATCACTGCAGGGTTAGACAACATCAGGCTTTTGTACCAGGTCACCCCTTGCCCATTAGTTTCTCAGAGTGATCAATAGCAGGTAACGAGAAAGCAGTGCAAGAGCAGGACAAATTTAAAGTAGTATTTCTGTGTTTAACTCTCCAGGCCATTTGTTCCTTTGGAATATTTGCAGCTAGAGGTAATGGCTTTATATTTAATTGTCTCAGATACTTTTTTTTTCCCCATGAATTTGTATGCTGAGTTTTTGAACCCTGTAAGATTTTGGCATACCTTATATCATGTGACTACGAGTTGCATAGCTTAACTATGCGCACTTTGAAAAGTTACATCTTTTTGCTGGATTGAACTTGTCACCTTATGTATTTAAATGATATACAAGAGTGTGTCTACATTAATATTTCGGCTTGGATCAGAAATGTGTTTCTGAAGCAAATCTGATCATCCCCTCTTAGCACGCTTGGATTCAACCCAGCGAGGAAGTCTCAGTGGGCTGCTAGATTGCTTTTGGGCAAAACTGAACTGGAAGATGAGCCCTGTGAAGCCTCCAAACACATTCCACGGACGACGGGGCATTTCCATCAGCTCACAGGATCAGGGTAGCGCTAGTCTGAACTGCCCCCTCCCAACCAAATGCATGCAATAGGAGTCTTGAACACGAAACAATCTCACTCCACAGACCTGCTCCTACTATGCCACATTACTTGCTGATTTAAACACAGCCTACTCTACCTAGGGAATTGTGGAACAGAATTATTTTCCATCCTGTTTTAGGGAGTCTTGCTCCATTTTGTAGTTAAATACAGCAATACTTTCACTAGATCACAGGCCATTACAATCTTTCCTTCTGTACAGCACTTTTGTTCCCTCCCTCAAAGTTAAATAGTATTTCATGCGGCGAGGAGCATCTGAAAAGCCCATGTCTGGACAGAACAGAGGGCAACATCAGACACTTACTCTCCCTTTTATTTCCCCTAGTGAGAAAAAGAGAACAGTATTACTGCTACTTTTGTACTGAAAGTCACAGCTGGATTGGTTTATAACTCAGATGTTCGACTACACTAACAATTGCATTGCAATGACTATTTGGATATGATATTCAAGACATTTTGCCATCTACGGCAAGCTCTGCTAGAGCTTTATTATTTTATTTTTATTTTATTTTTAGTGTAACTCTAAAGATAAGGCAAATTCTAAGACTGCATGACATCTCACTAGAGGGATGCCAGTGATCCCTTATAAATGGAACTAGCTACTGAATAGCTGAAAAATCCCTACAGATGCACTACGTGTGTGGACAGGAACATGTACATTTTCAAGAAAAAAGATGTAAAACCAACACAGTCTTCTAAAATACTGTTAGAAGTTTTTTAACTTTTTCAACAATAACCAAATAGCCATCTTTCAGTACTGACATCTCAGGTCACAGAGTGCTGAGAACAGTGATTAACACTTTCATATGGATTGTATCTTCTTCATTAATGTAATTCAGAAATTCACTCAAGACTAAGGAAGACAGAATCATAAGAATTGATAAATATATTAGGATGGCCTAGGTGAAACATTGGCGATGAACCCAACACTAGCTGGACTACGGCTGACAGAGGCTATCAGAATATGAGACAAAGTGCCAAGAAGAAGGAAGAAAATAAAAATTCAGGAGATAGTGAAGAAGGGAACAGTTAGTATGAAGCAAGAAATTCTGTACTAGCTGAGACGTTAAGTTGCAATGGAAAAAAAAATTATATCTCACACTTTTAAAGTTAGTATCCCAAAATAGCTTCTACAGAAAAACAGGGAGATGAGAAAAATATTACAGTGGCCAGTCATTTCTTAAGAATATTTTATGACAAGAACCAAATTTGAATCTTGACAAAAATTTTATATTTAATTATTGTTCATTTTCCTTACTAAGGTTTTGTTATGGAAACTCTAAAGTAAATGGAGTATCTCACATTACCTTTTTCTACCTTCCCATTAGTTTCCTGGGGAATTAAAAAAGACCAGAAAGATAATTGCCTTTAGATGATATGTATAAATTACACTCTTAATTGGTTTCCCAATGTGGTGGTAGGATATACTGTTCTGTAATTCTAAGGATCAGTACTAGCATCTTTACTGATGACAATTAATTGGCAATTTTCTAACTCACATTACCAGGCAATGTTTCTGAGAATGTGGGACTTTTAAGCCAATTCAGTTTCACTATTTATATTGTCCTGGTTTGAGGGAAAACAGAACCATCTTTCTGTTTAGTAATTTTACTTCTTAGCTAGGCCTCTTCTAACTCTCTGAAACTGACAGCATATTGAGCAGAAAACTGCTTTTAGAGTGATAAAACCAATGTTTGTATTTCTTGCCAAGGAACGGTGTGCAGAGAGGCTCTTGCTTCTACTTATTGCTATAACAACCAAGGTCAGCTAATTGCGTTATTTGCCCCATTGGAGGGTCGGAAACGGAAAAGCATAGAGGGGTCCCACCTGTGGGGAAGAGCAGACAGGAGAGGGTCCAAAACTGACCAAAAGGGGTATTCCATCCCATCTGCCCCACGCTCAGTATAAAAGCCAAGGGATCAAAGGGCCAGCCTCTGTCTTCAGTGGCCGACTGAATTTTGCAGATTTTTGTTTCCTAAGCCCTGACAAAATGACATGATTTGTTTGAAATTAAAGACTGAAGTGCATACGGTAACATGACAGATGAGCTCTTATCACTGAAAGATATACCTGTTATTCTAATATTTAATATCATGTATTTTTGGAAGAGGTGACTAAATAATTGAGTTTTTTTAGTTTTGTGGACAAACTGACAAATACATTTTTTACTTTCATTAAGCTATTTTGAATATCTTTTGACAATTTCTTTATTCAAAAATAAAATTTTAAATTCTTAAGTTTTCATATGAAAATCATTGAAGCTATATTTCATCTTTTTGATCTTCACTTGAAAATCACAACTTAAATTTACAGTTTTAAGAGATTTAATTTTGAGCACCATTTTTCAATGTTTACGCTTTCTCACAGAGATTTTTAAGGAGCAGGCTGTTTAGATAAACCTTTCTCCTGTCTTGGATCTTTTCTCCTGTGTTACTAAATAGAAAGTGTCATACTCAATGCTATAAATAATCCAGAAGATAACAGATTGCATGATATTTAATTCCATATGATAATGCCTTTTTACAGAATATTCCTCTGACAAAGATGGGAACTATTTAAATACAAATAGTGGACCAGTAGTCTTAATCTTTCAGGCAACTTTTAAGTTACTTTTAAAAATTACAGGCTGCTGATACCTGTATATTTTAATTTATATTCTTATTTTTGAAATGTAATTGCACATTAAGAATTTATTTTAGGATCTTTCCACAGTTGTCTCTTACAATAAACCATTCCATGATCAACCAATCAACCAGACATTAGACAGTCTATTTAATACTGTTTTTTCTAATCCAGAGAATCAAGTATGTTGCTGTTGCTGTATTAAAAGATCTCATTTGGAGCACCTGTAATCTCTTTCTGGTTCATTCTTTGCTAAGGGTGTGGAATAAATTTATTCTAATTGAACAAGTCAATTACACTTCTTGCAAAGATCTTAAGGTCAGTATTTGGCTCGAGTGGCCAAACACATTTCTGAACTACAAGTAAGTGATTAAGAAACTTTGTTCTCACACCACAATCACATTTTACATTTCCATAGCCTAAATATTTGTAATATGCTAAATTCTTCTCACAAAACATCCATTTCCATGCATTAATTTTATTTTCTAAGCTTCTGGCATTACCATAAAATGTGTGGCAAATCTTAAGGATTGAGAGAACAATTATAGAAGTGATGAAGAGACAATTATGTTATGCCAGTAATCACTCTTTTAGGAGTAAAAATATCAATGTCATATTCAGTTATGTGCTCATGTCAGTACACAGTCTATTCTGTGCTTGATATGAAACAAACCATAATTTGAGTACACGGATATCTTTTATAATCTCCTGTGGACACCTGTTTTGATCAGATGCAATTTAAAGTGGTCTTAACCATTTTTTGCCAAGAATGACTACGCAGATGAAACAGAGTGAACTGTGAACTTGGATGAATCCCACCATTTATAATACTTTAGTAAACAGAATACAGAGCACTTTTTTCGAGCTTATACTGAAAATTTCTGTTTATTACAAGTGTAGCTCTATAAGAAAAAATTTTGGAAATAGACACGAAAATATAAATGTTCTGTAATATGAGAAATGGGAATCTGCAGGTCAGGTTGTTCTTACATCTCTAAAATAAATTATAAACAAAAAAAATCAACATAAGTACAATAACAGTTGATTGAGTGATTCAAGCATTCTAAGACAGGAAATGAGAGGAACATAATTTAGTGGTTAAAATTAATTAGCTACATCATTTTGTACTTCTTATGCATTCACCAGTCCTTGAAATTGCAAGAAGTTGACAACAATAATCCTGATATCTGATTTTATATGCACGAGAAATATTTAGGAAAAGCATTATCCAAACACATAAGATTTGTCGGTCACTTTTTCTTTTTGTGCTATTTTCATTTAGTTGATTAGACTTTTGGAACTGCAACAGGCTTGGGAAAGTTTAGACATTTCACTAACATTTTCCTTTTACATCCACCTTTCCAATCTTACTCTTTGGAGGAAATACTTTGTTTCGAAAGACAGACAGCTTTTTTGAGAGAGACAGGCTGTTTTACCAACTCAATTAAAGAGCATAGCTGTTTTGAAATACACATTTCAACAAATACCTATTCATTTTACATCCAAAAGCAGCAGAGAGTCTTCAGTTTCTAAAAAAAAAGAAATAGCAGACATGGTTCAAAAAAAATCAAAAAACTTTGCCTATTTTTTGGATTACATATTGTTGTAGATGAAATTCCTCTGCTTCAAACTGATAACATATATTGTTAAAGGAATTTTTCCATACTCAGTCAAAAATATTGATTTTTTTTAAAGCCTTGTATTCCTTTGATATGAATATATGTAATAGTTCTGTCTCATTGTATCCATCAAGAGCAAGCCACATTTAGAACTCCATAATTCAATCACTATTATGCGCTACTGTTTATCTATGAAATGATATTTCATTGTACATAATTAAGGGAGAGCATAAACAAAAAATCAAAATACAGCAGTTTAAAGCTATATTGTTAGGTATGCAACATTATATGTTCACAAAATCATAGAATACTAGGTTGGAAGGAACCTCAAGGATCATCTGGTCCAACCTTTCTTGGCAAAAGAAAAGTTGTATCATACAACACAAATAATACTCAATTTAGAGAGCAGGAGATAAAAACAGTAAAGTCTTTGATTGTATATGTAGTTCTGATAAAAGTTTACAACAATATTCTTCATCTGTAGAAGGGAGGCAGCAATGCCTAGCAAGCTTTGTTAAGGATATTGAGAAGTATGTATTAAGAAAATCTTATATGTAAGACTCACACAGTTTTTAAAGCGTACATCACAATAACCATGGAGGTGAAGTAATTTAATAGTATGTTTGACTATTTCTCCTTGAATTCTGTCTCCCCATATTTTTAATAATCAAACCCAACAGTAACAGCAACAACAACAACCTATTCATTTTCTCTTAAATGAATAGGTTGAAGTGGTGCTTATTAGATTTGTATAGCTAAATCCACAATAACTCTTCCGTTTTGAAGCTTACTTGATTCTTTAATTAAGCCTGAATTTAATTCTTGCTTCTAAATTGGACCAGGAAAAATGCAAGAGTTATACATAATTTAATCTCCTATTACTTTATTTCTATTCAAAGCTGTTCTTCATTAACAGCTCAGCTATTGAATTAACCAGCATGGGACAACCCAAAAATATGCATATTGAATCACTCGTTTCAACAAAAATAATTTTCTTTGACCTCAGAATCAGGTCTGAAGTGCTGAAATCATGTTATAAAATCTGATCCATAAAGTCTGTGCATTTCTTCGTATGTGTTTCCAATTGACAAGTGATTTTATAACAGGTTGAGACTGCCTTAGGAAACACTTTAGGAAATACAGTTATAAATAGCAGTCTCTTCATGCCCCAGTTGAAACACCCAGGTAAAATTAGGGACTGCTTCAGAAGAATTCTCATGCAACAGCTATTAATTTCCTTAATAGCGATATTAATTACTTCTTTGCAATTTCTCAAGGTAAGACGATGTTCAAATAATACATGACTAATATATACTGAGGGAAGTATTAAAAGAATGAAACACCCCTGCATTTAATTCTTCTCACTTTTAAAAACTATTTCTTAATACTGTACATGAAAATAATTTTCATTCCATGGTAAGGGCTTTAATCTTTTGTTCAGTGCATGTGTATTTACTCATGTAAGGCTGATAAATTTTCCCTGTGCATTAACTGAAAGGGGATTCTTTACTTCAGCCCCTCTGGTACTTGCAATAAGAGAAGTATTGTTTATGACAGTGATAAACTCCACATAATTTCTTTTTTTCTTCCCCCCCTCTCCCACTCTTTTTTTTTCTTTTGAGTGGTTTTAGAAGAATATGGTTGCATTTTAAAGCCATGTCAAATCAGGGAGAGATTTTATGTTTTTCAGAGCACACCACACTTCTTAATGTCTGATGCCCCAACCTTAAATGAGTCCTGAGATCCATAAGGATTGAGTTGAGGAGCAGTCTGATGTGATGTTTTGTGGAAACAAAGATACTTCCCAAAATGTGTACCTCCATGGTATCCTAGGGGTATAATTGCAATTTACACTGCATATGAAGTAAGATTATACATTTGAAATATCAGTCCCTTTTAAGTAATTATAGAAGTAAAATTGATAAACCAAATAATGTATTTTCTAAAGACAGAATTCAAGAAAATATTTTAGACCTTCAGCTACCTCAAGAAACAACAGAGCAAAGTGAATGGAATATTATTCAAATGTTTCTATGTTTCAAACTTGGCAAGCATCAGAGAAAGGTAATGTAAACTGTATGTTGCTTGTCCATAGGATTTAATGAGAAAGGAATAATAACTACTATCCATCAACTTTTGTTGAAAGTACTTCTGAGACTAATTCTGAAACCAACGGTTGAAAAGTCTTGTATTGATGGATCAGCACAAGGCTGTCCAAATACAACAGAGTAACAGGGGAACAGGAATGATCACTTCCATTCTGTGAGTAGTTGCAAATGATGTAGAATTTTGTTTGTCAAGAATTGTCACCAAAAGGTAAAAAAGTTCAAACAAAATATATTCTTCTACCAAAGAACCAAGGTGAAGAAGAATGAAACATGGCCAAAATAAGACTACATGTACAAACCATAATCTTAGCAAAAGTAAATACTCTACACTTTAGGTATAAAGTCACTTACAACAATTACTTTTCAATTTTGGTTGTTGTCATAAGACATATTAACATATCTAGGGTCTTTTGTAAGTTTAAATGTGTAAAATTTAAATTGATTGATTTTTGGCTAGTTTTCTCTGAAAGAAAGTTTAGAAAACTGCTCCCTTACTAATATTTTCTGAAAATATTGTCTGGTTTCAGTTAAATTTCACTCAAAGATAGAAATTTTTGAAGATGAGTGTTCCAACTAGGAAGTAGATTTTGCCATGAGCTCCAGCTGTACAGGCTACTAAAAAGATGATATGATGGCAAAAACATTATAAATTTGACAGCTCAGTCAGCACGTCTCCTTAGATACCACAGGGTCCAAATATGAAAAAAAAATAGATTGACGTCTCACCTTTGCTTCTGGCTGTAGAAGACACTAATGCTGTACCATACAAGGTCCTTAGCTTGAAAAAAAATGGGGCTACTGAGTGCTTAGGGGTCAAGGAATGAGATTAGTGGTCATAAAATATCCCTTCCTGAATGTCTATGAGAAGCCCAGGATAGTCCTAAATCCTCAGAATCTCACCTTTGCCCTGCCAACACAAGCATGCAAGACTTCCACCTGAGAAATGTCATTTGAGTTCAGCTGGGTTTAGTCTTCTCTTTCTCTAATTTGACTTCTAATGACTTTTGTCGTATGACCCTGAGCATCCCACATACATTGATTCTCCCAGAAAATTACCTGGCTTTGAGTTATTTCTTTTTAAACTACTTATGTGTTTTTATGTGGAACCAATGCTTATGAGAAATTCATTTAATACACAAGACTCTGTACCTATGCTTGAATCTGCTGCTGAATTTCAAATTAATCTGGCTATGACAGATGGTTCAAGTTTACTAAGACATTGACAGATAATATTCAAGCATTCAGATTTACCCAGTAATTTTTGATTCAATGGGATATGATGTCTGCAAACAGGAATATGCAGGAAATATTTTTAGAAGTAATTTCTCAAGTCACACAACAAAGACATATAAATCTGAAATTTCAATGCATGCAGACCTAACCGTGTTTCATTTATGATTTGCCCAGTATCACTAGTAGTGATATAGTCACCTCTGCAAGTTCATGTCTTTTCCATGGAATTTAGCAAATGATGCCACTAATACTGCAGAATAAGAGTAAAATTCACCTCTTTTCATGGCTAAGAACAAAGAGGACAAAAAGGTTTCCTTCCTGAAATTAAGTAAATATGACAAAGAGCTGAAAAAGACTGTTAAAAGTGGCTACTTCAGGGCAAGATTTCACATTTGACAGCCGATTTAGTTGATTAAGTTGTGATCAAGAGGTAACATCAATGACTAGAAGTGTTTAATAGGGTATTTCAATGAAAAGAAATTATTTCAGTTGCGAGAGACATATTCGGTGAAAATTTCCTTCTTTCTATTATTTTATATTGCCTTGTCTTTAATTTTCATTCCTTTCTTTTAGAACCATTTCTCAGAATTGTTTTTCTCTTTTCACAAAGATACTTTTACAAAACATTTCACAGATTTTAAATGCCTTTAAAGGCATTTATAAAAGAATTTCTCAGAATGTTCCTACAAGTTACTCATCTTCACTACTGAGGACTACCTCTGTTTCTTCTCTCCGTAATAAATGCAATGGTTACTGAAAAAAATACAAAAAAGTATATAATGCTTAGGAGGAATTAGAGCACATCTATTTTATTTCCTCAGAAATTAATGGAAAACCTCCCACAACTTCAACAGAAGTGTTATATGGCTCCCTGTTTTGTTTTTAGCAAGCCAGCTCTGCTACAGGAGTAAACTAACAAGGCCAGTCATAGCACTCTGCTGGCACCAAAGATAGTGATGCATAAACAAGGAAAATTTAAAAAGAAAGCTAATTTTAATGTCCATTAGAAAATACAGTGGTGGAAAAAGAATTATTTTTTTCAACTTCCAAATCTGGCTAACTATAAGCAATCACAAAAATAGTAAGTAAACTTAAGAAAGCCAGACATATTTCTAAAAATAGTAATATTGATAAAAAATTCTTGGTTGTTTTTATATATATATATAGAAAAAAAAAGTGCAATTACAGCACTGAAAAGACTGCAGCTAGTTCACACCCTCTTATTTTTAGGAGCACGAAACACTGCTAAGTTTTACCACTCATAGATGCAAATTTGTTTCTTCACAGAGAACCTGCTGCATGCACATAATATTTGCGGACTTTTTCTATTTCACAAAATATTGGATAATGAAGCACCACAATCAGTTTATATGTTTTGACAATTATTAGCCTGATGGTGTAAATTAGTGACCTAAGTGAAGCACAGAAAAGAATAATTGTCACAAATTTCAACTTTCAACATCAAAATGCATCATTTTATTATTATCAATAAAGCATAATCTGAAAATGCTCTCTCCCTCCCCATGGATGGCAGTGGCTGTTGATTAGGATGTGCTGGTGAAAAGAAGGATTTACACACCACCTGTAATTTCATTAGGCTGACGTCCAGGAAGAGACACTGTGAAATGCGACAGGGGCCTCATCTCCCCTGGTTTCCTTGACTTCAAAACTCAAGTGGCTTAGTGGACGTCCTACAGGGCTTTCACAGCATCCCACCACCAAGCCAGACGTTCCCAAACAGTGTCCTTCGCCAGATGCCACCTGGGATCCCTCGCGTGTCCTCTCATCCTCTGGAAGGCCTCCAAAAAGAAGTCTTGTTCTGCGAAGTCTCCGGTGTGCCACATTTCCCAGGCGTTTGGTCCATATGCACAACGTAAACTGTAACGCTAATACACGTTCAGACGTGTCTTCAGAGCTTTATGGCTCCACCTTAGCATCCCTGAAAGCACCAAAATGGCCATAGCATTTGCTGTTTTAAAAAATCTCGTTTTACTCCCACAGTTGCCCAGAATATTATAAATAATTGTAAGCATCTTCAAGAAAAGGTGAAATTTCTCTTTTTTTTCCTATTTCCTCCATTTCTAGACTAACCTTCCTGGTGCCTGATTATTCAGAATCTTTTGCAATAAAATCATGAAACCTGTCAAGTCAAAAGGAAAGACTATTTGGGCAAAACAATGTAACAGATCCGGTTAATCTACTTTTGCTGAAATCTGGCATATATATCATCACTTTATTCATATATAGAAATAAAAAGACCTGAAGTTCTTCCCAGAATGCATATTTCTTTGACTCAGTAAATTGAGTGTTCTAAATCTGAACGTTCTTAGGGTAAATTATGGTCAAGTAATCTTAATCTGATTGGAGCCAAAGTTTCAAAATTGGTGAGGGGGCATGCACAGATGTCTTCCAGCAAATTTTTACACTCCTGAAACCTGTGTATTGAAAGTGAGACAAGCCAGAAGCAAGGACTCAATGGTAAAGGGTGTTAAACAGATGACAGTGGAATTCTCTGATCAGCCTCATTACCTGAGCAGATTTAGCGAACTCTCAATTTACAATGTGAACAGGCCAGCTGGCAAAAGCAAGCTAGTTGTTTCTAAATTTCTCTCCATTCAGGTAGTGACTTTCAGCAATGTGCAGAAGAAGAACCCTCTGAAAAAGAAATGCCCCACAGCAAGCATTCATGAAGAACCGTAACTGTATCTGGAGCTTTCACCACCAAGAATTGCATGGAAGAGGGTGCTGGGAAGAAAATTGAATTATAAATACATTGGCTTGCTCAAATAAGCAAGAAGGTAAATCCGTCTGTGATTACAAATGACAATATAAGCAAAGCCACAAGCAGGGTTTTTGGGCAGTCTTTGCTCATGAACCCCCCACTCGCAGCCAGGGTGATGAAGTTGGGCTGCAGCTGCTAACATGGTAAATAAACTACGACTGTGTAATGTCCAGCCTATTCAGCTCCACGAAATGATCTAAGCTGAAATTGAGAGAGGATTCAGAGTAATGCATGATTGTTTACACAGTTTCAATCAAACACAAGGTTGGCCTGGACAGAAATGCTTATACATTCTGAATAGGAGCATGATTAATCCAGCCGATATGGAGAAGAAGAAAATTGATTTTTAGTATTACAACTTGTTTTGGATGCCATGGTCATATGCAGCGATGGTGAGACATAAGTATTATTACCCAGTTCAGAAAATGTGAAATGGTGAAAAGCATGTCTTGTGTGCAAATCTTGGGAGTTTCAGAGTAAGCAGCTGGATCAGGCAGGACTGTATGAGGACTGAAACACGATGCAGAGGAAGGTAAAAAGGACCAGCACCTGCATGCAGAAAATAGCTGTGAGATTACTGGGTGACCCTGAGAAACCAGTACAAACCAGAACGTCTGTTTGGCTCTATCTGCTGCTTGTTGTGTGTTTGCAAATGAACTGAAAAAACTTTCTGAACAAAAAGGTTAGACTTGGGAATTCACAGTGTAACCTAAGAAGGTGATTAATTATTTCTGGCTCTGGACCCATTGAAGTACCTGATATGTAAAAGGTGAGAGTTGGAAAACACTTGCAAGCAGTGTAAGCTTTTTAGCCTAGTGCTCATGCCCTTCACCGATTCTGCTTTTATTGAGATATGCATCCTAATCAACATCACTCAAACATTTCATGAGGTTAGAAAGATGGCTAAGCATTAAGAACCTCAAATAAAGTGATGAATGTGTGCCTTAGAGGAAAGAAGGTGTGCCTTTCACTGGAGGCAACTGGTTGCCAGTAGGAGACTGAAAACTATTTAATCCTTTGCTCTCACCCCATCATCCAGCTGTCTGGAAACACATGCTTCCTATAACTGTCAGTATGAAGGCAAATTATTTGTCATTTGTCATGACAAGTTGTAATATTTAAAGCTTATTCTGAAGAGCAGAAGTCTCATTGAGGATGGGTGACAAAAACTGCTCAGAATACTAGAAGAAAGGTCATGTCTCGTGGCTGATGTTTCAGCGAGTGTGGTATGTGTTAAAGAATGATTTTTGCATTTCTAACATTTGTGGACAGATGTTTTAGCAGCAGAAACAACAGAGAAATAACATCAGAGTGAGCAGCACAGGATTTAGTCTTCTCTTGAGAATTTTTTTGAACAGAGAAGAATCTACTGCAGGGAACTTCTTTCAAACAAACACAGCACAATGGTCTTTCTTCTTCCTCCTAAGTTAATATATTTAAAAGTTATTTTTAAATGTAACTTTTATCAAACTATGTCTTTTTAAAAATATTTGAGGAAAAAGTCTGCACACAGAATATGGTTGCTTTTTTTTTTCCCCAAAAATTAATAAGCTATTCAATGTGTGTAACAGCACAAATCTATGCATTTTATGAAAAAAGTTCTGAATAAAATGCTACATTCTAGATTCCTGTTATAAATCTTGCATAAGATAAATTCACATTTGCCATCTAACTCTTGATTAAACTAATGGTGGCATGAAGTTACAAGCAATATAAGATAAATGGTCATGTCTACGGAGAAAAAAGTTGGTAAAATCTAGCAATATTTCAACTGATTTACACTAGAAGTAGAAAAGCCAGTGGTTTTGTCTGGCTTCTTTAGAAGGTTATTTTATGAAAAAAAAAGCAAAAGGCTTTCATAGGTTTCACCATTTTGAATTATTAAATGGGTTCTCAAAATTGCAGATTGTTTCACATTCCCCAAAGCACATATCTTTAAAGAGGAAATAGATAATTCAACAACTATTTGATAGGACAGCATTTTCTGTGAAATTATGATTTTACAAAGCTTAGAAGGTAAACAAGCACTGAAAAGAAAGCATCAAGTAAAACTCAAATCTAGCACAGGTTTAGCTTTAATTCCAAAGCATATGTTAGATATGGTTGCCAAGGCAGCTACAGTTCATCCCAGTTGTTATTCTCCAGGTTAAAGAAGAGAAATATTTCTTTTCTTGCTAGCTTGGGTCCTTAGTTAAGACTGGCTTTATTAGTATTTATTTACCCAACTTCACTCTGACCCTGTGTTACAGAACAAACTCTTAAGTTGAAGTTTTCTGCTTCCACACCGAACTCAAAACCTTTCACAATGCTTTTTCCATCTATTCCCTGAGAGCATCTTCAGAACCATGGCAACATGCAGTTAAGATTCGCTTACTGGAATTGCTGCTTACAATATCCATGGTATTCTAGACGTCCATCTACTACAGTGTACCTAATCTGTGCCACCAAGTGTAACTCGGTAGCTGTGGTTTGGTTTTTTTTTCACATCAGCAGCCATGTGCTCAGTTCAAGAGAGAAACTAGTCTGTTCCCTTGTCTAGGATGTATAAGAACTTGGCATATGTTTTTACAGCTCTGAGGCAAGGTTAATGGAGTCTCTGCAGGAGCCTGAATGTTAATATGATTTTTATGATCATAGCTGTATTAATATCCTTATTTTTAACTTGCACACAACAAATTAATTAAACACTGCACTACTGAGTTTCTGTTCTTGTTACTGTGATAAAAGATGGCATAATGACTTTTGTTGTAGGCTCTTTATAATTACCGCATTTTCTTATCTATACAGCTACACATCTTTAGAACACGTACGATCAGACTTTTACCGGGTCACCTTAATGGTGTGATGTAAAGTTATGTTTGGATTAAAGCACCTTTGCGCTCCCATTTAAGGACTGTTAAATTACCAAGAGAAAGAGGAAAAAAATAATCTGAATCTGAATCATAGACCTGAATCTGAATTATAGACCTTTTGTTAGTCCAAACTAGGAAAGAACAGATATGCCTGAAATATGCTCTTTACTAAAATATTATATATAAAATCATTGTATTTCCAATGACTTGTACATAGGATAGCCTTCTTTAGAAAGTAAAAGAATTTCCATGGACAGCTGGTCAACTGCATACTGCTTTTAAGGATTTTATTTTTTTTTTCTAATGAACGTTATTACTTTAAAGTTATTATGTCCATTAAAACATGCTAACCTATCCCTAAAGTAAATAATTTTAAGACCTCCATTAATCTTTTTACTTCTAGCACTGTAGATGGCTTTTATTATGACAGAAGTAAATTGATGTTCAAAGAACCATGTGTTCTGACCTAACTAGACCTGATCAATGGGAGAAAGAAAATCAGTTGTTTGAATTACAGCAATTTGAGGTTCCTAAATAAAATTCTCTATTGGCACAGTTCAAAAACCAGCAGTCACAAATTAGGCTAGGCTGGCCACCTGTTAGAAAGAAGTAGCATTCATTGACACAGACTAAAACAAAAAAGATTTGGTTGAAAATAGACATTGTGTCTAGCTGGAGAATTCTCTCTTAGCAAGTTCAAGTTTTGGAAATAGAGTTAAATTTAAAAATCTGAATTTGTTTATGACTTCAAAACATCATATCCATATCAGAAGCTGGTCCCAAAAGGTGTTATTTTATCTCTTCCATCACTTGCAGCCACCCTAAGTGAAGAAATGTATAATGGCACTAACATTCACATGAGACTTACATGAATTGCCACATTCCTGTCATTACTTTCACAAGCTTAACAAGAGAAAGGCAGTTTTTATTCTGAAATAAAATTCCCAAGAAGTATCTAGTCACCTAAATACAAAATAGGTGCTGCTAGAATCCATAGAAAACAGACTCTCCCTAAAAACACTTAGTTACCTGGTTAATTTTTACAGGCATATCTCCCTCTGTGCAAGCGTAGAGCTGCCAAACTCTTGATTCAACATGCAATAAGTCAAAACTGGAATTCTGCAACTGGAAAGCTCACTTAATCTTGAAGGCTTAAACTAAGTAGTGCCTGGGAGACCTGCCACCCAAGGCAGCTAGCTACTTTGCTCCTCTCAAAAATTGATCCTGTGGAGTTACAAGAGAAAGCCAAATACTTTAGCTCTGTGTACAAAGTGTTTATCGCAAAGAATTTTGACACTAGATGAGATTACCCAGGTCACGAATGAATTCTGATTACTGTAACAGAACTGTGACATTTCTGCCAGCTATATAGCGAACAGTGTTACTAAATAACATATTCATTACTCATTAACTGATTCTAAAGCACATTCATCAACTCAGTCTAATACACAAAATGAGTCATAACAATTAGAAATTAACTGCAATGCAATGAACGCTATCTCTGAATCAATGCTTTATTGTCTATGCTGGATTTCCTCTCTTCTTTGCACTCATCATCAAAACAAAAACACTTCTCCATCTCTATTCATCGATTCTAGATCAGCACTGCAGACTGCAACCATTTGCAAAGCAGTCGCTTCACAGATATAGGCAGCAGGAGGAATAACACCCTCCTTAATACAGCTTGCTATTAGTAAATCTCAGTGCAGGCAGCACCACATGGACTTCTTAAAAATTGGGCAGCCCCATTATCATCACTGGGAATTCTGGACAGTGATTAATGCAGAATACAGTTTCCATAAAGAATAAAATTAATAATGTGACTGAGTATTTATTGAGAAAATTACCAATTTTCTGAAGTTCTATAGTTGAAGTAGGAAGACATTTTATAGTGGAGGAGTATTTTGCTTTGGCTCAAATGGGGTTTGAAAGCAAATATTTTCCCATGACATTCTAAAAGAATCTTGTACTTGAGTGCAAGTTGGCAGCATGAAGGGCAAATAAATAGAAAGCCAGGGCACAGAAAACTCCAGCTGGACATACATAGACATCTCTTTTCCCAGTCTGACTCTAGACACAAATGGCAAAGCAGTCCCTTTACTGCTAACACCCAGAAGCACATTGTCACTGCTGGGTATGACAGAATGGAAAACCACTTCTAGTGCTGACATCATCTTTGTCAGAATCCTTCCTCCACACGTGGTCAGTGCCTCCCAGTGCACTGCACAAAGTAGAGGCAATTTTTGGAAAGTAAAGGAGTATCAGTATTCTGATCAGTACCAGTATTTCCTGGTAGGTTTGCAAGGGGATGCAAGGCTTTGGTTATATTCCAGCACACACAGATGAAGCATCTTCTCTGGCTCACATGGCAGAAAAGGAAGTTGCTACACAGCCCCATCCAAACCCATACATCAGCTCTCACAGCTCCTACTAAACCTCAAGATAAATGCATAAATCACATAGATTTTATTTCAGGAAAGAGCAAGATTACAAATAGGCAGTGATCTAACATTGCTTCCCACACTGGAAACCTAAACTCATGAGCTGAGAGCTAATTTTAGCATCATAAATTCTTTAGAGATCTGCATCATTTTTTTTTCTTTGTGGAAAAAGGTACTTGAAATAAGATGAGTTTAAGTAGGCTTTTTTAACTTTACTGTAAAAGGAGTAAAACTGGGGCAAAAGCCACAAAACTTAAACTCCTGTTGGAGCTAGATAATACAGAAACTCATTATTGCCCTCTTAGATCACACTTAGATCAAATAAATATATACCTACTGAACTACCAGAAAAAGATGTTCTTCCTTTTCTTCTTTCATTCTGGTAACAATCAATCAAATCAAATTTCCAAATTGGTTTATTTTTATCAAGAATGAAAAATTCAATTCAAGCCAGAACCTATCCGGGCTTCTACAAGAGAAGTGATGGATGATAACACTACGTGAAACCCTTGATAATCAATATTTCTGGCTCATATTTCAGAAATCTTAAGAAAGGAAACTGGTAACATGCTTCTTTATTGCAACACCTGTACACTTAGCTCTCTCTTAACTGAACGGGTGACTACTGCTCACAGGGAAGAAAATTATGTCTTCTTCTAACAGATTCAAGAAATTTGGCTGAGTTGCTCTTCACTCAGACGTAGCTCTGTGTCCTCCATTACAGAAATATTTGAGATATGAAAAAAGCATTTTGCCAGCTTTAGAGGTGGATAACATAAATGCAGACAACTCAAAACTGAAATATTGTCTAAAGTGTCCTGGGCATGGAACTCCTTAAATATTTTCTGCAGTTTTAGTACTGTTAAATAATTTTAAAAGTATAAGCAATCTCTGTCTCGGGATCTCACACTGCTCCAAACACATTTGAAGATAAACTTGCATTTCAAGCTACTGTTTTTTCCTTCATTGTTCATTTTGGTGAGATTCATCCTACCCAACTTTAGCTGTTCAGATCAGACACATAACAAAAGCCTGTCACTAAGATTTCCTTTTTACTCAGTAGAGTTAAGCAATTTCAGAGAGCAGTTTCTCTTATACAAAATGTGTACAGTTCAGTTTAAATGAATCCATGTTGCTCTGTTGCTGAGTAAACTAAGGATTGCTAAATATTAAATATTTAATCATATAAATCCAGTAGGCATGATACTATCATCCCTAAAATGTTTCCAACAGACATGAAGACCTTTAAAGTACAACACAGAAATGAAACCTGGTCTCTTATTCTCTGTCAGAATCCAAAATCGTGTCCAGAAGATGCAACAGTATTTACAACTCATCTCAAGGTGTATGTGAACCCACTGAAAAGCACCTGAAGTCTACACCTGGTAACAGAATTATGTATCAAGAAATCAGAAGCCTAAAATTTTCCATAAAATCCCTTCTCAATAGATGTATTCTATGTCCTCATAAAACAGGATATATTGATCTTTTAAATCAAAACTTATTACCTATAAATCTCACAAACAATTTTATGGGTTATGGCACTGATATCTTTAAATAGGCTTCTTTTTCATTAAGCTAACATTGCAACATTCTAATCCAGGATAGATACTCCTGGATGATTCCCAGGCTGGCTCTTCAGAGTTGTATAGATTAAGTAACAGTAACGAAAGGCCATATTTTAAAGAATAATTTTGTTTCTAAAAAACACTGATAATTTCGTGTTCCATAAACTTCCCCTCCCTTTCCACAAGTAATTAACTTCTCAGTATACCCTTGGGAGAACTGCAGAGGAACAAACAATGCTGGGGAAAAAAAATATTTTTGATTCAGAGGGTTGATGATATTTCAGCCCTTCTCTAGATGCTGTTCTTTTGTTGCTGTCACTTACTATCTCTTACTTTCTTGAGTTAGAGAGTACACACAGTTCAACTGTGAATATGCATCAGATTTTTCAGTGATCCTTGCCCATGTCAAGCCTTTGAAAAGACTAAATGAAAACTATACTATCTATCCATGTTTTTCAGTTCCCTAAGATATTTTATCAAAAGTTAATTGTATTTTTTCATATTAAAAAAGTATTTTTTCATATTAAAAAAAAAAAAGTTTTGTGATTGATACCTTTCAAATCACACAAGATTTTAGAGAAGGAATCTCTAAAACTGGTTTCCAGTTTCTGTTCTTTACATGTTCCTCTCCTTTCTGCCATTTTTTTCTCTCCTTTCAGTCATTCTTGACAACTAATGAAAGCAGTAGGCTTTCAGGTATCTTTGAAGATAAAAGATATTCAGCCACATGTCATTTTCTTTAAATGTGTCTTCCCAAGTCCGGTGAGCCATAAATAGAATAATGCATTCATGATATTTCTTCTAGGTCTCCACAGCTGGTGTGGGAGACAAGACTGCCAGATGGCTGCCCTATAAATTTAATGCTAACTATGAGTGACCCAAACTAAGGTATTTAATGCTTTTAAACCAGGAATAGTTGCAAAAGTTCAATACAAAACTCAATTAAAAATAGACTGAAAAAAGCCCCACCACATAAAGCTATTTCAAGTACAATACAGAAGAATGCCGATATGCTCACATGTCTTCTCAGATATTTTTCCTCCCTGTGATGACATTTTATAGAAGTTAATGGTGTTGTGAAAGACTGATATACTAAATGGAAGAGTGGACTTGTAAAAAAAATTATATCTGTCAAGTAAAGAAACTACTGTCAGACATGAAAGATACTAGTCTGGCTTAACTTCAATGTGGTCATGAAATGAAAAAGGACATTACGTTTGTGAAACACTGCAAACCTTACAACAGTGAGACCTGATAATCTCCTCTGTATTACTAATAAGGAACACCAAAGCTTAGGGGATCTACCTGTTTTAGAGAGGTAGATTTTAGCATTTACTTCAAAGTAGCTTTTGTTTACACTTCAAAGTTTTGAAGCAAAACCAAAGGCTGAGGAACGAAGGTGCTTCTTTTACTCCTTTTTCCACACATGAAGAGAGTCGAGAACAAAAGTTTCCATGTCATATATCAGATAATGAGAATGTAAAGGTGGTTAGCAATTCATTTCTGTTCAAAGCACTCCACAGCAATGGATCCGGGACTTCTGAGAGAACTCAGACAGGTCTTTCCACAAAAAAAAAGAATAATTATTAGGAACAAGGGCCTAAAGGTAATGGAGAGAGCCTCACATCATGTACTATCAGGTACTGCTTAAATATTTCTCCATCACTCACTATAGTGAGATCTTTCAGTTTCGAGGTAGTCTACTTATCATATTTTATTTAACCTTGCTGTTTACGATTACCATTAACTTTTCAGAAATGTATTGAGTTGATACAAACCTCCACAGTAAAAAAATTAAATATAAAAAGGAAAGATCATTAAAATGGCAACATAAGACATTTTTGTTAAGTATGTGATCTGCTTCTCTAAAGAGCACAAATCAATCATCATTTATATTTTTGAGCAAGGCCAGAGGAATTGTTTGTGTAAGACCAATTGAAATAAACCTGTTAAAGTGAATGTACTTCTGGTCTGTATGGAAATGTGAATTATCCAATTAGCTATAAATTTCTGCAGAAATGCAAATGCAAATTTTTTTTCAAAACCAAAGAAGCCTATCAGGTGAGGAGAGAATTTGATCTTTTCCTTGATTCCCACCCCACCCCCTCAATTACAATACGTAGGGAGGGAAGCTTGTATGGAAGAGATTTCCTGGGTATGAGAGTTTGTTATTTTTAGCTACTACTTCTTACCAGTACTCTTGTTTCCAAGCTTTATCTTCTAAACAACATAAATTCTTCCTATTTTCTAAAAGCTCTCCATCTCACAAGAAAAAGAAACAAACAAGCAACAACTCCCTTTTCCCCCCTTAATGAGGTTATTGGTTAGAATTAGGTTTCCAATACCAATTTACTCACTTCTTTACTCACTAATTTCATTGGGAAAGAGCTTTTTGAAAGTTAAAGTATGACATTTACCTCAAGTTGTCTTAAACCAGAATCTTCAAAGGCTGTCTTAGAACCATAGTAAATGTGTAGGAAAACTCTTACTTTTGTCCAAAGTTCATTTAACAGTCCAAAGAATATATATTTCAGTATTTTCCAATAAGAAACTGTCAGATAATTTCTGATACTTCTATTCCTTATCCTAACGCCACTTCCTCTGAATCCATGAGAATGCTAAACATGAAAACTGGTATGACTGAAGATGGAAGATATGGATTACAATATGATTGAGCCAAGTAGAATGCTCCTGATAGGGATGGTCTCATATCTCTAATTTCAACCTACCACATGACGGGCTCCTTCCTACCTTACACTGGTGCCTAGCATTCCGCTCAATCCATTAAACAAAGACAAAAGAATCACTGAGGGGTTTTTTGCCAGTGTAGAGAATTACACAAGTTTGTTAGATGCATCACTGTGCTGGTGCAAGGCATCATGGCAAAGTGTTTAGATGGGAACTGAGAGCAGAGAAGGACCAGGACCACTTTTTCCAGTCTATGCGTAGAGTTATATCAGCTGAACTATTCTATGAAACTATATGCTAAAGTCTCACCTACCTGCTGATACATTTTAATGCACAATAAAATTAAGCATACTAGCTATTCTTCACTGATTTCTCACTCTTCTTATAAACCAAATGTTTGATACTCTTTTTTTTTTCCAATAGAATAAGTTCCCTTGCCTAAAGGCACTGTGGGGTTACGCCTATGAAGGTATTTTTCAGACAGATAAGATCTGTAGAGTGCCCACACCGAACCAGCAGGAGGGTTTGTAGTAGCACACAGTGCCACGCTGAGCACAACCTAATTGCCCTTGCTGACAAGCTGCGGAGAGAAGACTGCACTCTACTCGTCACATGGGGATGCGATGCTGCTAGTGCTGAATGTGGACAGAATGTACTAATACCCCTGCTCTCCCGTGATCAAACCAAACAGTCTTACCCACCTGGTTAGTACAGACTAGTGAATGCTCTAAATTCACACCATGATTTACCATACCTTAATTTCTCTGGGAGGTTGACCCCCAAATACAATCAATCTCTACTTCTTTTGTGTTCTACTTTGTGGTGGTCTAGGGAGATTGATAGGGTTCAAATAATTAAAGTCTGAAATTTGCCCCATGTAAGAGGAAGCCAAGTGTAAAGGAGACAAACATATGCTTACTCAGTACTTCGGGCTTTGGTTTAGAATCACATTACTTAAAAAGCAATTTACATATAAGAATAAAAGAACTCAATTACAGTAGAAGGAGCAACAAGCAGAGGAATGAAAGAATGATCAAGATTAAGGCAAAATGGATGAAAGGGAGGTTTACTTTATTCAACACATGCACTTTGTTTTCCTGCATTTAATTTTGCATGATAAAATTGGACATTTAAAATGCAATTTCATTATTTATCTTACACATTAATTTTACTACAAAATAAGGAAATGAGAACATAAGCTTTCTTGTTTCCTGCCTCATTCAGGAAATGATGAGCCAGTAAAATCATTGTGGAAATGTTTGTCATTCCAATTAAAGATAAATCTATTAGTATGACTATTCAATTAACAAACCCTTTGTATTAGCACTGTGATTCTGTGCACCTTGTGCTGTTCATCCAGTTGAGGTAAGAGGCCAACGTCTCAAACTGTTATTGATTTTTGTCTACTAAAAGGTAAATTATGTACTTACAAGAAAATAATTTAAGTACGATGAGTTGAAAAGAATTGGCTGCTAACTTTTAGAAATAAAGCCCACCATGAATCAATCACTTATTTTTCACTGCTGTAGTGTAACTTGAATATCAAAATCTGAATACTTATAGATCCTACTTATTAAATTCCTCCAAGAGAACTAAAGACACAACTCCTCCCAGGAGTCCATCTGTCCATTTGGGTTATTTCTTGTGCAATTATAACTGAGCTAAACTGCTTCTTTTAGACCATAGTTTAGAGTAGGTTAGTGAATTTGGTTTTGTAATCACTATATAAGTCTTAAATAATAAAACTTTTGTGGAAACATTATTTTCTTCCCCATTTTGGCGGAGAATTTGAAAGGGTTTCATAACAGGGAATTAGCAGTAATTGGGTAAATCAAGCAAGGCACCAGGTGTTGCTAGTTCACCAATACTTTGCTGTAGACCAATCCTGTATTTTCACTTTATTCCTGCCTTATCCCTTGGACTTCCTTTCCCCTACCCACAATAAAAGAATGCCAGGAGATAATCTTGATCTGCAAGAAATACAAGGCTCCGCTTTCTCCTTGCTAACTGAAAGTCCACACAGAAAATACCAAACAATATTTATTTCTTTTAGAAGGTCTTTGGCTTTGGGCTGCTGATTTCTTATTTTATTTGGGGCGGGGGGAGCATTCTGCTTTCTCTAAGGATCAATCCACAAATTTTTTTAAACTAGAATGTTACAGTCTTCACCATGGATAGCAGAAATTTGAGAGATTTAACTACCTTATATCTTGAATTTATTTCAGCCTTTACAATAATGCAGTCCAAAAAATTAATCCCTGAATCCGATGTGCTTATTGCATAAGACTGAAAACCTTGGTAGCATTGTATCACATTCTTTGTGTGCAGGTCCTTCCTTCCTGGCCCTATGCTCACAGAAGGTTATCTGAGAGCTTCTTCCCAAATTTCCCTCAAAATTGTTTCCAACAAATCCACATTGTCTTCAGTTGTATCACCTGACTTCGCAGTTCCACTCTGAACTTGGCTCTGAAATTAACTCCAGCATAAGCTTGATGTAATTTACTAAAACATAAGGATTTTGCCTTTCTGGGTTTATAGAAAACATAGACCCAATCCCAAAACAGTGAGATTACATCCAGTGTGTCTGAGGGCTCATTCAGTCTCAAAGCACCTCTATTTCTAATCAGCTGATTGAGATGAGATGTAAGAAGCACAAACAATTGAAGTAGTTGCGGTGGAGGAAAAGAGAAACACGAAATATTCACCTATTTTCTTAATGGCCTCAGAAAATCTGAGAGAAGCTTTTCCTCTGCTATGAAATCTTTCTTCTGGTAGTATCAGGGCACTGCTAACAGTAGGAGGTAGCAGGACAGAACAACATTTCCCTGATTTACCGAGGCAATGGGAAGATATTCTCCAGCGACAGGCTTGTCTCTTCATCATTCTATACACAAGTAAGCATTGTAGCCTGTCTTGATGCCTCTGCTGCGTGTGTGTGTGTTTGCTGTGAGGTAATATACTTACTGCTCTATATCCACTTTATTTCCCCCGTTCAAAGATCCGAGAGGTGTTACGTCAAAAGTGTGTCTTTTATTGCCCATAAACGACACGTTAGTGTTAGTACAGCTGCTTTCATTGGATCTGTCTTTACAACTACAAACAAAAGACTTGATTTAGCACATACTAGACTGCCGAGCTGTGGAAGCTCCACATGTGCTGGCAGCTTGCTTCCCTTGGATTATGGTCCCAAGGCTCTAAAAACCTTTAAGCATAAATAAAGTTAAAAGATGCTCAGAAAATACAGATTTGCAGACAGCATTTTGAAAAGAGTTTTCTGAAAACAACAAAGGAATGTGAACACTCTGGAACCAGGATCTCAGAGCACTTTGGCAAAAGGAAAACAGTTTCCTCTTACAGATATGGAAATCCTGATATAGAAACAGTAAAATTAATTTACTTGCCTGTAGTAATAATATTTTATATTTCTACAGCTTTCAGTCAAAGACCCCTGAGAGTCTAATAAACAATGAAGAATCTAGCAAGAAAACACTAATGAGAACTCTGTTTCTCACAAACAATAAAACAGAGATTAAGTGATATTTTAAAAAGTAGAAAATTTCTTAGGAAGTCTCCTGCTTCTAAGAGCTGGCTGGCTGACCGAGGTTTTCACTTCTACTTGGTCATAGAGAATTATGAGAGAATGAATATGAAATCTCCATTCTTTGAAGAAAACAATGAGTTAAATCGAGTTAAAAAGACCCCAACCAAGTACATTTCAGGTAACTCAGATTTGGATTTCTGATACATGTGGCTTTTTAGGTGCATTAATTAAGTAATGTAGCATAGCCTGCATCATGTACTGTTGTCATTCTCTCCATGGTTTTTTCCTCAAATTAAATGCAGTTCTATGAACTAGTGAAATGCTTGACCAATTAAGCGATTTCAAATATAAAATTTGAAGGAGGTAATACAATAACAAGTGAAGTCTTTTTAATTCAATTCTGCAATGAATAAACTTTATTAAATCTTCATACTAATCAATATAGCATGTAAATGCAGCCAGTGAGGATCATTAAAACAGGCAAAGATGGTTTATTGGATTCATCCTTATAGCTGTTCACTTGAAAAATCAAGTGTAAGGTCAATATGTAAATTCCTTATGATAATTAAACCCCAAATTGTGTACTCAATAATGCAAACTTCATCTGCTCATATCAATATTGTATTAGGATACATCATAATTCACTTCCACAACATGATGTCAAATGCCTGTAGTTATATATGTAAAATTGGAAAAATAATAACAATTTATAGTCATGCATTGATTCCTAAAATATCAGTGCCTTGAACCAAGACAGAAAGTTTTAGTTAAAGCTTTAGCTAAGCATATTCATCCTTCTTTTTAGACAGAGTCTTCCTACACATGAGCAACATCTCTGAGCATTCTCTGACAAGAATGTGTTAACGTATTCCTCTCGAGAAGAAGATACTACCAGCTCTATCTTGTGCTTATAAGCTTGCAAAGACTTATTCAGACTGGGTGCAGAAAAAATCCTCTCTCTCCATCAGTGACAAGACAGAGGATTTGAAACACAAAGAGAAAATAGTGGAACAGTACTAATAACTAAAGAATGTATAGTATTAAAATAACTTTTCCTTTCTGTGCTCTATATCTTGAAATGCTGAAGTTGACAAGCTTTCCTTTTGGCAAAGCCTTTATGAAAAGAATGAGAGAACCTATGATTAATGGTTGTAGCAACAAAAAATAAATGAGGACAATACTATACTGTGAAAGCAAGCTTGAACAGTTAGTAAAAAGCTGCCAAATATGCTGAATAGCTTTGAAAACTGCCTTTGATAAAACGAATCACTGTGCTCCTTATGATAATGTTAGAAATTAGTGTTTTATTTTAAAATTTAAAATATATAATTCAATAATTGCACTAATTTACCTAAATCCATAGGAACTGCATCTACTCTTTCTAGTTTCTTTGGCATTGTATATTTTTGGTGATCTGTGGTATAATGTAGTCCTATGACAACTAATAGCATTCTTCTGCTCCTTTGCTCTTCCTCACCTTAAAAGTGATGGAAGAATAGGATTTGAAAATGAGGATTTCAGAAGCCACATTTTAAGGGGGATTCAGAATCCTGGCCGTGGCTTTCTATTTTACTTATGGATCCTTCATTATGGTTTTATTTTGGGTAGAAAAAGTGTTATTTAAATGTTTTGTGCACTTTAAAATATACCGTCCCTAAGATCCACATCAATATGTATTTGAATATGTTATTTCATTAACTTTTTAACTTTTAATTTCCCTTTCCTATGTGTTTTGTGCTTTTTCCATTTCCTCCCAAGTGTCATAACTGGAGTAAGTATTCGAAGAAAGATAAACTCTGAAAGCCTAGTTTGTGAATAAAATATTTTTGTTCCTCTAACTCTTTGCAAGATTCCTGCGTGTCCATGGAGTTTCTTTGCTTTTTGGTTGTTGAATCCTAGACTTCTTGGAATTAAAAAGAAAGACCATAGTTGTCTGTAATTCTCAGAGTTTCACAGACCTAGTTTGTGTCCACTCAAATGCGTTTTCAGTTTTTCTCCAGGCCCACATCTCAATTGCTGACTCACAATACTCATGTTTAAAAGATGCTCTCTCTTAACAAAAAATGACAAATCAGTATATGTGCATGAGGCAAGTTTTATTTTGGCAGATGTGGGAAGATCACGGGTGGGAAATCTGAAATAAGATCAGGAAAAAAACAGATAAAACATAAAAAGGGGCCATCTCGTTGAGACAAAAGTACTTTCTTCAGGTAGATGGAGACAAAAGCTTCAGGAAACCTTAGATTTTTTTTAAAAAAGCCAGATATTGACTAACTGTGGAGCCCCTGGCTGGTGGGCAGACAGTGGCACTATCAGTCACACTCCTCTTTGAGCCGTTCTGACTTTGGTCACTGCTGTGCAGCCACCAGTGCAATCCAAAACTGGAACATTTCCTTCAAGCCACAGTTTCTGCTCTTATTAAAAGGTCTTATTCGTACCTCTTCTAAAATGGCACTGAATATCCACTATCTTAGTCTATATTAATAAGATGCTTAACTGATATCAAATTTAAAATTCAATTTGCTAGACAATTGCACGATTTTGTTTCTATTCAGAGACGTCAATGTATGCACTGCGCATAGTAGGTCACTGCGCACTGAATGCTGCGATTAACTGCCTTCGTTTTAAGTAAGGAATTCACATGCAAACTTCGCATGCACGAGCCTAAAATTGGCCCCTTTTCAATCTGATATTAGATACTCATTCACTGCTGGAGTGTAATTTTTTTATTTTATATGTAAATAACTTGCTGTTCTTTCCTCACTAGAGAACGTTGAGTTATTCATGCTAATGTATTCTTTCATCATTTTTTTTTTTTCTTAGTGGCAACCTGTTCCAAACATGGAACATCTCACAGCAAGCAGAGAGACTAACATCTTTTTCACACAGCATGACACTAGAGTACTTGGCTAAAGGCCCTAAAACAGTAAAAGGAAACAAACAAACAAACAAAAAATTTTGCTTATGATCCTTGTGTTTACTTGTTATGCTCAATTTGCTCTCTCATGCTTGTAGCACACAATGGAGATTTTGATGGCTTGGTGTTTTATCTTTGTAAGGAAAGAGAGCCTTTTCTCAGCTTTATCCGTTTTCCATGATTTCTACAGGAAAAAAGGATGAAGCTATGGCTGCGGGAGAGAAGCTATCTTCCAAGATGCCAGGCAATGCCTCATGGTCTGTGTGCTGTGGAACATTTATTGAAGGAATTTTTTTTGAAGGAATTTATTTTTATTTTATCATTTATTGAACTATTGTTTTCCATAACACCCCTATAATTCTTCATCTCCTGCTACATGAAATTATGCTACTAATCAATTATTTCCACACTATCCCCCCTCCACCATAAGGTAAAAAATTTTTCTAATTTCTGTTGTTAGATAGCGTGTAACCATCTTCCATTTAGTGAAAAAACTAAAGCACATTTTCAAAAGCAGTATACAAATGATTGCATTCATTGTCACTAAAGAATTCCTGGTTTTGCTGACATATGGCAGCTTAAATGTAAAGAAAAACCCAATATTTTTAATTGGAAAATTTAATCAATATTATGATGGCTAATTTATAAACTATGAGATAAGATGTCTCTCCTCTTTACCTTAAATATGCAGACACATGGTCCAAGGAAATCCCTGCATGGTTCTCTTGGGAATCCCTACCTCATTATTTCATCACCACAGATGAAGCAAGGACCTTGTCTCACTTTCCTTTCTAAGAAAAGTTCTGAGGGAAGCTTTCAAAATTATAACACCAAACTGTTATAAAGAGCTGAACCTCTTTCCAACACATTGCATCTGCCTATTCCACTCAGGGGCTATGACCTACCACAAAAAAGCTAATTCCTGCATGGTAAGTGAAGTACATTTATGATTGTATATTTTTTATCGTGAAGAAAAAGTATATGCATTTTAAAATATTGTAAATATCAAAAATCAGCTAAACTGAACATAGAAACCTCTTTAACAATATATGAAAAAACTCCTTTCCACCTCTTCATACATAGCGACCGGCGTATCAACCAAAGAATTTTTAAAGTTGGGAGTTTTTGCAGGTAATCACACAACGTAAAAGATTTTCTCCATCTCACAGAAAAACCACAACAGCAGTATTTAAATTAAAGGAAACACTGAGATAAACATTATCATCAAGTCCTTTATTTCAACCAGGCAACTCAGGAGATTAAATCTGCATTTCCATACCCCTCAAGTGAATTCCCTAGCCTACCTGTTGCTAGCTATTTCAGTTGAAAGACAAATCAAAGTTAAATAAGTTGCCATGGACAGTTTTACATTAAAAAAAAAATCCTACCTGACATTGATAATACATCTGCTCTACTACAAATGAGGAGTTCTTAACCAGATTTCCCATGCTCATACGGTTTGTATCAAAATCATTAGCTCAGCCATATATTCTGCAATGGCATAGGAGAAAAACAGTCCTGCGCTACTTGATGCATACAGTAAGCATGGTGGAGAAACAATTTCTATACTAAAGTACAGCCTTTAAGTGTAGGAGTTACACTAGGTGTATGTGCCTAATAGTATGGTTTAGCAAATCTATAGCACATCGTAACACATTTCTTCTGTCATCCCCCTCTTTCTCTTCCCTTCCCCCATTATTCCTCAGTTCTCACCTCCTCACCTGATGCACCCCGCAATGTTCTCACTCTTCTGTCTGTGAGCCCTATGAATATAAAAGGTTTTCCTTGCCCAAACAGCAAATAACACAGCTCAGTTCCAGGGGCAAGGAAAGGGTGATGATTGAGAAAATCCTAATGTCATTCTGTTATTGTGGAAAATGAGAGATAAAATTCACTTTCCACAAAATAACACAGTGGAAGCCACAGAAAGTGCTGAAAGTTGCTTTAAAAATCCATGGGAAAAATAAAAGAAATTCAACTCTCACTGCACTATTTTGAGAGTTATGATCAGCTGAAAGTTCCGCCGAAAGGTAAACGCAGGTAACTCATGCATACTTTAGGGACATTTCTGTGGGCAGTATTTAGGAGGCTATCTTTTGAGTAATGGAAACTTTAATACCTATAGGTATATTTCAAAGAACCCTTATAAATAAGAGTTATTCGGGATCAATGGGATTACTGTGCCCCCTGTTTTTCATTATTTTAATAATCAAATTAACCGGAGCTTTGTTGTTCTGTAATTCAATACTCAAAATCTGCTAAAGCTTCTTGTTATTTAAATCTACATTTATAGTTTTTAAATAAAAATTTAGCTATGGGACTTCAGCATTCAAATGTAATTTAAAAATTACAAGTTTAAGGAACATTTTTTATGTGTTTTTTATTAGACTTAACTTTAGTATACTCATGAATTAGTCCTACAATATACTTTTTTCTCTAATTCATGAATTATAGAATGATCTCAATGAATTAAAATATTAGATGGATTTTTAAATAGTGTATATTAATTTGTATAAAAATTCATCATAACTTTTTATTTATGGTATTATTATACATATTTAACTTCAGAAGCCTAGAGAACTGACCTGCCTTAATAGCTAAGACAAACATGTAGCCTAATATTGGCATCTGTTATTTATTTTCTTTTCTTTGCCATTTTGTTTCTCTTTAATGATACAGGTAACACTAGATTCTGCAATAAAACCACAGAGCATAGGTGTGTGTTGGTGTGGGGGAAAGATGAGCAAATAATTTTTTTTTTTAATTCTATTTTTGCTGAAAGATAACAAAATATAAATGAGGTCTGCAGATGGAAGAGAAAATTGATAAATCAATGAAAAGAGTGGAGAGCAAAGACTTATAAGTCTTCTAATATTGAGACTATTATCAAAATTTGCCTTTGCTTATGATCAGTGTCATTATATGTGCTTCTAGTCAGTTAGCCAATGACTAGCAATTTTCTCATTAAATTCATTGAATCAAATGGAGCTAAGAATACATAGTTTTCACTTAAATGAAAGTATGAGTGCAGGAATAACCCAGGACTTCAGTAGAAGTATATTTTAGTTTCCATTAAGTGAGAAAAAACATCACTGTCAAAACCCAAAGCTCCTGGTAATGTCAGCAGATACTCTCGTGAATATAAACAGGGTGAAAACTGAGGAAAGTCTCTAAGTAATATCGGGAGGTGCAAGATTATGAGAACACTTGTCTATAAAATTTGTTTTACAAGCGGAATTGATGGTGTGTGACTGGCTCGCAGAGGAGAGGATGCTGATTTTCTACTGACTCAATTCAGAGCAGAGACACTGCAGAGTTCCTCTCCAGTACCTGAACATTTATGATCCTCTATGTGCCCCGTGACCTGGTCCAGCACAGGATGACCCAAAACCAAACTTTAATCATACAGTCAATACTCATAAGACTCGGTTGAGACAGGCAGGTAATCATCAAATGACAGTAAGAAAACATGATTTACAGTTTAACCTAATTACATGCATCAGAAATATGACGAATCAGTTATTACATTTTAGAAAGGGTTGTTTTTTTTTTCCTTTAATTTGCCAGTTAACAGCTAAAATACGTTTTTCCACCCTAAAACAAACAAGCAGACAAAATTTCTCCATGGCATACGGGTTATCTACTAATTAAGAAGTTATCTATCACAGTTATATAAAAACTCTGAAAAATCAAGGGGCCAGACTTTGACAACTGGACTTCATTGATGTTTCCAGCTACAAATTTTCTGAAGGCTGTAATTTAATTATTAGCTTGCAGTTAGAATATAAGGAAAGGGAACTGACTGTTCTCTGACCAAGAGCTGTTGCAATAGTCATTCTCTACACAGCATTTAGTGATGCTGATCAGCAGGGCTTCTATACATAATTATGTTAATTCAACATGTATAATCGAAAATAAAAAGGAGACTCTGTTTGTACAAGATGGGAGATGCAGAAAGACTGATATAAAACTGCTTTATATATACTGTATGTGTAATATATGTTTAGATGACAGATAATAAAAGTAAGCAATTGCCCTCACTCTCAAAAATTAATGTATTAAAGAGCAAAAATTTATTGTACAACCAGCAGTAGAGTTAATGTTGTCCCCTGTTTAGTCGGAAAGTTGTCTGAAATTTTTGGTGTCAATTGTACCACCAAGCTACACTAAAAGACTTTTTAAAGTGCATTTAACACTTGTAATTCCCAAACTGTTTATCTGCATTCTTAACGGATTCTAGTATCTTATTCCCAGGGAGTTTTGAGAATAAAATGGATGTGAGATCTTACAGGAATTCATCATATTTAAGTAAGTGTCAAAATGTATATGTATTGTTACTATGCCAAATAGTGGAGGTTTTAGGAGCTTCAGAAACTGTCACAAATGAAGGGAAAACGAAAAAATAAAACCCTCTCAAAAGAGCATGAAATGCCAAATTGTGTACCGAGTAGTGTTCAAAAAATCTTGAAAGTTGTTGTACTTCTGCGGATTACAAACTCATTAGTCTGACAGAATTGAAGAGGCTTTCCATAAAATCTTGTAGATCATGAGAGCGAAGGTACTTGGCTAATACTGAAGTAACATTTATTATAACTTTATTCTGAGATTTCAGGTAAAGCAAATATGTAATCTGACCTCTTCAAAACCCAGGTGCATGTACATCCATACCCACACTCACAACCTGCAATTTTCTGTGATTTTGTAGCTTAAATACTGGATAATGGATACCCAAAGTGTTCTCTTCTGTCAAGTAACTATTCGAGGAATGTATGGGTGTTCAGTTTAGTATGACAATAAATATGATTGTTTCAAGGTAAATAATTAATATCTGTAATAAATCAATATGCAATCAAAATAACAGGGGAGGCAAATGATGTGCACCTCATCTGAAATCAAAGATCTACTCTAAAAGACAGTAACGTGAAACACCTAGAAGCTATTCGTAAAGAATAATCTATCTTTCTCAGCAGGCTACTATGATACTTACACTACTTATACGGTATACTACTTATATAGTATAGTACTTATACTACTACTTTGAATACTGAGTAATGCTTTTTCTACTTTTTTAGAAAGGTGTTTATATACCATTTTTTTTTCTAACTTGGTTGTATAGCTATGATTACCTAACATGGGCTACAGTTTCTAAAACTATAGCAATGAACCCTTTATAGAGTTACATGCCAACTCTTGCCTTCTGAGTCCCTTGCTAGTAATAGATTTGATGGTGAAACACTCCAAACAAATACACTAAATCACTGCTGTCATTTATACAGGTCCAGTTTGAAAAGGATAGCAGAGGCAAAGAATGTAAATTCTGTAAATTCTCTGAAGATATACTATGGCCAGTTTCAGATGAAAAAAAGAAAAGAGATCTACCTCCACAGAGGACAAAGAAACTGAGCTCAACTGCATTTGCATTATGGGGTCACATTCATTTTTTAAAGAAAAACGTGATGACTTAAACAACTACGTTATAAAAGCTTTAAGTAACTGATCAACTGATGCAGAAATTTGCAGTATAAATACATGCATTGCTTTGATGTGTTAAATGAATCTAATCTTTTTTCTTTTTTTTTTGATAAATAATAGTTCATTAAATGTGAAATGGATTTTTTTAGGTGGGAGTTCAAACAGTATTCCATGGTTTTTGGAACCATCATTTAGCATTAGCCTAAAACATGTAATCTACATGGCCTATAATTCTTGGTGAAATAACTTTTTGTTAGTCAGCAGACTCCTTATTTAACTTTATATTTAATAAAATTTTCATTAAATCGTTGTACTTTGTAGGCTTGCCAACAAAATTAGCAAGCTTAAGATTTTGAACTGGGAAGCTAAAAATTTTCAGAACAGGATTTTTGCCTTTTACCCACATGTGAATAAAAATTTGCCATATATGAGCTCAAAACCTGCCAGTAATGCACACATAAATTATATTTCCTTCCATTGCATGCTTTTTTTGCTGTTGACAGAAACTATCTCTCAGCATTTAGCTGATCAGATCATAGTTTCCTTTTTTTCCTAAAATAGCTATGTGATATGCAATGAATCACATTTAAGCCCTCTTCTATAAATTATTCCTTCTTCCTAACACTTTAATAGGTGAAAAAGCCAAGGGAAAACTGATTTAACATAAAAAGGGGAAGGAGAGGAGAGGAGAGGCATTGATAGGCATTTCCATCGGCAGGAACTCAGTAATCAATTTGCATAACCATACAATAATAGTTTTCCTTTTCTTACAGATGTATAAAACACCAGAATATCTTGCTGAAGTTACTCAATAATCTTGTTTTACAAACTGGAACACTATCTCAGTTTCTGTTACTTTGTGCTGTGTTCTAGGTAGGCTTCAGCTGGAAAAAAAGATGGGTACTATACTGATTCTTGTATTGTTTCCTTCACAAAACTCACTAGCTCACATAACCACAAAAATCCTATATGTTGAAATCGACTTATGGACAATTACGTGCAATAAAAAGATTTAAAAAAATGACATATGAAATTTTCATGTGAAAGGAAAAAAAAAAGAAATAAAGAACTGCAAAGTGCACAGAGCTCTTGCTGCTGCAGTGTCAGCAATACTGTAGAAAAGTCAATCCCCCCCTCATTGCTTCACTGTTCTCTTTTACCTGGAGAGAAGGAAGGTAGAAAATGTTTTCCAAATAAATAAACAAACAAAACCCAAACAAAAACAAAATTTTAAAATGTGTTAAATGCATGAAAATCTTGGTTTGTTTAGGTAAGAGGGGTTTAATAGTAAACAGGAGCCCAAACTTTAAGTTCAGTGAACATTTTTTTATATCCATGCTTGGATTATGAACTGTAGAATGTACATATGGTTTATTGCTTGCTGGAGACAGGAAAAAGTGAATACTGTGAATAATTCATATGTATTCCCTATTATTTCTACACGATTCAAGAAAGCAGAGGGAACATGTTGCTATTTAGCATTCTTTGTATATATGACTGTCAGAAAAGTTTTGGTAAGCTTTATTTTATTACATGCTCTGTTAGCAACTTCCACCATTTGCATTACTGCTCCACTAAAACAAAAATGTTTGCTTCAACTAATATGAGTAATAACAAGCAGCATCTATTATATCATTACCTAGGCTGCAGTAAACTCAATAATGCTCAGAAGGCCTTAGACACCATGAAGGCAAGCAGATATTCTAAAATCACTTTCCAAATAATATATATTATGTATATCCAAGAAAAGTGACAGCTGCATATACACACAACAAAAAATATTCATGTCTGTACATTTCCATTTTGCCATCAGTGTACATAATTTAAATAGCAGCTTTTCTGGGTAAGAATAAACAAAATTGCTTGGAATCCATTTTTAAGAGTTTTTCAGAGTTGTCTGAAAGATTGAATTCATTATTTGAAAAAGATTATTGCAGAGTATATTGCACAGATCTTCCATAACTAACTCTTAAGTAAACAGAGTGTGTGATACTAAAAATGTAACTTTTACCGAAAGACACTTTAACACAGAAATTACAGCATTTACCTGTATTTGACATGGAAAAAATGTGGAATCTCAGGCCCTAAGCTGAGAGGAAGGCAATTGCACCTACAAAGTCTTGGTTCACCACGTTTGTAACATTTGCAGTTCACGGTCTGAACACTCCACTTAACACCCCACTATCCCACCTCACCTCTTCAGCAACAGAGGCTTTGATACAGGCACTTCTATTTACCCAGTCCTGTTACGATTTCCTTATACCTCTCCATGAAACCCCATTCAGGAATTCTGCATACAGAAAAAATATACTGTAACAAGACTTACGCTAAGATTAATAAGCATTTTTCTCTTTTCAGCCGTTTAAGATAGGTATGTAGTACAACCAGCCCTGAAATGACTTTTGAAATCCATAAACTCTTGAAACGCCTGTTTTGAATTCACTTGCTCATGGCAGGTCGTGTAGCTATCGGCAGTTCATCAGTCAATAGGTCAATATTGTCAGTTCACATCTCCCTGTACATTGAGCATCTTCAGAGCTGGCCTGTGTCCCTACTCCCTATGTCCTGTGGATACATTTCTCATGTCTATTTAAAAATATTACCATTTACTAGTATATCTGATACCTATAACAAAGAAAAAAGTCAAAATATGTATTTGCTAGCACTTGAACTACCCCGAACTACTGAATGCAACTTTCACTTAGGGAAACAATCCACAAGGAATACAAGTGAGTGATAGCTTTACTGTCTCAGTGCACTACACTTGCATCTCCTCGTCACTAAAGCTTTGTCCATATGAATTCTGCAAGCTGGTGGTTAACTGCGTATAACAAATGACAGCTCCTTTACAATTTAAAATGTAAGTAAAAAATACATTTTACATCTTTTCCCAGCTTAATTCAATTTGGTTGTATTGTAAAATCTTTCCCCATTAACTGATAATCCAATAATTAAGATTTACGATAAGATTTTTTTCAGTAAGGTAGAATTGAGACATACGTTTAGGTTACAATATATGGTAAAATTAATTATCTAACTTTATGTTTGTTTATACAATTAAGACTACAGTAGCCTACAAAGCATTATCATAACAGGTGGCATTAGACTTAAAATTACTTTTCCTCTTTTATGTATATATATACACACACACATATCAAATCCTGTTCTGCGTTTTATGACCTTTACAGTGATAAAAATAAAGCAGCTGTAGCAATATTTAAAGGACAACTTTGGACCGTGGATCTCAGTAATTACACAGAACAGCAGAATGCTAGCTGGGTTTTACCTTGAAAAATAGGAAGATGTCAAATAGCACGTTTTCATGCCTTAACTTTTGTTTATATTGTTCTTCCTGCTATTATCTTACTTCCCAACCTCCTCATAACATAGTTTACAATAACCTATGATCTCTACCATGTGTAATATACCCCTTAAATCAGTATATGCTTTAATAAGGCATTATCTGAAGAAGTTCATAAACATCTCGCAACTATTTGTTTCTCTTTTCTTCCTCTACAAAAATGGCGTAAACCAATTTATTCCTTTCCCTTATCATTTCAATATATTTTATATTTATTTCTACTTTCTTGGGTTTTACAGTCGATGTGCAGTGAAAGTACCCTGGTGCACTGTTGGCATACAAAAAGGTCCTTCAGGCAGCACAGTAAACTAGTTGGACACACTATTCATTTTTTATCCAATTTTGCTTTAGCTGCTGAAGAAGACTATAGAAAATATGGGAAAAATATTACCTAATTATTATAGTTTGTGGGACCTATATAGTTACACATCTGCTTTTAAGGATAACCTCCAGATTTTGCATGGTGGCTAAAGAAATATAGTTACCAAAAATCTAGAGTAATTTTATCTATGAAATAAAAAAAACATACCCTAAAGCAGAAGTTCCAAGATGCTCTCTAGCATTTGCATGCTGTCAGCTAAAAAACCAAGACTATAATTTTCCATTATCTGCTGAGTGAATTGTCTTGAAAATGTGCAATTGTAGAGGGGTACACCTGTGAATGTGCTCTGTGCGACAAAGAGTATGTCACAGGGTATGAGACGTGTCAATAGAAACCTGTCATTCAATTCTGCCTTTTTTAACCTCTGCGTGCTGCAAAGCCAACAAAGAGCTTTTTTCCTTATAACACCATTTACGAAGGTAACTAATTGGCAAATAGAAGCAAGGAAAAAAAATCTGCTTCGTTATTGGAAGTTAAAAATGAAATCATTGTTTTACTGAAATCAGTAGCAAATATTTCAGTGGGATCACGATCGTACTTAGGAATTTTAGGTCTTCTACACCCATACCCACAGATCATCAGTTGGTGTTCTTCCTTGAAACAATTTTCTACTAACAGATTAGTTCAAAACAAGCAGGCATGTTAGCTATTGACAACAAAAGCATTTGATTGAAAAAGAAATATTAATCCTTGTATCAAGGCGATACAAGTAGTAAAGGTCAATGAAATACAGTGAATGAAGCACATACTCTGTGCAACTCAAGCCTTGGTGGCTGTGTTCTACCTTCCACAGCTTTCAGAACTTTTTGAACTAAGTCAACAATCAATCAGAACATTGTTCTTGCCAAAAATACACGATGATACCCACTAAAACATGGAACAAAATGGTGATGTTCCCACATTGTTTTATCAGTATAATATAAATCAACAGCATGTAAAAGAGTAATCAGACAACACAACTGACAGCAGTGTTTTACAGTATTTCATAAATCTCATGCCTGAACAGAAAATGACAGAACAGCATTGAAAGCAATGCTTGCTTTCCTGCTCTACAGTCCAGATCCAGCAAATGACAGAAGAACCCAAAATAAGACAACAGTGAAATTAATGCACCAGAATCTGAAGCTGTGAAAAGCTTCAAGATCTAAAATCTTCCACAAAGTATCTTTGTAACCTCAGTGGTATTTGGATACACAAGATATCGCTGTTTCTCACCTTTAAAGGTCCCTAATTGCTTAATAGTTGTATTTACTTAGAGATGGAGAAAAATTTCAATTTTGGCAAAGTCAAAAAATTTACAGCTCACCTCATGTGCGAGGCAGGCAATGATGACCTGAGGGATTTAATCTGGCAAGAATTTCCAGAGGTTACCTAACACTCACTGATGAGATTGTGCCTCTCATAAACTACTCTATCGCTCACTCCTTCTTCCGTGACACGTTTAGTGAGAAACCCTGGGACACCGTTGGCACAAGCAGCGTACCCATCATCTGATTCAAATACTCTAAGCACAGTAGAAAAGTAAAGCCTGATCTCAGTGAGAGTTCTATCAAAAACTGGAGAAAGGTGCCTTCAGGAAAGGGTCTCTGGGCCAAATTTGGATTCCATTGGGGGACAATAAATAAAAATAAGCTATTGCAACGTGGGTTACTCCTTTGCTCAGGACCTTTGTACACATTTTAAGTATGACTGATGCTACTAATACAGAAGCTAGGGCCATAAAGATCTGAAAATTGGATTAATGCTGTTAAATGTTGGGGCACTGCTATCCTCTTGGCTGGGGAAGAACTAAGGAAGCATAATGTAGTTGTAGCGTATCATCAGAACACCTATTCAGGAGAGAAAGAGAGAGGTAAAGAGAGAGAGAGAGAAAGAAAAAAATGAAGAAAGTAAAAAGGTACCTTACCTCACTTTTAAATTGCCTTGCTGTGGCTGTCCATCATAAATTGACAAAATGTCAAAATCTTCCTCGAGGGCAAAAGTATGAAATGACAATTGTATCCTGTTACGTTCTCCTGTGATAATGATCCACGTGCAGTTGGCGTAATTTGGATAACCATGAGGAAATCCAGGGCTTTCTATAGTACCATTTGGTCCCTGTACTAAGCCTCCACAGTTCTGACCTGAAAAAAAAGAAAGGAAAATACGGTGGTTTTTTGGTATTTTTCCCCTCCCTCAGTATATATTCTTACATGAGTCACTACATGTAAACTTAATTTTATAATATCTTTTTCAGATTACAAACACCACATAAAATTGCGTTAAAGCCATTCTTCCCTCTGGATTTAAACCCCCCCATCACCGGATTTTCTGAGATACCTACCATCTTTTTATGCAATGAAATATGAGGTTATACGGTATTAACAGTGTATGATTTATTCATCCAAATGTGGATTTTAAGCATTAGCATGACGGCATAAATTCAACAGACTGACAGTTTTAATGCCTGAGATGGTTCAGGGCTTTTTGGTGAATGCCATTTACAAAGTTTTTATATAAATACTAAAGTATTAGAGTTTCTGCTATTCTGAAACATACTTTGTGTTCAACACAGAGAGCGAAATACAGACACATATTTATTACTCGTTCTCTTGCAAACAACATTAAGATTTTTATGCTTTGAAAACACAGCAAAATTTCTGTGGTATGACATTTTTAGTGCCACGCGTATTGTGAGCAGGAAAGTGCTAATAATTTTTTTTAGTATTCCTAAAAAATAACGCTAACAGTTTGCTCAGCGGGCATTTGTGTCTGGTTGTACATCCTACAGACCTTGGGAGGGTATGGTAGCTCATTAACGGGAAGTCCTCAGCAAGAAACCTTGATTTACAGCGCACACTCTTGCTAATTTCCTACTTGATTTTGTTAATCCCACACACAATAGCTGTACTGGCTCAGAGCTGGAGAGAAGCGTTAATGAAATATTTGAACAGAGAAAAGTTTAAGGACATTCTGTGCACTCCAATGCTTGGATTATTACATGCATTTTAAGTACTTCAGGACAAGTATAATCCCAGCATTTTATTGTTATACCTAAACCAGAAAAGTATTTCAGGCTGCAATTTTATTTTTAACGTCCCAGCAGTAGGTCTCTGAGACTGAATCTTTCAGAGCAGCGCTGTCAAATGCTTGTGGGAGGTTTCTAAATCTTAATAAAATGGATTTAATAAAAGGATTTGATGCTAAAACTAAAAAAAACTAACAAGTAATCATTTTCTACTAAATTTCAAATATAACAAAAATCTAATGAATACATAAAAAGGCTATGGGGATTCAGGAGGCCTTTAAAGTAAAAATCTTCACTAGTTCATCTACCAATTGATTCACATTACTTTAATAAAACATTGGAATTATTAAACATTCCTGAAGAAGGAATCTATTACACCATGAGAGTTTCAGCTAAGTACTGTTCACTGGAACTTGTTAGCATTCCTGCAGATGCTTTGCATCATATTCCTCTTTCTACAACCACAGGGGAAATATCATACAAGCGTCACAAGCAATTTAAAATAATTTAATTACTACAGAAATAATGTTCCGAAGACAGAAAATTAAAATTATAGTGACAGCCCACCACCCTAATACTCTAACGAGCTACTTAATGTCACCAACATCCAGAAATTGGTTTGTGTAAATCAAGTATCCGCTGCAAGCCATGCTGCATGGCAGCTTTCCTACCACTCGGTGTGAAAAAGTTGCTTTCAAAGAGGAGAGCTATCGGGTGCAAGTTCACAATTTGTCTAAAGTCTATCAAAGACAGAATTTCCTTTTAGGATCAGAAATTCTTAATTCTGGTGCACAAAGAATGTAATGCGCCCTATGTAATTGTGTATGTGAATACAATGTGTTAACTGCATTTCTGACTTCCAGGGAGACAAACAAATTACCTCCCCTATCTCTTAGGAAAATCCTACAGCTGGATTAAGGTAAAACTGGGGTAGTAAGTGAGCCATTTTATATATAATATAATAAAATAAACCCACCCCCAAAATACCATTGCTCAGCAGTCTCCTTACAGAGGCACTTGCTACTGACTCGCAGAAGTTTTTGCAGCTGTCAGTGGTTGCTCCCAGTTTCATTCCAAAAGGTGTTTTGTACTCCTTACTGTAAATTCAAGCTATTGTGCATTTCTCTTAAAAAATAATCAAATTTTAACGATAAACAAGGCAGACAACATTTTACTCCTGTTTAATGTCAGCATTTCTTACCATCTATAGGACATTCTTTCTCCAGTTTGCTTTTGCTCTCCTGTATATATATCCCTCCAGTTCCAAATCTACTCATAAACATGCTGCCTATTCACTTTGCACCCAAGAAACATGAGGCAAAGGAGAACCATAAAGGAAAATGATTACTGGAAGATGTTTACTAAATGCTATTTAGGTTTGCTCTTAATTTTATGTGCATATAAATAAATACATAGCGTTTTAGTTAGTGTTCAGTAAAAATCCCAATAAAAATCCTAGAAGAAATTTCATACGTGGTTAACTCCCAGCAATCTCATTGCTGCACACTGACAGTTACAAAGAGGATCTCTCTATTGGACTAAGCAATACTCAGAGAGACTTTAAGAGCTGTGCAGGCCCAGAAAACTTGACGCCCTTCTAGGTCTGCCCCTGCCCGGTTAAGACACGAAGTACGTTAACAGAGCAATACCGGGAAAAGAGGATCAGCTGCTATCTGCATAAAAACTATTTTGTCAATATATATGTCTAAAACCTCCAGAACTGTCAAGTGTCACACCTCTGCCAAGGAGTAAATTCAGCACCAGATCACTTAAGAGAGATTTAGTAGGAAGATACACTTGGAGAGCAGGAATGAAGAGACTTATGGGTGACAGGTGGCAGCAAATTAGGTAGGAGTTGGCAATGCAACATCCCACAGAAAATGCAGTTTCTGACTGCAGAGACACCACAGACCAGTATGAAGACACCAATGAAATTAATTCTGAATACCTTGTTTCTTATGGGTGCCTGAATAGCAGAAAATGTCAACAAAGTCCAGTGAATTCAGAAACAAATAAGAACAAGTAAAGAAACTGAACGTACGGATAAGAAAATAGTAAAAGAATATTAATATCAGCAGAGTTTAAGTAGTTCTGCTGCACCACATGTAAGCAGAGAAAAGAATGCAGGCTGAATACAACTGAATATACCCTAAATAAAGATCTACCCATACAATTCACTTCAGCTCTGGTCCTTGTGTCAAATGAAAAACCGAATGTTGCCATTTTTCACAAGACATGCAGTCATTGATTGAGTATAATACCAGTACACTGAATTATTTTAATATTAAAGGTGTATTAGACTGCCAAAATGTTATTAGTATGACACCACATATTTGCTTATATGAATATAAACTATGCTGTTAGCATTAATTTTCTGTCATATGCTGTCTGTAAGAAAATATTTCAGGATCGTTATTTTAACTTTATGATATAAAAAGTGTAATCTAAGAAAACTGATACTCTCAACTTGAAGTTGAAAATCATTTACATTGATTTCAGCCTTATTTTATCTTAGAAAAGTTCTTTGCATACGCTGTACCTGCCTTATTTGCACCTGCTCAGGCTCAACATTTCTCAGTTGTGACCCCTAGGTGAGAGCCCACCAAGGAAACTCAAAACACTGCAATTTTGTCTTAAATGCTGAGGTCAAATGAGTGGTAGAGTCACTAAGAATCAGTCGAATTTAGGTACTGCTTTGCCAGAAGGTTTTGAATAAACATCACAAAATACAAACTTACAAAATTCAGCCTTGAGAAAAGGCTTTGGGAGACCTTATCACCATGTTGCAGTATTTAAAGGGTGGATACAAAGAAGATGGCGGCTCCCTTTATACAAGGAGTCACATAGAAAATATAAGGCGTAATGGGTACAAGTTACTCCTGAGAAGATTTTGATTGGGCACAAAAGGAAATTCTTTCACAATGAAAACAATCAGCCATTGGAATAATCTTCCTGGGGAAGTGGTGGATTCTCCATCACTGGATACTTTAAAGGTTCAGCTGGACAAGGTGCTGGGCCATCTTGTCTAGACCGTGCTTTTGCCAAGAAAAGGTTGGACCAGACAACCCTTGAGGCCCCTTCCAACCTGGTATTCTACGATTCTATCAAAATATTCTCTAAAAATTTGACTTTTATTTTCCTGGGCCTTTGTATTTATCATGACTATTTTTAACACCTCATCCCCACCCACGTTTACCAGTATCTAATAATCAGAACTAGCAAAGTACAGATTCGTTATTATTTTTTTGTCAAGTTTCAAATGTTTCTACAAAAAACAAGCAAAAAGACAACCACTTCCCTTCTTGTAATTCAGAAGGCATTCCGTTGAAGATATTTTATGCATATATACAGATGTATATGCATATATACTTACATAGAAAGCAATTTTTGCAAGATATATGTATTTAGAACAAGAAAACTATAAAATGCACCAAAACTAACTATAATGTCAGTGACACTAAAGATATTTTTCACAATCATGATAATGAAAAGGAAGTCACATTTCTTCTTCTTGTGACTCCGAGTAGCATCTTCCATTCTGCAGCTACAGAGAAACACAGCAACTAGGAGTGAGGCTGAGAAGAGATGTCTAGCAAGATCATATCTCCCTCATTCTTTAACGTAGATTCCTATGAGTTACAGTTTTACTAGTAAGTTTAATAAGTAGGAACATCTGCACTCAGCCAGATGAAAGGCTCATTCAGCTCAGTATCTTTTCTCCAAGAGCAAGTCAAAGGAGGTATCTAGGAAGGACTTTGCCAGAAAAGTCCTCTCCTCTTCAAGATCTGCATCTCACAGATTTCTTAAAAGCCACACATCCCAGTAGCCTCATTTCTTTTCCATGATCTCATCTAGTCATCCTCTGAGTCTATACTAATTTCTAGATGTTTAACATATTGTAGAGGGAATCCTAACACATGAAAAACCCTTCTTTGTGTTTGTTCAGCAGCTACCATCTGTTAGATTCATTTGATGCCCCACTAAATCTTTGTATGAAAAGAGAAAATACAGGTGATTCTTATTGATGCTTTCTATGCCACTTACCATCTTATTGGCCTTTATACTGTCCAAGCTTCTTTTTTTTTCCAAGTTCAAAAGTTCTACTTTATATAGCTGTTCTTTGTACTAAAGCCATTTCACCTTTCTCTGAACCTTTTGCAGCTTTGTTATACCCTTCATGAGACAGGGACACCAGAACTTCTTGTAATATTGAAAATGTATACACATCATTTACACAGTGATATTTTTAATCCCTTTTCTGTTCTCCTACTAATTTGATCTGTTCTTTTGCTAAGGTAAGCATTAGCTTGACACTTTTATAGGACTATGTATTACAACCAAGATTCCTTTGATCCACAATTACAGTGAAGCTACACCCTGTCATTTTACATGGAATATTAGGATTTAATATGTTTTTTTCCTCTCTAGATATCATATGATTTTAACTATGTGCATCACATCACATTCACGTACTCTGAATTTCACCAACTACTTCAACGTCCCCTTACCTGGTCACATAAGGCCTTTTTTTGAATTCTTCACAATTGGTTCTCATCTTCATTAACTTATAACTTCCTTTCATCACAGGCAGTTCACTGCTTACCCTCTTTTGCGTATCATTTATGAGTGTGCTGAACAACACAGATGCCAGCACAGGCCTCTCTATGATGCCATGGTGACTCCTTCCATTACAAAAACTGGCCATTTTCTTCTGTCTCTGAGGCACAACTTCTAGCCAACCTTTTAGCAATATGCAGACTTTTTTTTTTACCTGATTTGTTTCCTTTACAGCCTTTACTGGGAAGCCTTTTTCAAGGTCTTTTGGACATTCTGATTACTTTTATCCACATTCAGGCTGACTCATTCAGAGAACTCCAATAGGTTTGAAAAGCATATAGTTTTAAAATAAAGCCATGATTCTTCTTCAATATACCATATATATCATATTGCCAGTCAATTCTCTTCTTTAATATAGATTCCTAAGACAACTTTCAGGTATTCCAGCTTTTAGTTCCTTAACTCCCCTCAGTCCCTGTTAAGTATGGGCATCTCAGGTGAATTGAAGCTGGAGGCTACATTAGCAGTTCATCAATTTTTTCCTTGATTGTCTTAAACTCTATATAGCACATGCTGCTTGTGACATTACTGTTTATTTTGCCTGTTTCTTCCATAACCTGTTCAGCCAGTTTTTCAGCTTTAAACAAATGCAATTTTCCACAAAGAACAGTTCAGACTTGGGAATAACAAAACATATATATGTTTTGCTATCTTCAATAAACTTCCCTTTATAGGCTGAATATCTATTGGCCCAGCAAGGCTTCCTTGCAGGTTACTTGCTCCAGCTATGTTCAAAGGAAGAATAATTTTCAGTTTTACAATGTTGGCCTGCAATGCTCTCAGACACTAAAGATTTATTTCCAGGAAAGCCTTCCAAGAGGGCCCAGCAGCCCCGAAATCTTACTGGGATCTCACTGATACACACGCTTTCCCCTATCTTGACTTGGGATTAGCTCCCTCTGTCAGTCTGCACAAAACAGCAGTAATCGCTTTCTTTGCATATATAGCAGGATCAATCCCTGACTCCATCATCTCTCTTTTATACTTGTATTTGAGGTCTTAACTATAGCAGTTGATGGTTAGAGCCCTCACAGATTTTAAATTCTCCCTCCTGCACAGAAAATTCAAATGCACATCTCTCTTGTCCCCAGAGCACCTCATGTTTGCAATTGTGTTTCCTCTAACTCATCTATGTGCACGCTTGCAGGAACTTTGATATTACAGTAAGTATTAGCCCCAACTTAAATGACTTTGACTAGCAAAGGTCACAACAGCAACAATTTTGCAAATGTGATTTTTAACAAGAAAGGTTAAAAACAGATGTTCCTGGTAGTGCAAAGACATGTTACACATACAAAGAACAAAAAAGATTCCCTCTTGAGCTACAACAGGTAACTACAGATTTAAATTGTTGCTGCCATCAATTGAGACGGTGGAGCAGTACATTAGATAGCTGTAAGACATAAATAGGTGGTTGCACACCTTGTTGCAACTACTCTTTTTTCTTTTCTTTTGCATTTTAATATGTTACCTTCATCGATGTCCTCTGTAAGCTCCTGGCGCTTCCTGGCTCCGCCCAGGCCTGCAGGCCCATGCCGAGGCCTGAAGGCCCACACCGAGGCCTGCAGGCCCACCCAGCCCCTGCTGCCGCCTGGCCGTGCTCTGCCCCGGCCTGTATCGCTTCTTCCTCACTAGTATATCCCAAAGCTGTCCTCTGACAATGTTCATAGAATCATAGAATGGTTAGAGTTGGAAGGGACCTTAAAGATCATTGAGTTCCAACCCCCCTGCCCTGGGCAGG